>JAMXBD010000325.1:600000-1162746 GCA_024138025.1 Combretum micranthum
AGACTTAGAGTACCGAATCCCCAACCACATATAACGTTTTCATTATATGTAAGGTTGTCCTAAAACTAACAGTTTATGAAAATTGTTTGATCAAAATCACTATACTTTGTAAAGAACTTTTAAATAAAACAAGATTGCTAACAAAAGCAATCTATACATAATTTACATCATATAAACATCGTTTAGTGCCAATACATGACACTACAAAAATTACATGTTTTCTCAAAACATGAAAATCCTAAAGGATCTTAAGGTCATTACAAAAAGAAATTGGCTTAACTAACAAGCCTTCTATACATAGCTTGTCCTTAGCAAAAAGTCTTCTAAAAGTCCCGGGTAATCGGATCCTATTCATCCCACTCGTCCAGAAATCTTTCGAAATCGGACCCATAGCCCAAGTCATCGTAATACTCGTCTCCAATACCTGCAAAGCAGCAAAAGTGAGCCAGAGGCCCAGTACACAATAACCAATGCATAACAAGTCATCCAATTGATGTAATGCATCATAGAACAAGTGGTTATCTTTATTACATTTGATTCACAAATCAACAAGAGGGTATTCAAACCCCGGTCACACTTCGGGAATCCAGGGATCCTGAGTAACAGCAGCTGCTCAGGGGGTTGATATAAGCAGTCCGAATACTTATATCTCCTATATCTATTTCATGAAGATAATAGCTTCATCTAGGGTTTAAAAGCCGTTGCCCGACTCTACTTAAACTCAGTCCATAACATGAGCCTAGTTCACAAGTTCCCATAAACCTTGAACTAAATCATGGTATTTCCCCCTAAGTTTAAGCAAACGTTACACAGATACAATTCCCCCTATCGGCTACCCACTTAACCAAAAGAATCGCTATTGCATCATAGCGTACCATTGCATCATGGTAAAGTCATTGCATCATGACTTGGTTAAGCGCCTAGCTAACATGTCATTGCATCATGACAGGTTTGCTGCTCCTCGGACCAGATTAAACAGCGTAATAGACATCCAATTCATTCAATGTTAAACGAATCAATTTAGGTCAAATTAGAAATGTCTGGTCCTAGCAAACATCAACAAGTTATTGCGTACCTGAACCCGTTAGAATAGAACTAGGATCTCTCGGTGATGAACTAACCGAAGAATCCTTAACTGTAATAGAAATGTCACAATAATTAATAAATCAACAATTATAGATTTCATTCTCACAAATATATACATATTATATCCGTATATCACAAATTAATCAAAGACATCCAATTCATTAATTACAAAGTCACCAATAAGCATTTAAACGTCCTATACATCTAAATCACTTAATAAACACTTAATTGCTCAAATAACAACTTTGGAAAATTTTTAGAAAAAGCTCTCAAAATTGAAAACACAGGGGATACGCCGGCACTCAACGCCGGCGGCGTTGAGCCGGTGTTCAATGTTCTGAAAATGTACACTGCCAACGCAGGCAGCGTTCAAGGTATACGCCGTCAGCCTTTGCAAACTACGCCGGCGGCGTTGATTCCCAGCCAGCGTACATTATGGAAGAAAGAACGTCGGATGACTTCCTAGCGAAAGCCGGCGGCGTTCAGTCGGCTTTAAGAAATTTGGTTCTGTGGACTATCAACACCGCCTCTACGCCGGCGGCATAGAATCTCCATATGCCGGTGTACGTTTTAAAAACAAGGTTAAACGTGAGAAACTTAAATCCCCTGTTTTTCAACTTTACAAAATTATATCTTAATACACTTTAATCCTTCCTCCACCACATTTCTAACATCATATCCTTACTCATATCTATACTACTCAATTCTAGCAATTCCAAGCATGAATTCAACATCATTAAACACTTCAAAAATCTACTTCCATCAATTCTAAATTCTCCTACACCAATCCTCTTAACAACTTCCCAACACTTCATAAACATACAACAATGCATGCACAACCTCACACACTCATATAACACTTTCTCAACTCATCCCATGCATGAACAAACCATTTGATCAACATTAAGCTCAATTCATCCAATAATCCATACATCTATTTCAAGAAAAGAAATAAAACAACACAACAACCTTAACTAAATTAATTCAAGTATATATATATATACCTTGTCTTAAGCTTGGAAATGGAATCAAAAGAGGAAGAAGAAAACAAAAGAAAGAAAAGGAAAATTCGGGTAAAAATGGCTGCCTTCAAAAGTAGGGTAATTAAGCAAATTTTGACTTTAAACATATACCAAATTTACCCCTTAATGCATATATTACTTTAGGTTGCATTTGGCTTTAGTTTGAACTTCATTTGGCTTACATTTAGGGCATAAATGCTACTTAATTACAAGAAACTCAATCAACTAACTTAAGTGAAATTAAAGTTGATTTATTAATCTAACTTAATTTAACATCTTAAGATGTAAAAGACAACATTAATAATTTCATTAAACACATTACATTAACATACATTAATGCATATAGAACAAAATATTAATGTCAACATATACACATGCACAATCATATATCTTAACCTACTAACAACATAACCATGCTCCTTAAATTCAACATTTTAACATAAATACTTAAACACATGGAATTTGAATAAAATGTAAATCTAGGTCATTTCATTCTTCCCTTCTTCGAGAAGTTACGTCCCCGGAACTTAACTCACCTTTTTACTCAAAAAGTTCCGGATATTTCTGTCTCATTGCACTCGCTACTTCCCAAACCGCTTCTCTCTCAGATTGGTTACTCCATTGAACCTTTACCATTGGTATGACTTTATTCATCAATTCTTTGTCCATTTTTCCCAAGATTCTAATTGGCTTTTCTTCATTAGTCAAGTCTGGTAGTATCTCTGGTTGATTGGTATCCAATATTGCATCGGAATCGGATATGCATTTTCTAAGTTGAGATACATGAAAAACGTTATGAACGCCTGACAAATTTGGTGGTAACGCCAATCTATAAGCCAATGGTCCGATCCTTTCCAATATTTCATATGGCCCAATGTATCTTGGATTCAATTTACTCCTCACCCCAAATCTGAAAACTCCATTAGTCGGGGATATCTTGAGGAACACATGATCTCCAAGTTCAAACTCCAAAGGTCTTCTTCTTAAATCGGAATAACTTTTATATCGGTCTTGAGCAGCTTTCAATCTCTGTTTGATCATTTGAATCTTATCAACCGCTTGTTGTACCAAATCGGGTCCAATCAACACTCTCTCGCCCACTTCATCCCAATGCAAAGGAGATCTACATTTCCTTCCATATAACGCTTCATACGGAGCCATCTGAATTGATGCCTGATAACTATTATTGTAAGCAAATTCAACTAAAGGTAAGTGTTCATCCCAATTCTTTCCAAAATCCAATGCACAAGCTCTAAGCATATCTTCAAGAATCTGAATTGTCCTTTCCGATTGCCCGTCAGTTTGTGGATGAAAAGCTGTACTAAATTGTAACTTTGTTCCAAGAGCTTCATGAAGACTTTTCCAGAATCGACTGACAAATCTTGTATCTCTATCCGAAGTAATGGTCATTGGTATACCATGTAATCTCACTATCTCTCGGATGTAAATCTGAGCCAATTTTTCAAGCGAATACCCGACTCTCAGTGGAATGAAATGTGACGATTTCGTGAGTCGATCCACAATGATCCAAATCATTTGTTCTTGGCTACTGTCTTTGGTAAAGCCGTCACAAAATCCATAGTTATCTCATCCCATTTCCATTCCGGAATCTTTAATGGTTGCAATTCTCCTCCAGGTCGTTGATGCTCGATCTTCACTTGTTGACATACCAAACACTTAGAAACAAATCTTGCAATGTCCTTCTTCATTCCTTCCCACCGAAAATGTCGCTTCAAGTCTCGATACATCTTCGTGTTTCTCTGATGAATTGAATATGAGGAGGAATGCGCTTCCTTCATAATTTGGTGTCTCAAATCGTAGATCTCGGGTACATAAATTCTATCTTTGAATCTAATAATACCCCTATCATCAATCCTCATCTCTTTTCTCCTCTTTTCACCTATCTTACTTTTCAACTTCTGGCTTCCCGGTTCCTCAAGTTGTCCTTGCTTGATTTGATCCAGAATCGTCGGTTGCAGTGATAAACTCGCTAGCATAACGTCCACATTTTCCATAGCTATCTCAATATTCATTATTTGAAGATCTTCTTGTAACTCCCATTGATTAGTAACCAAAGATTCCACATTCATCGATTTCTTCCTACTGAGCGCATCGGCTACCACATTAGCTTTTCCCGGGTGATACAAAATTTCAACATCGTAATCTTTAATTAATTCCAACCACCTTCGTTGTCGCATGTTTAATTCCTTTTGAGTGAAAATGTATTTCAAACTCTTATGATCCGTGAATATCTTACACTTTTCACCAAACAAATAATGTCTCTAAAGTTTCAATGCTAATACCACTGCGGCTAACTCGAGATCATGAACTGGGTAATTCCTCTCATGGGGCTTCAATTGTCTTGAGGCATAGGCTATGACTCGATTATCTTGCATCAACACACATCCGAGTCCTTGAAGTGAAGCGTCACTATAAATCACAAACTCTTCTCCACTAACTGGTAATGCCAAAATCGGTGTAGAAATCAATCGTTCCTTCAGCTCAAGAAAACTCCGATCACAATCCTCATCCCAATCAAACTTCACATATTTCCTTGTCAACTTAGTTAATGGTGAAACGATTTTGGAAAAACCTTGTACAAATCTTCTATAATAGCTTGCTAACCCCAGAATACTTCGCACTTCCGTGACACTTGTCGGTGGTGGCCAGTCCAATACCGCTCTAATCTTCTCCGGATCAACAGATATTCCTTCCTTTGTAATGATATGTCCCAAGAATGCAACTTCTCTCAACCAAAATTTGCACTTGCTAAACTTAGCATAAAGCTTCCTCTCTCTCAATCGTTGCAATATAAGTCTCAAATGTTTATCATGATCTTCCTCATTCTTTGAATATACCAATATATCATCAATGAAGACTATCACAAATTGATCCAAATAATCCTTAAATACCCTATTCATCAAATCCATAAAAGCAGCAGGGGCATTTGTTAAACCAAAAGGCATAACCATAAACTCAAAATGTCCATATCTTGTTCTGAAAGCCGTCTTGGATATATCTTGTTGCTTAATCTTGAGTTGATGATATCCGGATCTCAAATCTATCTTGGAAAACAATGCCGCATCTCTCAATTGATCAAATAAATCATCAATTCGAGGAAGTGGATACTTGTTCTTGATTGTCACTTGATTCAATTCTCTATAGTCTATACACATCCTTAGACTTCCATCTTTCTTCTTAACAAATAATACCGGAGCACTCCAAGGAGAAATACTTGGACGAATAAACCCGAGGTGTTGCAATTCTTCCAATTGACTTTTCAATTCTTTCAACTCAGCCGGAGGCATACGATACGGAGCTTTAGAAATAGGTATAGTTCCGGGTATCAAATCAATCCCAAAATCAATCTCCCTATCCGGTGGCAAACCGGGTAATTCATCAGGAAAAACATCAACAAATTCCCTTACTACTGGCACCATATCAACTCGGAATTCTTCACTACCCATTGCAGTTCTCATATCCTTCTCCCACAATTCCATAGAATACATACTCCCGAGTCTCCTTCTTTCCAACACATGAAGTAGTCTTCTACCTTCCAACTCAAAAATCACTTCCGCCTTACTACAATCTATTGTAGCTTTGTAAAGATTCAACCAATTCATTCCAAGAATAACATC
This sequence comes from Combretum micranthum, assembly GCA_024138025.1. Classification (NCBI taxonomy): domain Eukaryota; kingdom Viridiplantae; phylum Streptophyta; class Magnoliopsida; order Myrtales; family Combretaceae; genus Combretum; species Combretum micranthum. The sequence continues at coordinate 605,747 of JAMXBD010000325.1, forward strand.
AAAATCAATTAAATGTAGAACTAACATATCTATTGGCATGCTTTCATCAGAAATCACAACATCAACATTCTTACATACACATGGCTCTTTGGATTGCACACCAAAAGGAGTATTCACACTCATCACTCTATCATACAACACTTCAGAAGACAAACACATTCACAAAGCTTTCAGCAATACATGCATGAGTAGCACTAGTATCAATTAAAGTATATGCAGGATGTCTTGCAATCTATATACCTGCCACTGTGTATCAACCGAAGGAGCTTTTCTCACATTGTTGCAAAGCAAACACTCTAGCAGCTGTCTTCCCCTTTCCCATATCGTTCCATTCCTCTTGCTTTCTTACCTTTAAATTTGCCACATGATGACCTCTTTGTTGACAATAAGCACAAAAGATGGGCTTCAGTTTAGGTTCAGGTTCAGGACAAATATGACCAACTTTCCGCATGTAAAACAAGCTCCAGGAGTCCATTTACATTGAAACGATTCATGAGGCCCAAAACAGATAGGGCATCGCCTATCAAATGGAATGGATGGCATAGGAGTCTTCACCACTTGTCCCGAGCTTGGTTTCTTACCCAAATATGGTCGCTTTCCTTTGTTAACATTACCAAACCTTGAATAAGGAGTGTAAGATGTCACCGATCTCTTGCCCATAAAGGTTGCACGTCTATCCCTCTGAGCTTTATTTTCATTATTAATTTGTTCCACTAACTTCGCCTTGATTACTGTTTCGGACAGTGTTGATAATTGAAACTTCTTAACCTCACTCTTAATCTCCATGTTCAAGCCATCTTGAAACTTTTGAACCTTCATGCTCTCATCATTGTAACTTGTACCCGCAAATCGAAGCAATATGCAATATTCTGCATAATAGTCTTCAATAGTTTTATTTCCCTGCCTTAGACTCAACCAACTCGATATCATTTGTTCCCGCACTGTGGATGGAATGTATTGCAAGAAAAAGGCTTCCTTGAATCTGTTCCATGGTATTGGTCTCACATATCCTTCACTATTCAATCTCCACCAATTATATGCATCTCCCTTCAACATATATATAGCCAAATCAACTTTCCTATGCTCAGGCACTTCACAAGCTGCAAATGCTTTTTCTAGCTCCACTATCCAACCTTCCGTTCGAGTCGGATCCAACACAGTTTCATCAAAATCAGGTACCAGTCTAACAAAATCATGTAACTTGACTTGTTCATTCGGTCTACCATTGGTACTTGTGGCTCTTCTCTTACAGTTGGTGGATGATATTGCTGCATAAATTGTTGTTGTTGTTGTTGATACATCATTTGTTGGTACTGCTGAACTATAGCAAACATATCCCGAAACATAGTGAGCACATTATTCGGATCTCCCGTAGGCATCTGAGGCATAGCTGGATATGCTGGCATTTGAGTAGGCTGTGGATTCGGTGCAGTAGTAGAAGCCGAAGCTGGTGATGGAGTCGAAGTAGAAGCTGGAATACTAGCTGATGCAGAAGCTGAAATAGTAGCTGAGAAGGAGGTGGCATACTTTCTCTTTCCGAAGATTGTCGGGTTACTCTTCGTGACCTATCCATCTTTTAAACAAACATGCAACATATGTATGACATACAATAATCTTACAAGGTTAAATCAATATAAAAACAATTAATAAACCAATTAGACAATTAAACATAAAACTTAATATAAACAAGTCCTATATATGTCTAACTAACTTACCGCATCTAAGGTCAAGTCACCATTATCTAATCAAACAACTTCATAAACAAGGCTCTGATACCATCTGTAAAGACCCGATCCTCTAAATCCCAAGATTTAGAGTACCGAATCCCCAACCACATATAACGTTTGCACATTATATGTAAGGTTGTCCTAAAACTAATAGTTTATGAAAATTGTTTGATCAAAATCACTATACTTTGTAAAGAACTTTTAAACAAAACAAGATTGCTAACAAAAGCAATCCATACATAAATTTACATCATATAAACATCGTTTAGTGCCAATACATGACGCTGCAAAAAAATTACATGTTTTCTCAAAACATGAAAATCCTAAAGGATCTTAAGGTCATTACAAAAAGAAATTGGCTTAACTAGCAAGCCTTCTATACATAGCTTGTCCTTAACAAAAAGTCTTCAAAAAGTCCCGGGTAATCGGATCCTATTCATCCCACTCGTAGAAATCTTTCGAAATCGGACCCATAGCCCAAGTCATCGTAATACTCGTCTCCAATACCTGCAAAGCAGCAAAAGTGAGCCAGAGGCCCAGTACACAATAACCAATGCATAACAAGTCATCCAATTCATGTAATGCATCATAGAACAAGTGGTTATCTTTATTACAATTTGACTCACAAATCAACAAGAGGGTATTCAAACCCCGGTCACACTTCGGGAATCCAGGGATCCTGAGTAACAGCAGCTGCTCAGGGGGTTGATATAAGCAGTCCGAATACTTATATCTCCTATATCTATTTCATGAAGATAATAGCTTCATCTAGGGTTTAAAAGCCGTTGCCTGACTCTACTTAAACTCAGTCCATAACATGAGCCTAGTTCACAAGTTCCCATAAACCTTGAACTAAATCATGGTATTTCTCCCTAAGTTTAAGAAACGTTACACAGATACAATTCCCCCTATCGGCTACCCACTTAACCAAAAGAATCGCTATTGCATCATAGCGTACCATTGCATCATGGTAAAGTCATTGCATCATGACTTGGTTAAGCGCCTAGCTAACATGTCATTACATCATGACAGGTTTGCTGCTCCTCGGACCAGATTAAACAGCGTAATAGACATTCAATTCATTCAATTGTTAAACCGAGTCAATTTAGGTCAAATTCGAAATGTCTGGTCCTAGCAAACATCAAACAAGTTATTGCGTACCTGAACCCGTTAGAATAGAACTAGGATCTCTCGGTGATGAACTAACCGAAGAATCCTTAACTATAATAGAAATGTCACAATAATTAATAAATCAACAATTATAGATTTCATTCTCACAAATATATACATATTATATCCGTATATCACAAATAATCAAAGACATCCAATTCATTAATTACAAAGTCACCAATAAGCATTTAAACGTCCTAGTACATTCTAAATCACTTAATAAACACTTAATTGCTCAAACAATAACTTTGGAAAATTTTTAGAAAAAGCTCTCAAAATTGAAAAACACAGGGATACGCCGGCACTCAACGCCGGCGGCGTTGAGCCGGTGTTCAATGTTCTGAAAATGTACACTGCCAACGCTGGCAGCGTTCAAGGTATACGCCGTCAGCCTTTGCAAACTACGCCGGCGGCGTTGATTCCCAGCAGCCAGCGTACATTATGGAAGAAAGAACGTCGGATGACTTCCTAGCGAAAGCCGGCGGCGTTCAGTCGGCTTTAAGAAATTTGGTTCTGTGGACTATCAACACCGCCTCTACGCCGGCGGCATAGAATCTCCATATGCCGGTGTACGTTTTAAAAACAAGGTTAAACGTGAGAAACTTAAATCCCCTGTTTTTCAACTTTACAAAATTATATCTTAATACACTTTAATCCTTCCTCCACCACATTTCTAACATCATATCCTTACTCATATCTATACTACTCAATTCTAGCAATTCCAAGCATGAATTCAACATCATTAAACACTTCAAAAATCTACTTCCATCAATTCTAAATTCTCCTACACCATCCTCTTAACAACTTCCCAACACTTCATAAACATACAACAATGCATGCACAACCTCACACACTCATATAACACTTTCTCAACTCATCCCATGCATGAACAAACCATTTGATCAACATTAAGCTCAATTCATCCAATAATCCATACATCTATTTCAAGAAAAGAAATAAAACAACACAACAACCTTAACTAAATTAATTCAAGTATATATATATATACCTTGTCTTAAGCTTGGAAATGGAATCAAAAGAGGAAGAAGAAAACAAAAGAAAGAAAAGGAAAATTCGGGTAAAAATGGCTGCCTTCAAAAAAGTAGGGTAATTAAGCAAATTTTGACTTTAAACATATACCAAATTTACCCCTTAATGCATATATTACTTTAGGTTGCATTTGGCTTTAATTTGAACTTCATTTGGCTTACATTTAGGGCATAAATGCTACTTAATTACAAGAAACTCAATCAACTAACTTAAGTGAAATTAAAGTTGATTTATTAATCTAACTTAATTTAACATCTTAAGATGTAAAAGACAACATTAATAATTTCATTACACATACATTAATGCATATAGAACAAAATATTAATGTCAACATATACACATGTACAATCATATATCTTAACCTACTAACAACATAACCATGCTCCTTAAATTCAACATTTTAACATAAATACTTAAACACATGGAATTTGAATAAAATGTAAATCTAGGTCATTTCAATACATCATAACCAACTGCACAACTAGAATTTATCACCCGGTTTCGATATTCTTAGTTTTAGTTCTCATATCATCATCAACATACAATTTCCCATTATTCCCCATCATACATATTCATTTCTCTTGACCTACACTCTAGTGCACTAATTTATCAATCACATACAATAAATGAATCGGGATGAGAAAACTCACTCCGCCATTGATTCGCCGGTCTCTTAGTAGTAATAATCCGGGGGTAAAGACTCGACGTCCTCGGGTTTGCCTAAACGCAAAAGAAACACCCTAATAAGTATTCTACCATTTAAGAATACCAAAACTCTAAGACAACTTAGTGAAATCGAAATTCGCGTCATTTCCGAAGTCCCGATTTAAAATGGTCATAACTTGGCCGTTTTAACTCAGAATTTCGCAAATTTTATATCGATTTCTATCTACTTCGAAAGAGATTTCTAAATCCATTGTTTAAACCAAGTTTTGAAAACATTCAAGTCTTGGACATGAAGGATCAGTTCTGACCAGTAGGTATGTTGATTTCCAAAATGTGATTTTTATGAATGCTCTTGAGGTTTCTAAGTGTAGAATGAAAATAAATGCCATGGTAATGAGTTTCCCTATCATGAATGTCATGATATAAATTCTCATGTGCCTAAGTTCTTATAAATTTATAGATTAAAAGAATTTAAATAACCTTTATCATAGGAAACCATGTCATGCCATTTGTTAACTAGTATATTTGATACACTTGGTCACTCTTACTTGTTCTAAGGATTTCCTTAGGAAAATTCTATTTACTCTAAAGAAAAATTTGACCCTTACATTAACTATATCCTAAGGCCTTTATTTCTTTAATTTAAATCTTTACTTGTAAACTTATAAGTGAGTCTTATAATAGGGTTGATCCAAAAATCCGAATTTTGCAAAACTCATTCCTAAGTTGATTCTCTTAAGAAAAATGCATTTTATACATAGAACTTTAGGTATTTACTTTATCTGTACCCTAAGAACTTTATTTATTTAAGAAAATGCCATTTTTGAGTTGGAAACTAGTGTTTTCTAACAACCTATTGAGTATTACGAATTTTCCTTGGTAAAAACTCATTTAAACTCATGAAAATTATCATCAAACATCATCTATCACCTATAGGCTTCATTTTTCTTGTAAAATACATGTTTTAAAGTTGATAAAAGAGTTTTTAAGCTAGGTTTTCCATGTCATCCAAATTTACCCTATTTCATTTCTTGAAAAGAGCTTTGCTTTTTGGTTTCCTTAACTCCTAGAGATCTATATACTAGCAAGCTTATTTACTCAAGACAAAGGTCTTGATGACTATTAATGCACAAAAATTCAAAATAGAGATGAGATCTTAAATGCCTACATGAATATGGATGGTAAAAGGATAGATCTACCATCTTAAATGCTCAAATGGGTTTTGAAAACATAAAAACTAAATTTTTATGAAAGGTCTTTTGTTCAAAACAACTTTTAGATGGATGATCATGAAGCTCATGGCATGAAAGCTTGTTTAAATGCTAGATCCACTCTGTGATGGTTTGGTATTCTTGTATTAGTATTTTCTTGTCCCTAGCAAGAGCTCATGGGGATCTTAAATGAAAATACACAAGAATATCCTTGCCATTACAAGGATCTAAGGTAAAAGAAGTAAGGTTCTTTTACTTAAGGTTAAAATAGAAGACAAAAGGAAGAATAAAAGTTTTGTGTGTGTGTGTGTGTGTGTGTGTGGGGGGGGGGGAGCCAATGAAGCTCACGGCAAGGAGGGTTGGGAAGGAGAGAAAAAGAGAGTTTTCTACCTTTGGTAAAATTTGAAATGAGAAGAATGAAGAGAGAGAGAGAGAAAAAAGTGATTTATATATGAAGTGGAATTAGGTTAAATGAGATAAAAATAATTTAAAAAATTACACAAATGGGACTACAATTGGGAGTATCACGCCGCCATGACTATGAGGAGGGGTTTTGTTTTTATTTAACTTGTTTGATAGTTTTGTGTATTAAAAGTCATAAATGGTAATAATTATTTAGAGCCAAATAATTCTTGGAAAAGAAAATGTAATGGAGTGTTTGTAAGGATGTAAGAGTAGGGTATGGCTTGTGTGTAAACCCGGAAATTCTCAGTAGCTAGAAAACCCTAGGAGTTGGAGACAAAACCCTAATCCGATCAGATTGAGTTTAGTGAATGGAGCCTAGGAACCCCAAATCCGGCTTTCCATCGGTTTCATAGTAAAATAAATATTTTGGAGTAAATGAATTTGAATTGTTGTCCCAAAGTACATTTCAAACCTTTGAAAGTTTTAAATTCGGAAATTTTTCAATTCCGGGCCTTCCCGAGCCCAATTACGGAAAAGCGTGCCCCGGGCCACGGATTCAGAAAAATATTCCGGATATTCATTAGAACCGTAATTTTATAAGGATTCCAAAAATATCAATTTCATAATTTTTCGAGCTATAAAGATTACAGTTATAGCTTTTCCCGTGTTTTCGGAACAACCGGTAAAGAGATGTCTTGTCTACTATTCACAAGTACAACCTATACTACACACTACCCATACCCTATTCTTACATCCTTACAACTACTCATTTCAATTTTCTTTTCCAAGAAATTTTGTCTTTTAAATAATTATTACATTTATTTCATTTATTACATTTTCATTTACTAAATTACAAATTTCATTTTTTTTTTCAAAACTCCCACACACACACACATATGGCCGGCGCCCCTCCCTCCTATTTCCCCCTCATTTGTGTTTTTTTACTTCTTTTATTAAAGCTAAACCTAAATTATTTGATATATATATACTAAATGTTCTCTCTCTCTTCTCATTTCTTTCATTTTCAATTTTTCAAAAGAGATCAAAACCCTCTCTTCTCTCCCTCCTTGTGCCGAGCACTCCTCCCCTCTCCCTCTTGCATTTTCAACTCAAAACTCCTCCATTTCTACCTTAGATCCTCCTTTGGTATGTTGATTCAAGCCTTGTTCTTCCTAGTTCTTGTAATGGCAAGACCATATCTTGTGTATTTCCTCACTAAATCCCAATGAGCTAAGGCTAGGGGCATGGAAACACATGAACAAGAATGTCAAGCCATCACAAGACATGGATCTAATGTTTAGATGTGTTTTTGTTAAGATTTCATCTTGTTCATGCATGTAAAGTAGTGACCTTGCACATACATTGTTGTTCATGCCATGAGATCCATGCTTTTTATGTCATATGTTGTAGATCTAAGGTTTAGACATTCATAACTTTATGTACATGCATGATCATAGGTTCATTTTTGTTTATGTGCTTTATTGATCATAAAAATGAGGTCTTGTTCATGTATAGAGATGCTAGATAGTATATCTCCACATATAGATGGCAAGAACATTGAAAAAGGAAGGACCTTGTTAGATATGAAAAGTTGAAAATTCGGATGAAATGGAAACCCTATCCTAAAGACCTCCAAAATCAATTTTAAACTTATATTTCATAAGAAAAATGAAGGGTATGTGTAATAGATATGTTGAAGGAATTATTTTCATAAGTTTAGATGAGTTTAGGCATGATAAAAATAAGGAAAGCAAGAGGTGAAGTTAGGATGAAAAATGTTGACTTTAAATGTGTAGTCAAATTCGTAACTTTGTGTAATGCCTATATAAACACTTAGTATTTAAGTCTAAAATGAATGTTTTATAAGCTAAATGAAGTCCTTAGATAATGTATACATTGAAGCCCCAATTTTTAATGCATTAGACTAGATTTCCCTTAGAAAAATGTAAGAAAAGAAAATTTGGAAAATTCGGATTTTTATAACTAGCTTAATTGAAGACATGTTTACCAAATGAAATATGTGAATTTTTGTGCATGGATGGAGGCCATGACTATTATAGACTTTGAGAACCTAATTTTAGTCAAATAATAAGTAGATTACAAGATTAAAAACCAAGAAACCCTAAGGAGTATAATGTGGGATAATAACTTCTTAGAATTAGCCTTTATGAAACTTTCCCCAACACTTAGGAGTTCCTAAAAGTTTAGTACTACAAAAACCATCATGACCATGCATAAGTTGAGTTCATTACATGGCATACACATTAGTAGTTCATTCCTAAATCATTCATGCATGAATCACTAACTAGGAACATTTCTTATCAAAAGCAAAGCACATTTTCAAAGATGGATCAATTGCGGGACAGAACTGATCCCACTGTTCCGTGACCTTATTATTTCAAAACTTGGATTTAATACTTGAATTAGATAGATCTTTCGAAGTAGATGAAGATCGATATAAAGTTTGCGAAATTCCGAGTTAAAATGACCAAGTTATGGCCGTTTTAAGTCGGAACTTCCAAATATAGCGAGAAATCCGAATTCAACTAGTCTAGATGTGTGATTTAATTACATGGTAAGAATCTCATAGGGATTATTCTTGATTGGTAGGTGATTCCGAGCAGGACGACTCTCTACCACCCGATTATTATTATTAAGGAGTTTGGTGACCCATGGCCGAGTGAGTTTACTTCCACTCTCAATTAATGCTTGTGAATGTAATATAGTGGCACTAGTGATATAGGCAAGATAAAACCGACTGTACAAGCATGATGGGGTATGTGGGAATTATTTATGTTATTGATTGTTGATATGTGAAATGGAACTTAAGGTATATCGAAACCGAGTGTTAAGATATTGACTGTATTACTAGTATCTTATAATGAATGTCTGCAAATACTTGTTGGTCACCTAAAAGAAATGAATTAATGACTATCCGACTCCGACTATAAACTGAGTTCATTCATGTCAATGGGGTTGGAGCATTTGCATTGGTTGGTTTTTCGTGACCCATAAAACGAATGTGAGGTTAATCGTGATCCATAAAACGAATGTGAGGTTAATCGTGATCCATAAAACGAGCTTTTAAATCAGTTGACCGTGAGCTTAAACGGCGTCGTACCGCAGGATTCGTTAATCTGCTAACCCGGGATGGAGGGCGCAATCCATCCACATATGATTTCCGGTTGGTCATATGTTTGTTGATCACAATTGTATGGTGCATACACTTGCTTGAATAATCACTTGCTTGAATGATTGTATCTAATTGTGTTATGGAAGTATTACTCACTAAGCTAGTTAGCTTACGCCCCTATAGTGTATATCTTTTGCAGCGCGACTTTATTTGGCTTAGGCCAAGGCAGGCCACAGCGCAGGTACCGGAGATAGAAGTTTCCCGTAGAAGTTTAATTCATTCCCTTTTTGTGTAGACTTCCATTGGAAACTAAGGACTCTGGATGACTGTAATAGACTGTTATTCTTTTGGGGGAATGCCCCTTAGATTTTGTAAACCTTAAAATGTATGCGTTTTGATTTATTATCTATGGCTAATGAATGCCTTGTTAAACTGTTTAACTCCATTTGTTGAAGTATTCTATTGTCGTAAAGGAACGCTTTACATCTACTTAAGACTTCCGAATGCCCCGGGTAGGGAACTCGAGAGTCTTACGTAGTATGGGCGGGCTGTTACGTTTAGGATACCCTACGGGGCGTGACAGTTTAAGTTGGTATCAGAGCCCTAGGTTTTAAAACAAGACAATAGAATTAAGATAAACGGGACTTAGAAATCTAATTACTAGGTTAAATGGAGTTAAAAACGTTTTCTTGTTGAGTCTAATTAGTAGTATTGTTTGATGTAGGTCTCTCTGGGGGAGACTAGGGAAAGGGCAAGGAATTTTACGAAAAGAAATGATGAAACCATGGTAGAATATAGGCTGAGGCTAAGAGAATTGTGTGAAGATTTTGCCTTAGCCCGACATCCCCGGACCCTAGGGGAAATGTACAGATTATGGAAGGATGGGCTGAGATATACCCGATGGGCCTCAGTAGTGGATCAATTGAGTTATGATCCTATGAGAAGAAGGAGCTGGACCAAGTTAGAGACGATCTATACTTTGGAGAGGGTCATGGTTGATTACGGGCATGAACCCATGCCGAGAGAAGCCACATTTATCTTGAAGGGTGGAGGGAACCGAACCCCTCCAGATTTTAGGGTATGGATTCCCATAGGACCCCTATATGTTTATGCTCATGATAACCTATTTGATCACCATGACTGGAACATAGCCGATGCATGGAATCACATCACCTGGCATGCAATCTATTTGGACATTCTCCCCCCTCGTGTAATAGCTCCACCTCCAGCCATTGATATAGGTATGCAACTGAATGGAGAGCCTGTGGATGAAGAGGAAGAAGAGGAGGAGGAGGAGGATCCCGAGGAGGATCCGAATTGGGAACAAAATGAGGTACCTAGGACCCCTACCCCGCCTGTTGAACCAGAAGTGCAGGTAAACCCAGAACCCGATCAAATTATATGGGATTTCAACCGGATGTTGGATATACCAGAGAGTGGGAGGGTAGAACCCGAGGTAGATTCCAGGCTATGGAGGGATGTGTATGTGGAGGGTGAGAACCCACCTGTGCTTGACCTAGCCGTAGTAGAACCCGAGGCCCCAGTGCCTATGGAGACAGAGAATGTGGCAGATGAGCCTGTGAGAGAACCTGAAGTAGAGGTAAACCGCCTGGGTGAACCCGAGATAAGAGGTGAAGAGGAAGAAGTAAGCCCGCATGAGGGGCAAGGGACTGAAGAAGAAGAAGAAGAAAGTGAGGATCAGGAGCCTCTAGTTCGACCCGCTAGGAAGCGGAGGATGACCACCAGGGAGTATCTTAGCTTGTTCGTCCGACAGGACGATGGTGGTTCTACCAGCAGGAGACGACCTCCTAGCCCGACCCCCGACAGCTCTAGTGATGAGTAGAGACCGGGATGTTAGCTAACCCATAAAGTCCAAGCGGAATCCTGATTTTCTTATTTTTGTAGTAGGCAATGCGGGATGCCAAATTGCCTTAGGATTTCAGGATATTAGTGTTTTATTGCTTTTTCCCTGTATTTTGGCATGTTTTCGGGAATAGGGAAATTGATTAGAATAGGAGAGGGGCTTAGCTAGCCAAATTTTTGGGATCTAAAAGTTGATGTAATATTTGTATGGCTCGCTAAAGAAATGAAAAGGATCACTTTTGTTTTAAAGGAAATGGAATTGTGAAAAGTACGCATTCTAGTCATGATACATGAGAGAACATTAACTACATATAGATTGCATAAGCATTCACTCATTTGCATTTTTGTTGTGAAATATTAATTGCTTACTCTATGTGTGGGTTCTTCTGCTTCCTTTGTGTTTCTTTTAATTATTCCTTATTTTCTTTTATGAATTGATACTTTGACTCATCTCATAACCTTATGGAGTTATGTACTCCTTTTCCTTCTGAGCTTGCTATTAATCCTATTCCTTTGGAACCTAAAAACCCTAAACGTACTAAAACTCCGTTAAACATTGTGTGAACAGACGTAACCGACGGACTCGGAACCAAGGACAAGGGTCTAATCCTAATGAAGCCGATCAACCGGCTATGCGACAACCCGACCCCCAAGGAGTGGCACCTCAAAACCAACAGGGCGATGTACTAAATGCGATTGGGCAATTAGCCAACCTTCTTAATACCTTCATCCAGAATCAAAATCCAGTGCAGAACCCACACCCAAGTCAGAGTGCTAGGGATTCAGCACCGCATCCGCCGCCCGCAGATCATCGGGAAATGACTGCGGAGGCACCTGCTCCACAAGAGGAGCACTCCTATAATGTGCGGTTGCCGCCGCCCCCACCATACAGGAGACCCCACCGAAGCTCTTTACCGGACTTCATTAAGAGCAACCGGTACTTTGACGGGGCATTCGGCAAGCCGGATGAGGCCGAGGATTGGTTGGCCCAGGTGGAACGTTCTTTTGCTGCATACGAGATTCCACCTTACTTGCAGCTAGAATATGGGACGTATATGTTAAGATACAACGCACGAGTTTGGTGGGACTCTAAGAGAAGGAATTTGGCCTCCCCGGCCACATGGGAAACCTTCCGCCGGGAATTCTTGAACAATTACTTTCCCTCTAGCCTGAGGGTAAAGTACAGTGCAGACTTCCTTCATGTAAAGCAGAAGGGGAGAACGGTAGAGCAATATGAAACTGAATTTGTTCACCTGCTGCAATATGCCCCTGAATCTTTCAGGGATAGTGAGGAATTAAAGAAGCAGGTATTTCTGGGGGCTTGGACGAAGAGCTACGAATCAAGCTAGAAGAGTTTGGAGTAAGAACCTATCCCGAGATGGTAGAAAAGGCTCGAGTCATTGAAGGGGCTAGGAAAAGAAAGTATCAGGAGCCTGAAAAGAGAGTATTCGGGAAGAGGCCGTTTGATGCCTCGAGCTCAGGATTCAAGGGTAAACGGTATAGGCCGTACCAAGGGTTTAAAGAGGAGTCTAGCAGCAAGCCAACCCAATTCAAAGCCAACGTCACATGTTGGAATGTAAGGGACACATGCACCTAGGCAATGCCCGCAGTTGAGAACAAGTGCTATTTTTGTGGCGATGCTGGCCACATGGTTTTTACATGCCCAAAGAAGCTGGCAGTAACTTGCTTTATTTGCAAAGAGAAAGGGCACTTAGCTTCCGAGTGTTCACAGCGAAAGAGTGTGACCACCCGACCCTTCGGAGCCTCAAGCAATGCTAACCCCTTGAGGTCTGGTAACAAGAGCGGAAGTCGAGCAGCTTCTGCGATGCACGGGATGAGGCTGTACAATTTAGAAGGCCAATGGATGGTGGAAGAAGACGAAGATGAGGACGTAGAGTTGGCAGCTTTGGATCCAAGCGAGAGTTCTGATGGTGGCCTGGTGACAGGTTAGTAACAGAAACCCTCCTAAGTTGAAATTAAGTTGTTTAAATTGATTGCTGTTTAAATGAAATTGTATATATTATGGAAAGCTGGAAGTAGAGACCCTTTATGGATAGCCTTACGAGTATTCTAAGGTTCATATGTGATGGGTGTTTGTGACCTCAGGACATATACAAGTAAATAACGTGGAAGCCTATGCCTTGTTTGACACGGGAGCGACCCACTCGTTCATCACAAATAGTTTGGCAACCCGACTCGGATTGCCCATAGCCACAACCATGGTTAGCTTGAGGATTAAGACCCCCACGGGGAGCGTGGTGTCAACCCGAGATCTAATAAAAGACTGTCCATTGGAAATCCATAATCACCATTCCAAGAGTGATCTAATTGTGCTGGAAATGAATAAATACGAAGTCATCCTCGGGATGAATTGGTTAAGTAAAGTAAAGGCAATAGTGGATTGCCAAAAGAGGACTGTATGTTTTTATGATCAATCGGGAGCAAAAGTAGAATTTATGGGAGAGGCCTTAGTCCCAAGAAGGATTGATCTAAGCTCATTCGAGCTGATGATGGAGGATGAGGAAATGATACCAATTGAGGACGTCTTGGATGAAGGGGAAAACCGTGAGGAAAAGAATATTCCAGTGGTGAATGAATACTTGGATGTGTTCCCAGAAATTTTGCCGGGATTACCGCCAAGGAGAGAGATCGACTTTGAGATTGTGTTGGCTCCAAATACCGAACCAATATCTAAAGCGCCATACCGGATGGCACCGGCTGAGTTGAAAGAGCTAAAGACGCAGTTACAAGAGCTCTGGACCAGAAATTTATAGACCAAGTGTATCGCCATGGGGCGCACCCGTTTGTTTGTGAAGAAGAAGGACGGATCGATGAGGTTGTGTATAGACTACCGGGAATTGAATAAGGTGACTGTCAAAAATCGATATCCCTTACCAAGAATCGACGATTTATTTGACCAGCTACAAGGAGCTTGTGTGTTCTCACGTATTGACTTACGTTCGGGGTATCATCAGCTAAGGATTAAGCCTGAGGATGTGCCTAAGACAGCTTTTCGTACTCGTTATGGGCACTACGAGTTTTTGGTAATGTCATTTGGACTGACTAATGCACCGGCTTTATGGACTTAATGAATAGAGTCTATAAGCCGCTTTTGGATAAATGTGTAATAGTCTTTATCGATGACATCCTCATATATTCAAAGACCAGAGAGCAACATGAAGAGCATCTCCGTTTGGCATTGCAAACCTTACGAGATAACAAGCTGTACGCCAAGCTGTCCAAGTGTGACTTTTGGTTAGACCGGATATCCTTCCTCGGACATGTGGTAACGGGAGATGGGATATCAGTTGATCCCGAAAAGATCAAAGCAATAGTGGATTGGAAGCCACCACAAACCGTTACTGAAGTGAGGAGTTTCTTGGGATTGGCTGGCTATTATCGCAAATTTGTGAAGGATTTTTCAAAGATAGCTAAGCCGTTGACTCAATTGACTCAAAAGAACGAAAAATTCATTTGGACAGACAAGAGAGAACAAAGTTTCCAGGAACTAAAGCGACGACTGGTCTCGGCACCGATTTTGGTTTTACCAGATCCGGAAAAGTCTTACACGGTACATAGTGATGCTTCGAGAAATGGTCTTGGATGCGTCTTGATGCAAGAACGGAAGGTCATTGCGTATGCTTCTCGGCAATTGAGACCGCATGAGCAGAACTACCCTACGCATGACTTGGAGCTAGCTGCAGTTGTCTTTGCCTTGAAGTTATGGCGACATTATCTGTATGGACAACGGTGTGAGATATACACAGATCATAAAAGCCTTAAATACCTGTTCACACAGAAGGAGTTGAACATGCGGCAAAGGAGGTGGTTGGAATTAATAAAAGATTATGACCTGGGAATAAATTACTGTCCAGGAAGAGTGAATGCAGTCGCAGACGCCCTAAGTCGGAAGAATCATGGAGAGGTAGCCGCTTTGATTACAAGCCAGAAGGAGTTGATTAAGGAATTTGAGAAGTTAAGGATCGAGTTCACAGATCAAAGTGCTGAGCTGGAGATATCTAACTTGGTGCTGGAACCAACCCTCGTGGAAAGAATCAAAGAAGCACAGAGGTACGACGAGGTGATACAAAGGATAAAAAGGGAAACCCAAGCGGGGAAATACCTTGACTTTGCCGTGGATGAGGAAGACGTGATCCGGATGAACGGAAGGCTGTGCGTACCAGAGGATGAGGAGTTGAAGAAGGAGATAATGGGTGAAGCACATAACTCCGGGTATACCATGCATCCGGGAGGCACCAAAATGTACCAAGATTTGAAGAGTTGCTATTGGTGGAATGGGATGAAGCGAGATGTGGCAGATTATGTAATGAAGTGCAGTATGCCAACAGTGAAGGTAGACACCAGAGACCGGGCGGAATGCTAAAGCCCTTACCTATTCCTGAATGGAAGTGGGATCAAATATCCATGGATTTTGTTTGTGGCTTTCCCAAGACTCCATCGGGTTGTGATGCAATATGGGTAATAGTGGATCGGTTAACTAAGTCGGCGCATTTCCTACCCATAAATATGACCTATTCAATGGAAAGGTTAGCCAAGATTACATCAGAGAGATCGTAAGATTACATGGCATACCTGCAGGGATCATCTCAGATAGAGACCCGAGATTTGTGTCCAAGTTTTGGACAAGCTTGCAGAAGAGCTTGGGTACTAAATTGCATTTCAGTACGGCTTACCATCCCCAGACCGACGGACAGTCTGAGCGGACGATCCAAACCCTAGAAGATATGTTAAGGGCATGTGCCCTGGAATTCAAAGGGAGTTGGGATAATCATGTTCACCTAATGAGTTTGCCTATAATAACAGCTATCACTCCACTATCCAGATGCCCCGTATGAAGCTGTATGGACGGCGTTGTAGGTCCCCTTTGTTTTGGGATGAGGTGGAAAAGGTAGCATTGGGCCGGAATTGGTACAGGAAGCCGCGGATAAGGTGAGGTTGATTCAGCGAAAGATGAAGGAAGCCCAGGATCGACAAAAGAGCTGGGCGGACTTGAAAAGACGGGAGCTTGAATTTAAAGTGGGTGATCATGTGTACCTGAAGATAAACCCGATCAAAAGTATCAAGAGGATGCGTACACAAGGGAAATTAAGCCCGAGATACATTGGACCTTTTGAGATTTTGGAAAGAGTCGGAGATCTGGCGTATCGGCTAGCCCTACCACCTAATTTGTCCGGGATTCACAATGTGTTTCATGTGTCAGTCTTGAGGAGATATGTGGCCGACCCAGAGAGGATTCTGGAATTGGAGCCAATCCAGTTGAGGAAAACCTGACTATGAAGAACACCCAGTAAAGATATTGGATAAGAAAACTCAAAGGCTACGGAACAAAGACATTCACTACGTGAAAGTATTATGGAGGAATCATGCTTTGAAGAGCAACCTGGGAAGCGGAGGATGAAATCCGGAGAAAGTACCCCGAGATATTTGAAGGACAAGGTACGTCAGTTCCGTTTTGAGGACAAAACTTTATTTAAGGTGGGGAGGTTGTAAACCCCGGAAATTCTCAGTAGCTAGAAAACCCCAGGAGTTGGAGACAAAACCCTAATCCGATCAGATTGAGTTTAGTGAATGAGCCTAGGAACCCTAAATCCGGCTTTCCTTCGGTTTCATAGTAAAATAAATATTTGGAGTAAATGAATTGAATTGTTTCCAAAGTACATTTCAAACCTTTGAAAGTTTTAAATTCGGGAATTTTTCAATTCCGGGCCTTCCCGAGCCCAATTACGGAAAAGCGTGCCCCGGGCCACGGATTCAGAAAAATATTCCGGAATATTCATTAGAACCGTAATTTTATAAGGATTCCAAAAATATCAATTTCATAATTTTCGAGCTATAAAGATTACAGTTATAGCTTTTCCCGTGTTTTCGGAACAACCGGTAAAGTAGATGTCTTGTCTACTATTCACAAGTACAACCTACACTACACACTACCCATACCCTATTCTTACATCCTTACAACTACTCATTTCAATTTTCTTTTCCAAGAAATTTTGTCTTTTAAATAATTATTACATTTATTTCATTATTACATTTTCATTTACTAAATTACAAATTTCATTTTTTTTCAAAACTCCACACACACACACACATATGGCCGGCGCCCCTCCCTCTATTTTCCCCCTCATTTGTTATTTTTACTTCTTTTATTAACTAAACCCTAAATACTTGATATATATACTAAATGTTCTCTCTCTCTCTCATTTCTTTCATTTTCAATTTTTCAAAAGAGATCAAAACCCTCTCTTCTCTCCCTCCTTGTGCCGAGCACTCCTCCCCTCTCCCTCTTGCATTTTCAACTCAAAACTCCTCCATTTCTACTTAGATCCTCCTTTGGTATGTGATTCAAGCCTTGTTCTTCCTAGTTCTTGTAATGGCAAGACCATATCTTGTGTATTTCCTCACTAAATCCCAATGAGCTAATGCTAGGGCATGGAAACACATGAACAAGAATGTCAAGCCATCACAAGACATGGATCTAATGTTTAGATGTGTTTTTGTTAAGATTTCATCTTGTTCATGCATGTAAAGTAGTGACCTTGCACATACATTGTTGTTCATGCCATGAGATCCATGCTTTTTATGTCATATGTTGTAGATCTAAGGTTTAGACATTCATAACTTTATGTACATGCATGATCATAGGTTCATTTTTGTTTATGTGCTTTATTGATCATAAAAATGAGGTCTTGTTCATGTATAGAGATGCTAGATAGTATATCTCCACATATAGATGGAACATTGAAAAAGGAAGGACTTTGTTAGATATGAAAAGTTGAAAATTCGGATGAAATGGAAACCCTATCCTAAAGACCTCCAAAATCAATTTTAAACTTATATTTCATAAGAAAAATGAAGGGTATGTGTAATAGATATGTTGAAGGAATTATTTTCATAAGTTTAGATGAGTTTAGGCATGATAAAAATAAGGAAACAAGAGGTGAAGTTAGGATGAAAAATGTTGACTTTAAATGTGTAGTCAAATTCGTAACTTTGTGTAATGCCTATATAAACACTTAGTATTTAAGTCTAAAATGAATGTTTTATAAGCTAAATGAAGTCCTTAGATAATGTATACATTGAAGCCCCAATTTTTAATGCATTAGACTAGATTTCCCTTAGAAAAATGTAAGAAAAGAAAATTTGGAAAATTCGGATTTTTATAACTAGCTTAATTGAAGACATGTTTACCAAATGAAATATGTGAATTTTTGTGCATGGATGGAGGCCATGACTATTATAGACTTTGAGAACCTAATTTTAGTCAAATAATAAGTAGATTACAAGATTAAAAACCAAGGAAACCCTAAGGAGTATAATGTGGGATAATAACTTCTTAGAATTAGCCTTTATGAAACTTTCCCCAACACTTAGGAGTTCCTAAAAGTTTAGTACTACAAAAACCATCATGACCATGCATAAGTTGAGTTCATTACATGGCATACACATTAGTAGTTCATTCCTAAATCATTCATGCATGAATCACTAACTAGGAACATTTCTTATCAAAAGCAAAGCACATTTTCAAAGATGGATCAATTGCGGGACAGAACTGATCCCACTGTTCCGTGACCTATTAATTTCAAAACTTGGATTTAATACTTGAATTAGATAGATCTTTCGAAGTAGATGAAGATCGATATAAAGTTTGCGAAATTCCGAGTTAAAATGACCAAGTTATGGCCGTTTTAAGTCGGAACTTCCAAATATAGCGAGAAATCCGAATTCAACTAGTCTAGATGTATAGTTTGATTTAATTACATGGTGAGAATCTCATAGGGATTATTCTTGATTGGTAGGTGATTCCGAGCAGGACGACTCTCTACCACCCGATTATTACTATTAAGGAGTTTGGTGACCCATGGCCGAGTGAGTTACTTCCACTCTCAATTAATGCTTGTGAATGTAATGTAGTGGCATAGTGATGTAGGCAAAGATAAAAGAAATTGTACAAGCATGATGGGGTATGTGGGAATTATTTATGTGTTTGAATTGTTGATATGTGAAATGGAACTTAAGCATATCGAAACCGGGTGTTAAGATATTGATGTTTATTAGAATCTATGAAGAATGTCTGCAACTTGTTGGTCACCTAAAAGAATCGAATTAATGACTATTCGACTCCGACTATAACTGAAGTTCATTCATGTCACGATGGGGTTGGAGCATTTGCATTGGTTGGTTTTTCGTGACCCATAAAACGAATGTGAGGTTAATCGTGATCCATAAAACGAATGTGAGGTTAATCGTGATCCATAAAACGAGCTTTTAATCAGTTGACCGTGAGCTTAAACGGCGTCGTACCGCAGGATTCGTTAATCTGCTAACCCGGGATGGAGGGCGCAAGTCCATCCACATATGATTTCCGGTTGGTCATATGTTTTGATTTCATTTGTATGGTGCATACACTTGCTTGAATAATCACTTGTTTGAATGATTGTATTAATTGCGTTATGGAAGTATTACTCACTAAGCTAGTTAGCTTACGCCCCTATAGTGTTATCTTTTGCAGCATGATTTATATGGCTTAGGCCAAGGCAAGCCACAGCAGGTACCGGAGATAGAGTTTCCCATAGAAGTTTGATTCATTTCTTTTGTATAGACTTCCATTGGAAACTAAGGACTCTGGATGACTGTAATAGACTGTTATTCTTTTGCGGGGGAATGCCCCTTAGATTTTGTAAACCTTAAAATTATGCGTTTTGATTTATTATCTATGGCTAATGAATGCCTTGTTAAACTGTTAAACTCCATTTGTTGAAGTATTCTATTGTCGTAAGGGAACGCTTTACATCTACTTAAGACTCCTGAAGGCCCCGGTAGGGAACTCGAGAGTCTTACTTAGTATGTGGCGGACTGTTACGTTTAGGATACCCTACGGGGCGTGACAGTTTAAGTTGGTATCAGAGCACTAGGTTATAAAACAAGACAATAGAATTAAAATAAACGGACCTAGAAATCTAATTACTAGGTTAAATGGAGTTAAAAACGTTTTCTTGTTGAGTCTAATTAGTAGTATTGTTTGATGTAGGTCTCTCTGGGTGAGACTAGGGAAAGGGCAAGGAATTTTACGAAAAGAAATGATGAAACCATGGTAGAATATAGACTGAGGCTAGAGAACTGTGTGAAGATTTTGCCTTGGCCCGACATCCCCGGACCCTAGGGGAAATGTACAGGTTATGGAAGGATGGGCTGAGATATACCGATGGGCTTCAGTAGTGGATCAATTGAGTTATGATCCTATGGGAAGAAGGAGCTGGACGAAGTTAGAGACCATCTACACATTAGAGAGGATCATGGTTGATTACGGGCGTGAGCCCATGACAAGAGAAGCCACGTTTATCTTGAAAAGTGGAGGAAACCGAACCCCTCCAGATTTTAGGGTATGGATCCCCATAGGACCCCTATATGTTTATGCTCATGATAACTTGTTTGATCACCATGACTGGAACATAGCTGATGCATGGAATCATATCACCTGGCATGCAATCTATCTGGACATCCTCCCCCCCCGTGTAATTGCTCCACCTCCAGCTATGGATATAGGTATGCAGCTGAATGGAGCACCTGATTGAAGAGGAAGAAGAAGGAGGAGGAGGAGGATCCCGAGGAGGATCCGAACTGGGAACAAAACGAGGTGCCTAGGACCCCTACCCCGCCTGTTGAACCAGAAGTGCAGGTAAACCCAGAACCCGACCAAATTATATGGGATTTCAACCGGATGTTGGAGATACCAGAGAGTGGGAGGGTAGAGCCCGAGGTAGATTCCAGGCTATGGAGAGATGTGTATGTGGAGGGTGAGAACCCACCTGTGCTTGACTTAGCAGTAGTAGAACCCGAGGCCCCAGTGCCTATGGAGACTGAGAATGTGGCAGATGAGCCTGTGAGAGAACCTGAAGTAGAGGTGAACCGCCTAGGTGAACCTGAGATAAGAGGTGAAGAGGAAGAAGTAAGCCCATGAGGGGCAAGGGACTGAAGAAGAAGAAGAGGAAGAAGAAAGTGAGGATCAGGAGCCTCTAGTTCGACCCGCTAGGAAGCGGAGGATGACCACCAGGGAGTATCTTAGCTTGTTCGTCCGACAGGACGATGGTGGTTCTACCAGCAGGACGACTTCCTAGTCCGACCCCCGACAGCTCTAGTGACGATTAGAGACCGGGATGTTAGCTAACCCATACAGTCCAAGCGGAATCCTGATTTTTCTTATTTTGTAGTAGGCAATGCGGGATGCCAAATTGCCTTAGGATTTCAGGATAGTTAGTGTTTTGTTGTTCTTTTTCCCTGTATTTTGTCATGTTTTCGGGAATAGGGAAATTGATTAGAATAGGAAGGAAGTTTAGCTAGCCAAATTTTGGGAACTAAAAGTTGATGTAATATTTATATGGCTCGCTAAAGAAATGAAAAGGATCACTTTTGTTTTAAAGAAATGGAATTGTGAAAAGCACGCATCCTAGTCATGGTACCTAAGAGAACATTACTGCATATAGATTGCATAAGCATTCACTCATTCGCATTATGTTTGTGAAGTGTCAATTCGTTACAATATGTGTGGATTCTCTATTTCCCTTATGGTTCTTTAATTATTCCTTATTTCTTTTATGGATTGATATTTTGACTCATCTTATGACTTTATGGAGTTATGTACTCTTTTTCCTTCTGAGTTTAAACTCCAAATTTTTGCAACTTCTGAGCTGGTTGTTAACCTTATTCCTTTGAACCCTAAAAACCCTATATATGCTAAAACTCCATTAAACATTGTGTAAGCAGACGAAACCGACGAACTCGGAACCAAGGACAAGGGTCTAACCCTAATGAAGCCGATCAACCGGCTATACAGCAACCTGACCCCCAAGGAGTAGCACCCCAAAACCAACAGGGCGATGTGCTAAACGCGATTGGGCAGTTGGCCAATCTCCTGAACACCTTTATCCAGAATCAGAATCCGTGCGAACCCACCCCCAAGTCAGAGTGCTCGGGATTCAGCACCACATCCGCCGCCCGCAGATCATCGGGAAATGACTGCGGAAGCACCTGCTCCACAGGAGGAGCACTCCTATAATGTGCGGTTGCCGCCACCCCCCCATACAGGAGACCCCACCGAAGCTCTTTACCGGACTTCATTAAGAGCAACAGGTACTTTGATGGGGCATTCGGTAAGCCGGATGAAGCTGAGGATTGGCTGGCCCAAGTGGAACGTTCTTTTGCTGCATACGAGATTCCACCTTACTTGCAGCTAGAATATGGGACGTATGTTAAGATACAATGCTCGAGTCTGGTGGGACTCCAAGAGAAGGAATTTGACCTCCCCGGCCACCTGGGAAACCTTCCGCCGGGAATTCTTGAATAATTACTTTCCCTCTAGCTTGAGGGTGAAGTATAGTGCGGACTTCCTTCATGTAAAGCAGAAAGGGAGAACGGTAGAGCAATATGAGACTGAATTTGTTCACCTGCTGCAATATGCCCCTGAATCTTTCAGGGATAGTGAGGAATTAAAGAAGCAGGTATTTCTGGGAGGCTTGGACGAAGAACTACGAATCAAGCTAGAAGAGTTTGGAGTAAGAACCTATCCCGAGATGGTAGAAAAGGCTCGAGTCATTGAAGGGGCTAGGAAAAGAAAGTATCAGGAGCCTGAAAAGAGAGTATTCGGGAAGAGGCCGTTTGATGCCTCGAGCTCAGGATTCAAGGGTAAACGGTATAGGCCGTACCAAGGGTTTAAAGAGGAGTCTAGCAGCAAGCCAACCCAATTCAAAGCCAACGTCACATGTTGGAAGTGTAAGGGGACACATGCACCTAGGCAATGCCCACAGTTGAGAAACAAGTGCTATTTTTGTGGCGATGCTGGCCACATGGTTTTTACATGCCCAAAGAAGCTGGCAGTAACTTGCTTTATTTGCAAAGAGAAAGGGCACTTAGCTTCCGAGTGTTCACAGCGAAAGAGTGTGACCACCCGACCCTTCGGAGCCTCAAGCAATGCTAACCCCTTGAGGTCTGGTAACAAGAGCGGAAGTCGAGCAGCTTCTGCGATGCACGGGATGAGGCTGTACAATTTAGAAGGCCAATGGATGGTGGAAGAAGACGAAGATGAGGACGTAGAGTTGGCAGCTTTGGATCCAAGCGAGAGTTCTGATGGTGGCCTGGTGACAGGTTAGTAACAGAAACCCTCCTAAGTTGAAATTAAGTTGTTTAAATTGATTGCTGTTTAAATGAAATTGTATATATTATGGAAAGCTGGAAGTAGAGACCCTTATGGATAGCCTTACGAGTATTTTAAGGTTCATATGTGATGGGTGTTTGTGACCTCAGGACATATACAAGTAAATAACGTGGAAGCCTATGCCTTGTTTGACACGGGAGCGACCCACTCGTTCATCACAAATAGTTTGGCAACCCGACTCGGATTGCCCATAGCCACAACCATGGTTAGCTTGAGGATTAAGACCCCCACGGGGAGCGTGGTGTCAACCCGAGATCTAATAAAACTGTCCATTGGAAATCCATGATCACCACTCCAAAAGTGATCTAATTGTGCTAGAAATGAATAAATACGAAGTTATCCTCGGGATGAATTGGTTAAGTAAAGTAAAGGCAATAGTGGATTGCCAAAAGAGGACTGTATGTTTTTATGATCAATCGGAGCGAAAAGTAGAATTTATGGGAGAGGCCTTAGTCCCGAAGGATTGATCTAAGCTCATTCGAGCTGATGATGGAGGATGAGGAAATGATACCGATTGAGGACGTCTTGGATGAAGGGGAAAACCGTGAGGAAAAGAATATTCCAGTGGTGAATGAATACTTGGATGTGTTCCCAGAAATTTTGCCGGGATTACCGCCAAGGAGAGAGATCGACTTTGAGATTGTGTTGGCTCCAAATACCGAACCAATATCTAAAGCGCCATACCGGATGGCACCGGCTGAGCTGAAAGAGCTAAAGACGCAGCTACAAGAGCTCCTAGACCAGAAATTTATTAGACCAAGTGTATCGCCATGGGGCGCACCCGTTTTGTTTGTGAAGAAGAAGGACGGATCGATGAGGTTGTGTATAGACTACCGGGAATTGAATAAGGTGACTGTCAAAAACGATATCCCTTACCAAGAATCGACGATTTATTTGACCAGCTACAAGGAGCTTGTGTGTTCTCACGTATTGACTTACGTTCGGGGTATCATCAGCTAAGGATTAAGCCTGAGGATGTGCCTAAGACAGCTTTTCGTACTCGTTATGGGCACTACGAGTTTTTGGTAATGTCATTTGGACTGACGAATGCACCGGCTGCATTCATGGACTTAATGAATAGAGTCTATAAGCCGCTTTTGGATAAATGTGTATAGTCTTTATCGATGACATCCTCATATATTCAAAGACCAGAGAGCAACATGAGAGCATCTCCGTTTGGCATTGCAAACCTTACGAGATAACAAGCTGTACGCCAAGCTGTCCAAGTGTGACTTTTGGTTAGACCGGATATCCTTCCTCGGACATGTGGTAACGGAGATGGGATATCAGTTGATCCCGAAAAGATCAAAGCAATAGTGGATTGGAAGCCACCACAAACCGTTACTGAAGTGAGGAGTTTCTTGGGATTGGCTGGCTATTATCGCAAATTTGTGAAGGATTTTTCAAAGATAGCTAAGCCGTTGACTCAATTGACTCAAAAGAACGAAAAATTCATTTGGACAGACAAGAGAGAACAAAGTTTCCAGGAACTAAAGCGACGACTGGTCTCGGCACCGATTTTGGTTTTACCAGATCCGGAAAAGTCTTACACGGTACATAGTGATGCTTCGAGAAATGGTCTTGGATGCGTCTTGATGCAAGAACGGAAGGTCATTGCGTATGCTTCTCGGCAATTGAGACCGCATGAGCAGAACTACCCTACGCATGACTTGGAGCTAGCTGCAGTTGTCTTTGCCTTGAAGTTATGGCGACATTACTGTATGGACAACGGTGTGAGATATACACCGATCATAAAAGCCTTAAATACCTGTTCACACAGAAGGAGTTAAACATGCGGCAAAGGAGGTGGTTGGAATTAATAAAAGATTATGACCTGGGAATAAATTACTGTCCAGGAAGAGTGAATGCAGTCGCAGACGCCCTAAGTCGGAAGAATCATGGAGAGGTAGCCGCTTTGATTACAAGCCAGAAGGAGTTGATTAAGGAATTTGAGAAGTTAAGGATCGAGTTCACAGATCAAAGTGCTGAGCTGGAGATATCTAACTTGGTGCTGGAACCAACCCTCGTGGAAAGAATCAAAGAAGCACAGAGGTACGACGAGGTGATACAAAGGATAAAAAGGGAAACCCAAGCGGGGAAATACCTTGACTTTGCCGTGGATGAGGAAGACGTGATCCGGATGAACGGAAGGCTGTGCGTACCAGAGGATGAGGAGTTGAAGAAGGAGATAATGGGTGAAGCACATAACTCCGGGTATACCATGCATCCGGGAGGCACCAAAATGTACCAGATTTGAAGAGTTGCTATTGGTGGAATGGGATGAAGCGAGATGTGGCAGATTATGTAATGAAGTGCAGTATGCCAACAAGTGAAGGTAGAGCACCAGAGACCGGGCGGAATGCTAAAGCCCTTACCTATTCCTGAATGGAAGTGGGATCAAATATCCATGGATTTTGTTTGTGGCTTTCCCAAAGACTCCATCGGGTTGTGATGCAATATGGGTAATAGTGGATCGGTTAACTAAGTCGGCGCATTTCCTACCCATAAATATGACCTATTCAATGGAAAGTTAGCCAAGATCTACATCAGAGAGATCGTAAGATTACATGGCATACCTGCAGGGATCATCTCAGATAGAGACCCGAGATTTGTGTCCAAGTTTTGGACAAGCTTGCAGAAGAGCTTGGGTACTAAATTGCATTTCAGTACGGCTTACCATCCCCAGACCGACGGACAGTCTGAGCGGACGATCCAAACCCTAGAAGATATGTTAAGGGCATGTGCCCTGGAATTCAAAGGGAGTTGGGATAATCATGTTCACCTAATCGAGTTTGCCTATAATAACAGCTATCACTCCACTATCCAGATGCCCCGTATGAAGCTTGTATGGACGGCGATGTAGGTCCCCTTTGTTTTGGGATGAGGTGGAAAAGGTAGCATTGGGCCGGAATTGGTACAGGAAGCCGCGATAAGTGAGGTTGATTCAGCGGAAATGAAGGAAGCCCAGGATCGACAAAAGAGCTGGGCGACTTGAAAAGACGGGAGCTTGAATTTAAAGTGGGTGATCATGTGTACCTGAAGATAAACCCGATCAAAAGTATCAAGAGGATGCGTACACAAGGGAAATTAAGCCCGAGATACATTGGACCTTTTGAGATCTTAGAAAGAGTCGGAGACCTGGCGTATCGGCTAGCCCTACCACCTAATTTGTCCGGGATTCACAATGTGTTTCATGTGTCAGTCTTAGGAGATATGTGGCCGACCCAGAGAGGATTCTGGAATTGGAGCCAATCCAGTTGAAGGAAAACCTGACATATGAAGAACACCCAGTAAAGATATTGGATAAGAAAACTCAAAGGCTACGAACAAAGACATTCACTACGTGAAAGTATTATGGAGGAATCATGCTTTGAAGAGGCAACCTGGGAAGCGGAGGATGAAATCCGGAGAAAGTACCCCGAGATATTTGAAGGACAAGGTACGTCAGTTCCGTTTTGAGGACAAAACTTTATTTAAGGTGGGGAGGTTGTAAACCCCGGAAATTCTCAGTAGCTAGAAAACCCCAGGAGTGGGAAACGAAACCCTAACCGATCAGATTGAGTTTAGTAAATGAGCCTAGGAACCCTAAATCCGGCTTTCCTTCGGTTTCATAGTAAAATAAATATTATGGAGTAAATGAATGAATTGTTGTTCCAAGTACATTTCAAACCTTTGAAAGTTTTAAATTCGGGAATTTTTCAATTCCGGGCCTTCCCGAGCCCAATTACGGAAAAGCGTGCCCCGGGCCACGGATTCAGAAAAATATTCCGGAATATTCATTAGAACCGTAATTTTATAAGGATTCCAAAAATATCAATTTCATAATTTTCGAGCTATAAAGATTACAGTTATAGCTTTTCCCGTGTTTTCGGAACAACCGGTAAAGTAGATGTCTTGTCTACTATTCACAAGTACAACCTACACTACACACTACCCATACCCTATTCTTACATCCTTACAACTACTCATTTCAATTTTCTTTTCCAAGAAATTTTGTCTTTTAAATAATTATTACATTTATTTCATTTATTACATTTTCATTTACTAAATTACAAATTTCATTTTTTCAAAACTCCCACACACACACACATATGGCCGGCGCCCCTCCCTCCTATTTTCCCCTCATTTGTGTTATTTTTACTTCTTTTATTAAAGCTAAACCCTAATTATTTGATATATATACTAAATGTTCTCTCTCTCTTCTCATTTCTCTTTTCAATTTTTCAAAAGAGATCAAAACCCTCTCTTCTCTCCCTCCTTGTGCCGAGCACTCCTCCCCCTCTCCTCTTGCATTTTCAACTCAAAACTCCTCCATTTCTACCTTAGATCCTCCTTTGGTATGTTGATTCAAGCCTTGTTCTTCCTAGTTCTTGTAATGGCAAGACCATATCTTGTGTATTTCCTCACTAAATCCCAATGAGCTAAGGCTAGGGCATGGAAACACATGAACAAGAATGTCAAGCCATCACAAGACATGGATCTAATGTTTAGATGTGTTTTTGTTAAGATTTCATCTTGTTCATGCATGTAAAGTAGTGACCTTGCACATACATTGTTGTTCATGCCATGAGATCCATGCTTTTTATGTCATATGTTGTAGATCTAAGGTTTAGACATTCATAACTTTATGTACATGCATGATCATAGGTTCATTTTTTTATGTGCTTTATTGATCATAAAAATGAGGTCTTGTTCATGTAGAGATGCTAGATAGTATATCTCCACATATATGGCAAGAACATTGAAAAAGGAAGGACTTGTTAGATATGAAAAGTTGAAAATTCGGATGAAATGGAAACCCTATCCTAAAGACCTCCAAAATCAATTTTAAACTTAATTTCATAAGAAAAATGAAGGGTATGTGTAATAGATATGTTGAAGGAATTATTTTCATAAGTTTAGATGAGTTTAGGCATGATAAAAATAAGAAAGCAAGAGGTGAAGTTAGGATGAAAAATGTTGACTTTAAATGTGTAGTCAAATTCGTAACTTTGTGTAATGCCTATATAAACACTTAGTATTTAAGTCTAAAATGAATGTTTTATAAGCTAAATGAAGTCCTTAGATAATGTATACATTGAAGCCCCAATTTTTAATGCATTAGACTAGATTTCCCTTAGGAAAAATGTAAAAAAGAAAATTTGGAAAATTCGGATTTTTAAACTAGCTTAATTGAAGACATGTTTACCAAATGAAATATGTGAATTTTTGTGCATGATGGAGGCCATGACTATTATAGACTTTGAGAACCTAATTTTAGTCAAATAATAAGTAGATTACAAGATTAAAACCAAGGAAACCCTAAGGAGTATAATGTGGGATAATAACTTCTTAGAATTAGCCTTTATGAAACTTTCCCCAACACTTAGGAGTTCCTAAAAGTTTAGTACTACAAAAACCATCATGACCATGCATAATTGAGTTCATTACATGGCATACACATAGTAGTTCATTCCTAAATCATTCATGCATGAATCACTAACTAGGAACATTTCTTATCAAAAGCAAAGCACATTTTCAAAGATGGATCAATTGCGGGACAGAACTGATCCCACTGTTCCTGACCTTATTAATTTCAAAACTTGGATTTAATACTTGAATTAGATAGATCTTTCGAAGTAGATGAAGATCGATATAAAGTTTGCGAAATTCCGAGTTAAAATGACCAAGTTATGGCCGTTTTAAGTCGGAACTTCCAAATAGCGAGAAATCCGAATTCAACTAGTCTAGATGTATAGTTTGATTTAATTACATGGTGAGAATCTCATAGGGATTATTCTTGATTGGTAGGTGATTCCGAGCAGACGACTCTCTACCACCCGATTATTACTATTAAGGAGTTGGTGACCCATGGCCGAGTGAGTTACTTCCACTCTCAATTAATGCTTGTGAATGTAATGTAGTGCATTAGTGATGTAGGCAAAGATAAAAGAAATTGTACAAGCATGATGGGTATGTGGGAAATTTTTGTTGTGAATTGTTGATATGTGAAATGGAACTTAAAGCATATCGAAACCGGGTGTTAAGATATTGATTGTTTATTTAGAATCATATGAAGAATGTCTGAGTATACTTGTTGGTCACCTAAAAGAATCGAATTAATGACTATTCGACTCCGACTATAACTAAGTTCATTCATGTCACGATGGGGTTGGAGCATTTGCATTGGTTGGTTTTTCGTGACCCATAAAACGAATGTAGAGTTAATCGTGATCCAAAACGAATGTGAGGTTAATCGTGATCCATAAAACGAGCTTTAATCAGTTGACCGTGAGCTTAAACGGCTCGTACCGCAGATTCGTTAATCTGCTAACCCGGATGGGAGGCGCAAGTCCATCCACATATGATTTCCGGTTGGTCATATGTTTGATGATTTCATTTGTATGGGCATGCACTTGCTTGAATAATTACTTGTTTGAATGATTGTATTTAATTGCGTTATGGAAGTATTACTCACTAAGCTAGTTAGCTTACGCCCCGATAGTGTTTATCTTTTGCAGCATGAGTTTATATGGCTTAGGCCCAGGCAAGCCACATCGCAGGTACCGGAGATAGGAGTTTCCCATAGAAGTTTGATTCATTTCTTTTGTATAGACTTCCTTGGAAACTAAGGACTCTGGATGACTGTAATAGACTGTTATTCTTTTGCGGGGGAATGCCCCTTAGATTTTGTAAACCTTAAAGATTTATGCGTTTTGATTTATTATCTATGCTAATGAATGCCTTGTTAAACTGTTAAACTCCATTTGTTGAAGTATCTATTGTCGTTAAGGGAACGCTTTACATCTACTTAAGACTCCCGAAGGCTCCGGTTAGGGAACTCGGGATTCTTACTTAGTATGTGGCAGACTGTTACGATTAGGATACCCTACGGGCGTGACAGGTTAGGTTGTGGCATAGCCGGTTGATCGGCTTCGTTTCAATTAGATCCTTGTTCCCGATTCCGAATTCGCCGATTTCGTTTGTTTATACAAGGTTTAGTGAGTTTTTTGTATCTTTAGTAAGTTTTAAATTTCGAAGGAACAAGATTATTAACAGTTTCAAAAATTGCAAGAATCTTGAAATCAAACTCGGAAAGAATTGGAATTCATAAATCCATAAAATCATAAGGAAAATAAAATAAATGAAATAATATATATAAAAAAAAATTTTCACACATAGAGTAGCAAGTCGAAACTTCATAACAATAATGTGAATGAATGAATGTTTATGTGATCTATATGCGGTTGATGTTCTTTATGCATTGTGACTAATATGCATGCTTTTCACAATTTCTTTTCTTTAAAACAACTTGACCTTTTCATTACTTTAGTGAGCCATACAATAATATTATATAAAGATTTGGTCCCCAAAATTTGGCTAACTAAGTTCCTTCCTATTCTAAACAATTTCCCTATTCCCGAAATCATGGCAAAATATCAGGGAAAAAGAACAAATAAAATACTAACTATCCTGAAATCCTAAGGCAAATTGGCATCCCGCATTGCCTACTACAAAATAAGAAAATCAGGACTCCGCTTGGACTTCATGGGCTAGCTATCATCCCGGTCTCTACTCATCACTAGAGTCATCAGGGGTCGGGCTAGGAGGTCGTCTCCTGCTGGTAGAACCACCGTCGTCCCGTCGGATGAACAAACTAAGGTATACCCTTGTAGTCATCCTCCGTTTCTTAGTAGGTCGGACTAAGGGTTCCGGGTCTTCACTTTCTTCATCTTCCTCGGTACCTTGCCCTTCCCTCGGGCTTACATCATTTTCCTCACCCCTAACCTCCGGCTCACCCGCCTGAGCTTCTACTATCTCATTCTCTCTTACCGGTTCTCCACCCGTGCCTTCTATCTCCATAGGCTCAGGGGCTACAAGCTCAGCTACTACTACATCGAGTACCGGGAGATTCTCTCCTTCCACATACACATCTCTCCACAACATGGGATCAAACTCGGGTTCTACCCTACCACTATCAGGTATCTCCAGCTCCCTATCAAAATCCCAAACCATCGGGTTGGGTTCCGGATTCACTTCAGCCTCCGGCTCAACAGGTGGGGTAGGGGTTCTAGGAACTACATTCTCCTCCCAGTTAGGATCCTCCTCGGGATCCTCCTCCTCTTCTTCCTCTTCATCATCTCCAATCACAGGCGCCCCATTCAGCGCATGCCTATATCAATGGCTGGAGGTGGAGCTATCACTCGGGGTGGGAGGATATCTAAGTAGATCGCATGCCAGGTGATGTGATTCCATGCATCAGCTAAATTCCAGTCAGGGTGATCATACAAATTATCATGGCATACACATAAAGGCCCTATGGGAATCCACACTCTAAAAAATCTGAAGGGGTTCAGGTTCTCCACCCTTCAGGATAAATGTAGCTTCTCTAGTCATGGGCTCACGCCCATAATCAACCATGATCCTCTCTAAAGTATAAATTGTCTCCAATTTTGTCCAGCTCCTTCTTCCCATAGGATCATACCTCAATCGATCCACTACTGAAGCCTCTGGTATATCTCAGTCCATCCTTCCATAACTTGTACATTTCCCTATGGTCCGGGATGTCTGGCTAAGGCAAAATCCTCACACAGTTCTCTTAGCCTCAACCTATATTCTACCATCGTTTCGTCACTTCTCTTTGTAAAATTCCTGGCCCTCTCCCTGGTCTCACTCAGGGAGACCTACATCAAAGCAATACTACTAATCAGACTTAGCAAGAAAACGTTTTTAACTCCATTGAACCTATTAGTTAGATTTCTAGGTCCGGTTTTTTTAATTCTATTGTCTTGTTTTATAACCTAGTGCTCTGATACCAACTTAAACTGTCACGCCCCGTAGGGTATCCTAAACGTAACAGCCCGCCACATGCTAAGTAAGACTCTCGAGTTCCCTACCCGGGGCCTTCAGGAGTCTTAAGTAGATGTAAAGCGTTCCTTTACGACAATAGAATACTTCAACAAATGGAGTTAAACAGTTTAACGAGGCATTCATTAGCCATAGATAATAAATCAAAACGCATAATTTAAAGTTTACAAGAACTAAGGGGCATTCCCCCGCAAAAGAATAACAGTCTTTTACAGTCATCCAGAGTCTTTAGTTTCCAATGGAAGTCTATACAAAAAGGAATGGATTAAACTTTTATGGGAAACTCCTATCTCCGGTACTTGTGTTGTGGCTTGTCTTGGCCTAAGCCATATAAAATCATGCTGCAAAAGATAGAAACTATGGGCGTGTAAGCTAACTAGCTTAGTGAGTAAGAACTTCCATAACACAATTAAGTACAATTCATTCCAAACAAGTGATTATTCAAGCAAGTGTATGCATCAAACAAATGAGTTCAACAAACATATGACCAACCGGAAATCATATGTGGATGGACTTGCGCCCTCCATCCTGGGTTAGTAGATTAACGAATCCTGCGGTACGACGCCGTTTAAGCTTACGGTCAACTGAACAATAACTCGTTTTATGGATCATGATTAACCAACCAATTCGTTTTATGGATCACGATTAACCAACATATTCGTTTTATGGATCACGAAAAACCAACCAATGCAAATGCTCCAACCCCATCGTGATATGAATGGATTCAATTTACGTTTGGAACCGAATATTCATTAATTCATTTCTTTCAAGTGACCAACAAGTATTCACAGACATTCATCAAAGGGTACTAGCTAATCAGTCAATAGTTTAACACCCGGTTTCGATATTCCTTAAACTCCATTTCACATATCAACAGTAGACAACATATATAACTCCCATATACCCCATCATGCATATACAATTTCTTTTATCTTTGCCTACATCACTAGTGCCACTACAGTACAATCACATTCATAATTGAGATTGGAAGTAAAACTCACTCGGCCATTGGACGCCAACTTTCCTAATAGTAGTAGTCGGGAGGTAGAGTGTCGTCCTGCTCGGGATCACCTACCAAGCAAGAATAATCCTAATGAGATTCTCATCATGTACTAAATCAAACTATATATCTAGATTAGATGAATTCGGATTTCTCGCTATTTTCGGAAGTTCCGACTTAAAATGGCCATAACTTGGTCATTTTAACTCTGAATTTCGAAAATTTTATATCGATCTCTACCTACTTCGAAAGATCTATCTATTTAAAGTATTATTTTCAAGTTTTGAAAATAGTAAGGTCACGAAACAGTGGGACCAGATCTGTTCCGTGAACATTCCAATTTCGAAAACGCGTTTTGCTTTTGATAAGAATTGTTCCTAGTTGGTGATTCATGCATGAATGATATGGGAATGAATTTCTATTATGAATGCCATGTGATGAACTTAATATATGCATGGTCCTAATAATTTTGTGATATTAACTCTTATGGACTCTTAAGTGTTGGAAAGTTCCATAAAAATTATCTCTAAGAAGCTAATTTTTCCACATTATACTCCTTAGGGTTTCTTTGGCTTTTAACCTTGTAGTTCACCTGTTTTCTATCTAAAAATAAGTTCCCAAAGTCTATAATAGTCATGGCCTCCATTCATGCATAAAAATCCACATTTTTCATTTGGTAAACATGTTTTTGAACTAGCTCTTTGTAAAAATCCGAATTTTCTAAATTTCATTTTCTTGTATCTTTCTTAAGGGAAAGCTTATCTAATGCATTAAAAATTGAAGCTCCAATGCATACATTATCCAAGGACTTCATTTAGCTTATAAAACATCCATTTTAGACTTAAATACTAAGTGTTTATTTAGGCATTACCCAAGATTACGAATTTGACTACACATCCAAAGTCAACATTTTTCCTTCTAACTTCACTTCTTGTTTTCTTATTTTTATTATGCCTAAACTCATCTAAACTCATGAAAATAATTCCTTCAACATGTCTATTACACATACCCTCCATTTTTCTTATGAAATATGAGTTTAAAAATGATTTTGGTAGTTTTCAAGGTAGGGTTTCCATTTCATCCGAATTTTCAACATTTCATTTTTAACAAAGTCCTTCCTTTTTCAATGTTTTTGCCTTCTATATATGAATATCCACTATCTAACATCTCTATACATATACAAGACTACATTTTTGTGATCATCAATGCATAAAAATGAAAATAACTCTATGATCATACATGTAAATGACAATGTGGGTATCCAAACTTTAGATCTACTAAGTATGATGCATAAATCATGGGTCTCATAGCATGAACAACAACATATATGCAAGATCTCTACTTTACATGCATGAACAAGTTGATATTTCAAACAAAACTCATTTAAAGGCTAGATCCACTTCTTGAGATGGCTTGAGATTCTTGTAGTAGTGTTTTCATGTCCCTTGCTCAAGCTCATTGGGATTTAGATGAGAAAACACACAAGAATGATCTTGCCATAACAAGATTTAGGATGTACAAAGCCTAAATATACATACCAAAGGAGTCTTGAAGGAGGAAAGAAGAAGAAACAAAGTTGAAATTGTGGGAAGAAGAGGGAGGGGAGTGCTCGGCAATGTGAGGAGGAGGAAGAGAGGGTTTTGATCTTTTTCAAAAGTTAAAATGAGAAGAAATGAAGAGAGAGAAGAACATTTAGTATATATACTAAGGGAATTAGGGTTTAATAATTAAAAAGAAGTAAAAATAGCTTAATTGAGAGGGAAATAGAGGGAGGGGCGCCGGCCTCTAATGTGTGTGTGTGTGTGTGAGTTTTGAAAAAAATGAAATTTGTAATTTAGTAAATTAAATGTAATAAATGTGATAATTATTTAAGAGACAAAATTTCTTGGAAAAGAAAATTGAAATGAGTAGTTGTAAGGATGTAAGAATAGGGTATGGGTAGTGTGTAGTGTAGGTTGTACTTATGAATAGTAGACAAGACATCTACTTTACCGGTTGTGCCGAAAACACGGGAAAAACTATAATTGTAATTTTTATAGCTCGGAAAATTATAAAATTGATATTTTTGGAATCCTCATAAAATTACGGTTCTAATGAATATTCCGAAACATTTTTCTAAATCCGTGGCCCAGGGCACGTTTTTCCGTAATTGGGCTCGGGAAGGCCCGGAATTGAAAAATTCTCGAATTTAAAACTCTCAAAGGTTTGAAATGTACTTTGGAACAAAATTTAAATTCATTTACTTTATAATATTTATTTTACTATGGAACCGAAGGAAAGCCGGATTTAGGGTTCTTAGGCTTCATTCACAAGACTCAACCTGATCGGATTAGGGTTTCGATTCCAACTCCCGGGGTTTCCTAGCTACTGGGAATACCGGGTTTACATGTCTTGTTTAGGTGATGTGGAGCTCAAGTTCAGGCTCCCATACCCTGATGATTACTACAACTAGAAGTTGTTTGCACCATGATCGAGTGAGTTTAATTTCTTACATTCTTATACTTATGTTTTTTATTATAGATTAGTTGCATCAGAATTAGGAAAAGATAAAATGGGAAAGCACATGTGCCTTACTTATATGGTTGAAATTATATTTGGTATATCGAGGCGGGACTTATCTATAATAAATGTTTGATTTATTATAGAAATGATATGTTTGCAAATTCTATTATCACCCATTAAAATATCTAAAATCATGCCATGAGTACTTAATTAAATTGATTCATGCATATCACGTAGTGAGTCACATTGCATTCACTACTATACACTTGGTAGGACAATGGCATATTAGTCAGGTCCGTAGAGCCTAAAACTCTACTTAATGGCGAATAGTTGCCTGAATAAAATGGTCCCACTCAAATTAACTACATTTTTAGCGGCTACTAGTGGCTTGCATAAAACTTCAAAAACCTTATTTGCGAATAATGTTCTATATGGCCTAGAATACCTAAACCTAAATACAGGGGGAAATCTGTTCAATATATGATTCCTAGAAAATCATAGATATTGTATGCTCACCTGTTTATTACATTTCATATGCTTATCTAAAAAATTTACTTGAATATTAATCGTTCGGGTACTTTATTATGGAAATAATTCTCACTAAGCAAGTAAGCTTACTCCTCTCTTATATATCTTTTACAGTACTCGTATTTATGGTTGAAGCCTCGAGTTACTTTTCCCAGGTACTACCCTTTTTATTCAGGATTTTTGGATGAAGTCAAAGACTAGAAATAGGCTTAAACTTCTAAGTAAATCTCTAGTGTAATTATTTTGGTTAGACTATGATGGACTATATCTTTTAATAGGGGAATGCCCCTTTGATATTTGTAAAACTCTTTTTATTTTATATTTAGATGCTTAGTTATGATTTTCATTCTTAATTACTATATGAATATCTTCTTAAATAACTTGTTTCAAAGTTTGGTTCTTTATGATTGTGAAAGTACGCCTTACATCCGGCATCGAAGCTTTTAGGATGACTAAGGTTATCATACTTAAGTTTTAATATTGAGTGTGGCAGACTGTCACATTTATGATACCTTTTGAGGCATGATAAAGCTAGATTTATAGAGATTAACATTTCTTATATGTTTTTTACATAAGGAAATGTGAAGAATGAAGAAGTATTAAAAGAGGAGGAAGACTCTTAAGTTGAATAAGGTAAGACTATATTTAAAGGGTGTCTTTGAGAATTTTATGACAATTTAAGTATAGAAAATGACTTGAGTATATGTTTGAGTAGATTAATTTTGAGTTTTAGAAGATTTTGGGAGTGTTCATTTAGGATTGCAGCTAGAAGAAGTGATAAATGCTTATTAAGCAAGCTAAACGGCTAAACTAGTTAATAGTGGTGGAAATTGATGAATATTGATGTGAGTTTGTTTGGATCTTTTGTAAATGGTGAGTAAACTTGAAATTATTATTTGAGTTGCTGAAAATTTTATTTTATTTTTTAATGAATTTGATGATTTAGTTGTTATATGCATGGATTCTTCAAGAATAATAAGTTATGGAATGGATTATGTGTTGGTTGGTGATTGAGAGTTAAGAATTGATGAAACCTATTTTGGATATTTGCTTGTTATTATGGTATGTAGTGAATGGGGGATTGAATGGATATCTAAAATCTAAAAAATTGATAAATGATGAGGGATTTAATAATTAGGTGATAAATTATAAACTAATTGATCAATAGGAATGACATATGGAAGATAAGAGTTGTGGAAATAGTGTTAAATGAAAAATTGTGTTATATTAATGAAATTGTATGAAAAATTTGATTTAAATGAGATTGTTTATGGAAAAAATTGAAATTGGTTTTAGTAGAGTATAATGTAATAGGTTAAAGAAAAATAGCCCTTGTGTAAAGAATGGAGGATTGTTAATTTTAAGCTATAGCTGACTTAATTAGTGATTTGAAGAGCCTTAGTTGAACAGTTTGATTGCGAGCTATTTTGGACCATATTAAATAAGAAATTAATGATTTGATAATAATGGATGAGAAGGAGAAATAGATTTAAGCATATGACTTATAACGTAGAAATATAGACCATGATGAGTAATTGTTAAAATCATGAAATTAGAGGCTAAATTACCATGTGAGTTATTGTATATCAGAATATGATTATGTAATATTCTAAATTTGATGAGATGGGGAGTGAGCTAGTTAGTTGTATGATAAATTGTTGTATAATTAAATGATTGGTGAGATTATACTTGCATGTGAAGATTTGCATATTGATAATAAATGGCTAACGAGATATTATGTACATGACTTAGAAATTTAATTTGGCTTGATATAAATTCTTATATCATCTTTGATACACAAGAATCGTTTGGAATGAAATGGATTGGATTGGAAAGGAATGAATTCTAGAATAACAAATCTATTATTATGTTTGGATAGTTACATGAAATGGAATGGAATTGCTATTAAGTATATTTTTCAAAATTGTCCCTAGTAATAAATGCAAATGCAAATACAAATATGTGATAAGATAAAAGGGTAATTATACTTTACACAATTAATGAAGCCGTAATGGAATTGTGATTCCGCATTTGAGAAGGCGGAATTGAATTTCCCTTTGAAGTTGGAATCTTTGATTATAAGGAATCGCGATTCCGACTTTTAAAAGTGCATCCAAATGTAAGAAATGGAATGGAACGTAGAATCACAATTCTATTTCGGGTCCATTCCTGTGTACTAAACACAACATTAAATGATTGATGGAATTAGTGATAAATTACTTACATGTATAAATTATTGAAGGAAATTATGAGTTTGGATGAAATATAATGTGATTGGGGTTTTGGAATTTGAATTTGATGAACGTTGGTTGGATATATGTAACTATGCATGTTGTGTTTGGCTTAAGGGGGATGGAATTTGTTAATTATGGGAAATGTATGTTTAAATGACAAATTATGAAGTTTTAAGTTAATAGGGAAGGTTTATAGAGATATGAGTATGTGGGAATAGCATAGATTGTTAACGGTGTGAAAGTGTGAATTTAATGGAAAACCTGATTTAATTGGAGTAAATTAGAGGCCAAATGAGATTGAAAATAGTAGCTAATAACGTGAAGCATTACAAAAAAATGACCCATTAAGTAATTACAATCATTTGAAGTTAATCAAAGTTATTATGGCTCAAATGATCAAAATTTTCAAGGTTCCAATTTTCCCCTTAGTAGAAATTCGCAATTTTATAAAAAATTTAAAAACATTTCAAAATAATATAATAAAGGACTAATGTCACGAGTGATAACTAAAATTTGGTAAAATATATAATAAAATACTTGAATTTTGAAATTGATTAATTTAATTTCTAAATAAACTTTTTTGTGCACAAGATCAGTACCTTCATCAAATAGCTTGACGCTATCATCTGTCGTTTTAGTTAATAATGGCCTGACACGTGGTAGACACGCATTAAAAACATTAATTTTAATATATAAAATATAAAAAAATTAAACAATATATATCTCATATTCTTCTTCTTCTTTGACATAAAGCAAGGGAATGGGAACATCTACTCTGATCCGTGATTGCTTTAGTTTTTGTAATAAACCTTGCAACATTATCAATCATTGGATTCTTCGAAAACTTAAATCCTAACTCACTTTCTCTCCATGTCATCTAACATTCAAGATATTTTAGAAAAGAGAGGGTTCTGTGTTTTTCGATTTCTAGAGAGAGAAAGTCAATGGAGGATCTTTATGTTTTTTTTTGAAAGAGAAAAAATGAATATATATTTTTCTTTTCAACTAAACTCTAAGAATTTCTACTCAATTTAAGTTAAATTGATTCAATATATTCAAAGAGTATTACAGGTGCTAATTTCATAAGTGGAGTTAAGGATCTGCAAACACAAAAAAGCTAGTTAATAGTACGTTAGGAGATTATCTGACATGGTCACTCCAATACTTAAGTTAGTTGTAGGTCTCCTTTGTTGAGAATTCCAAAGGTAGTTACAGAGTCTATAAGTTCTAAAGTATCATCTATCTCAACTAGGTGGAGGGAAAGACTATTTATATATGAGGACATACTGGAATGGGACCTACAGGATCTTTTATGTTGGCGTAGGTATCCTGTGTCTGTAGTTGACCTAGACTTGAGAAAAATGGCAAAGTATGGGGCATGGCGAAACTAGTGATTTGTAAACTCCCTAATTTTACATAACCAAGCTTTAGTAATTGGCAAGAATATGATGTAAAATCTTGAAGAAGCTTTGAGAATAGTCATAAAGATTGCTCTTGATTTTTCGTGATTTAAGAATATCAAAATGTAAACAGTTTAATTATAGCTTAAGAAATTTGAATCATCATTAACAAAAATTTCCCTAAACTCTTTGCAATCAATGAGTAATAATAAAAGAATTAATGGAGTAATTATTAAGGCTATAGTAAATTTAAAAGAATTGTCAATCAAGTTTGAAAAATAATTAGAAAAAAAATATATATGCCTTAAATTTTTCAAATAAGAAAATTAGAAAAGAAAAATAAATATGCCTGGAAAATTTTCAAATAAGAAAAGCGTAATTAATCGTCAAGCAAAATCTTAACTTCAGCAAATAGAGATAAATATATCTCTAAATCATCAAACACATATGATTAAAATAACCTCTAACAAGTAAATTTCCAAGATAATTGCAAATAAATATTTTATGAACTTGTAATTAAAGATGATCATAACCCCTTAAAGAAGCTAATAACACCCACCTCCTTAAGTAAGCAACACCTCGTTGAAGTCACTCAAATGAAGTAAATGAATTATTACAAAAAAAAAATTCAAAACATAAAACAAGTAATTATAATAAAATATAATTTAGAGGCTAAAAAGTTAATATCCATAAAATAATCTACATTACGATTTAATCATATGGTTATTTTAGGCACATGATACATAATAAGTATATGATAAATATTACT
Organism: Combretum micranthum; assembly: GCA_024138025.1. Taxonomy (NCBI): domain Eukaryota; kingdom Viridiplantae; phylum Streptophyta; class Magnoliopsida; order Myrtales; family Combretaceae; genus Combretum; species Combretum micranthum. The sequence continues at coordinate 646,481 of JAMXBD010000325.1, forward strand.
ACAATTTACAGTACTAGTTGTAGTATCAGTAGCAATAGTAGTAGCAACATCGTAAGTGTATTATAATTAACAATATACATTATAGTAAAAATAAACAAGATTATTTTGTCACATAATAAGTACCATACTTGATCCACATATTAAGACAATTTTAATAAGTCAACAATATTAAGACCATAATTATTATATTACTAATATTATATTAGTCATGATAACTTATCGACTTATAGCAATGCTACATGATTATAAACATATTATAACCAATATCGTAATATATATAATTATCGTATTAATATAACCTATAATATAACGAGATCCTAGGGCTAATTACCTACAAAAGCTTACAATTATTAGCACAAACTACGTATCTGACAAATCATTTGGTATGTCAATACTATATCAAGATTATTATATATAGCAAGCAAGAAACATGCAAATCAAGAAGATAATATGATACTAATTAGATATTGTGGTTCAAAATCATATTAGAAAATTAATTAGAATTTTAGTGAAATAAATCAAACACATCGTGAACCCTAGAACTTGCATTAGAACCAAAAGCCTAAACCGTATTAGATTAGACCCAAATCGTAGAAACCTTAGATTAGATCAAATAAATCCTATAATCCTAGAATATCATATGAATTTAATTAAACCCGGATCCTTAAAATTATGGAACCCAAGAAACCCTAAATGGAGTTAGATAAGATTCAATAACCCTAAGATATTGGGTGAATTAGATAAATCCTAAAACCCTAAAGGTAAATCATTTAGCAAAAACATATTACCATCAAAATAATCTAATAGCTAAATCAATTTAAAAACCCTACGCTAAACAATTCATCTATTTGATCTCTAACTTTGATACAATATATTCAAATAATATTTAATAATAAAATAATAATAAATAATTTCCTGTAATTGTAAAATCCTAAAACTTTACGATAATCTTATAAATAAAACCTTAGAATCGAAAATGAAACTGAAAACCTAAAAGTCAAATTGAGTCAACCTTAAACCTTAGAAACTCCAAACTTGATCAAATAAGCTTCTAAAACCTTAAAATGTGGAATAAATTAAAAAAAATGATATAAACTTAAATTATGTACTGAATATATAGTTTATGCCCTAGAATGATCAAATTTGGTAAAATTTCAATAGTTTTGAACTCGTACAGGGTTAGTTTCCAAATCAAGACACCGACACACAAAATAAGGTAAAATATTCCGACAAATAATATAGACTAGTAAAATATTAAGAAACTCATAAAATATCATGTACAATTTTTATGTTCATAAAAACATTAGATATAGCTTTTCTACGCGTATTTTTATCTCTACCGGTAATTTAATTGTCACATTTACTAGTCATTTACTATTCATTACTATTAACTACTATTCATTTTGCACTATTTTTTCTTACACCTATTCTTACAACTCTTACACCACCCATAACTTTTCTCACACACAACTGATCTATTCTACGTTATATGTTACTTTTCACATAACTTATTCTTTACTTTCTCTCTCTCTCCCCCTTTTACAAATGTTGTAGCCGCTGCCTCCTCTCCTTTTTTCTAATTTCATTTTCATTTTCATTTCATACGTTAATTCATACAATTTTCCTCTATAAATACCACCACATCCCCCTCTTATTTTCAAACTTTTTCTTTATTTTAACAAAACTCTTGCAAAATTTTCTCTCAAACTCTAATCTCTTCCCTCTCCAAAATCACGCCACTCTCCCTACTTTAATGCCTTCCAATGTTTTTTTTTTTTTTTTTTTCTTTTTCCATAATCTATTTTAGGTAAACACTAAACCCATTCTCCATATTACATCATGTGATATGAATATATATAAGTGTGTCTCTTGTGCTTTCCACATAAAATCAGCACGATGCATATGCTAAGGAATGAAAATGCAAAGATAAAATATTTTTCATGTCATATTTGTGTTCATGTTTATGTTATGTCTTTATTACAAATCTAACTTTTTATATGTAAATATGTATATGTATGTATTATAACTTTTAGAGCCTAAATACTCATTAATTTAACTCTTTTATTTCATGCACTTCTAGTTTTAGACTGACTAATAAATCAAGTCCGATGGAGACTGAAATAATTTGAGTCTCAGGGAGCCTTGAAATAAAAGCTAAGACTCTAATAATTTTCTTATTATCTATTTCGATTTATATTTATGAGATTGGAAAAATTTCAAGTCTCAAGATGTCTTGATGAAATCTAAGACTTCCATATTTTATTTCATTACACTTGTTCTATTTTATTTTACATAGTGACTAGAATATTTCAAGTCTTAAGGAGTCTTGATGACAAGCTAAAACTCCTATACTTTTATTTTAATACCTTAATGTTGATTATTAATTTTTAACTATTATGTTCTTGGTATAAGTTCATACTATTAATTTTATTATTATTTTAAGCTCATGCACATATATGGTCATAGATGGTGTTGTTACTATGCAAAAACAGACTTTCCCTAATACATTAATGGTGATAATTCTTTATTATGCAAAATATTTTTCAAAAATCTTATCTTTAATACTTGAAAAGTCATTTCATTAGGAATAAAGAATTAGAAAGAAATACTCAACTATATTTTTCAAAACGCAAAACTGAACAGTCTCAAATTATATATGTTGATAATTCTTTGTTATGTAAAATTTTCTATAAATCTTATTCACAATACATGTACAAACCTTTTTATTAAAAATAAAAATTTAAAACAAGTCTTTTACTTAATTTTTCTGATATGCTAAAACTTAAAACATTTTAAAGATAATACAACTTAAAATAATTTTTCTCTACCAATACCTAAAGTTCATGTTTTGAAAATAATTGGCTAAAAGAATTTGTGGTTGTCTTGGTATAAATTACTAAGGGTCCTTGTTATTATACATAGTCACACTTTTCTTAGATGTAAATATGTATGATATATATCTACACATCACATTATCTAGGATTGGTTTGATTTATAGTGCACATAGGTTCTCATTTTACTTCTTAGATATTGCAAGTTGTTTTACTAGAGGGATCCCATGATGTTAAGTTGTTTCACTTTTGTGCCATTTTATGTTAGACAATGAGAAGAGGTACAATCTAATTAAGTTGCATTACTATATATTTACTTTGATTTTTTTTTTTATCATTTTCAAAATTCAAATTATGCTAGCATTTTAGTGTAATTTTTGTCTATGCTTGTATCATAACCTATTTGTATATGTAACAACAAAAACAAAATTCTCGCATTTGGATGTGGTGGCAGACCAATGGTCATATTGGAAAAGAATATTATTGTACCAGAGCATAATCTGTATTTCGAGGTGTTTTCTTTCTATAACTTGCATGAAATAGCTAAAGACACCTCTGCTTACCCCTTTGAACTTAGGGTATACACTTGCCATCTGGAAACTTTCACCATTTAATTTGATAAAAGAGAAATTATAGCATAAGAACAGAATTTAGGGCATGGACTTCCTATTTATGGACTTAAAAACTGTGTCTTTTTAGATTAATGGAATCAAGACTTGTGACTTTTCTCCAATTGATGGAATAAGGTTTATATTTCCAAATTTTAAATGGTGATTGCTTTATTTTATTTTTAGATACCTTTTGTTTTCACATAAGTTGTAGTGGTTACAATTAGGATTTGTTTTATTTTGTGCTTTGATTTTGCTAATGCTTCATTATTTTTTTTTTTATTTCTATACGAGAAAATATTCTGTCAATGTGAAGTTCAAATAGATGGACATACAATTCATAGATTTTTATTTTTTTTAATTATTGAAATGAAGAAAACAAAAAATTTCACTGTATACTTGTTAGGCAAGTGCGAGAATCCTACATGGGAAATATGAGACTTGTCTGAGAGTTTATAAGAGGGAAGACCCATTAACCTATTGCCTTAAGGTTTTGGGTTATAGATAGTGTCAAAAGCCCATTTGTGTTATCCTTTCACAAAGCCCATTGGATTTCTCCACATTGAAAACATACTCCAGATACTAACAATTGGTATCAGAGCCGATGATTCGGCTAAAAATCTCCCATGGTTAGCCCACCATGTGGAAAGAAGGGCTTGGTGGTATGACTCGTTTGTGAAACCCATGGTGAGTAGGTGAGACCACTCACAAAGCGAGTTTAGTGGAGTCAGTTTGATAAGCTCTTATTGAGGAGGAGTATGGTCCTATCCCATTGTGGAGACTCACACTTGAGGGGAGATTGTTAGGATACAAGTGTGAGAATCCCACATGGGAAATATGAGACTTGTGTGAAGAGTTTATAAGAGGAAGACCCATTAACCCATTGCCTTAAGGTTTTGGTTATAGATGGTGTCAAAAGTCCCATTTGTGTTATCCTTCATAAAGCCCATTGGATTTCTCCCCATTGAAGACATACTCCAGATACTAACAATACTAAACTGTACAAAACCGTTTTTTTAGTTTCGAAAAATTAGCAAATCGAACCATATAGATAAGTTCGATTTATAAAAATAACCAACTCATAACTTTAAGTTAAGTTCGATTCAAGGAGTGAACCAGACTAAACTGTATTGTGCCTACCCTTAGTTGGTATTTTTAGAATATTGGAAATACTTGGTTGCTTGGCTTGTTTTTATATACACTACACTTGTCATTGACGCATCAGAATAAGAGTGTGTGACTAGATTAGTGTGCTTGTTTAATGTGTATTAACTTCACGACTCACATTTTTAATCATTTCAGTTGCTACTCATGACTCATACATGGATTTATATTATGATTCTATGTAATTTGACGATAAAGATTTTAAGTGATGTTATAGATAGCATGGCGGTCATAGAAAGACTTGGAAACTTTTCTTTGGTTTTCTTAGGAAACTTTGTTAAACTTTTCTTTCATAATTGGATTACTATATCTAACTTAACTTTTATAACTTTGGATGAACCCTAAGGTCCAATGTTTTCCAGCATGAGACAGGCTTACATGTAAGGGTCGGTCCAATTTATACTTAAGTGTTTTTTATAATTATTTATTGAATATATCTTCCACAAATTTTTGTACCTAAAACATGAAAAAATAAATAGCTGATAAATGTGAATTTTTACACATTTAGCCACTACTAAATATCCCAACTCATGCATGTTATCAAGCCATATTGTTAAATTTAAGTTTATGGGAGAAATATTATTTCCATGGATGAATTGCATAAACAATGCGAATCGGGATAAAAAGTTGGTCTTTGAATTGGCATAAACCGTTGATAAAGTAAACTGCAAACTTTGACAATATTCTGAAGCCGAACAATCATTAAATTGAATATTTGAGCCATTGAATACAACTTTTCTTGTTAATTTTTAGTGCAAAGCTGATGTAAAATAGCTGAGATTGAAAGATGCCAAATGTCCAAATTTGAATGCTAATAATTTTTCTTTCTTTTAGTACTCTCGATTTTGAGTAGATGTAGAATTAAATAGAAAAAAATAGTTATAGGTTGCTATTACTTGATAAAGCACAAACTCAAGGCATGAATTCTATGATTGAGATGTCTTTTTATGCTAAACGAAGAATGGCATTTAGAATTGCTACATATAAGTTGAGCGGATCAAGTAAGTTGCAGCAATCAATTTAAGCATTATGACAGAGGCGAACTTCATTGAGCTCCTGTGTCAATTTGCATCAGCAACAGAAGCAGACTCGGAAAAAACACCTTCATCATGTGGTGTGTCCACACAACATGCTAAGCAGAATTGCAGAACTGACCTATTGGAAGCCTCACTGAACAGCAGCTCAATTCTAATAGTAGCTGAATTTGAGTTAATCAATCAAGTTGGGATGCCTATACTAAGAATTTAAGTGCTCTTGGCAATCTTTGGGGTGCACTTAACTTCTAGCCGGTTACAAAAAGCGTCCATTTGCCACATCTGGAGCACCTCACTCTACTACACATTCGAGCAACAATCTATTGCTATTCAAGTTAAGAGCCAAGATGAATGACCCAGCCAAGCAGTCCTACTGTTACACTTAGCAGCATAACCAAACACTTACTGACAAATACTAAATCACTCACCAACAAAGTAGCGCAAGTGGACCAAGAAGTAGCAACCCTATTATTTGATCAAGCATACAATAAGCTAGATTGGAGCACTCATGAGCAATATTGGAGCTCTCCCATGTTTGATATGTCAAGCGACCACACCGACCAGTACACGCACTAAACGAGGAGCACCTGTTAAGCGGCAGCAAACCGATCCTAATTTGCGATTGTTGGAGCCATGCTTGAAGTTCTTCGACTAAGAGATACAACAACCACATACCATGCCAAAATAATGCAGACCCTGAGCTTCGTCTAGAGTAGAACGGATGTTGACCAACTACCGAAGTCCTAACTCAAAATCATTTGATCTAAAGCGCTCATCAGCTGCAGTAAATCCACAACAAAGAAGCATCGACTAAACTTTTGCATAATCTAAAGTGGGGAGGATAAGTGGGGCAAACAGACCATCCATGCTAAGTAGAGAAGTGAAAGCTAAGTTGCAAAACTTGTAACGATCAAGTTGTTGAAGTTTTCTTTGTACTGAGCAGCAACAAAAGCAAACCTTGAATAACCAATCAATCTCCTAAATTAAGTTAAATTATTGCAATTTACTATAGCATGTTCAATAAGAAAGAAAAATTCTATATTTTTTTATATGTATTTTCTTTTCTACATACATGGGTATTTATACATAATCAAGCTCTCCTATTTTTAGTATACAAATTTGCTATAATGACAATTGATTTTGTTTCTAATGATATTCATTGATCCTATAATACAGTCATAAACTCCTAATTAATGATATTCATTGACCAGCCATAAACTCTTAATTAATGATATTCGTTGACCAGTCATAAATTCATAATTTTTAGGAGTCCTTCATGCCAATACTCCTTCTCAAGTTGGTGCATAGAAATCTATCATGCCCAACTTGCTAAGTGAGTTATGAAAATTCTTACCACATATTGCTTTAGTTAGGATATCTGCTAACTGGTCTTCTGATTTCACAAAGGGAAACCAGATTGTTTTTCTTCAAGATTCTGTTTGATGAAGTGTCGATCAATCTCCACATGCTTAGTTCAATCATGCTGTAAAGGATTATGAGAAATATCAATAGCTGCTTTATTATCACAAAATAAATCCATCTCGCATTTAGGAGGAAATCCAATCTCAAACAACAAATTTCTAAGCCAAAGAAGTTCACATAACCCTTTTGCCATTCCTTTAAATTCTACTTCCGCACTTGATAATGCCACTACCTTTTGCTTCTTACCTCTTCATGTAACAAGATTCCCACCGACAAATGTGAAATAGCCTGAAGTTGACTTTCTCTCTAAAATATTTCTAGCCCAATCTGCATCTGTATACCCTTCAATATTCAGATGACCATTCTTAGAGAACAAAATGCCTTTATTAGGCGATGATTTTAGATATCGAAGAATCTGAATGATCGCATTCATATGATCTTCGCTAGGGCAATGCATGAATTGGTTAACTACACTGACTGCATAAGCAATATCAAGTCAGGTATGAGACAAATAGATCAACTTACCAACCAGCATCTGGTATCTTCCTTTATCTGTTGGCACTTGATTTGAGTATTCTCCAAGTCGGTGATTTTGAATTATAAGTACATCAGCTGGTTTGCAGTCTAACAACCTGACTTCAATTAATAAATCCAGCACATATTTTCGTTGAGAAAGAAATATCCCTTGATTGGATCTCGTAACTTCAATCCCTAAGAAGTATTTGAGTCCTCCCAAATTCTTCTCTCAAATTTTGATACCAACCGAGATTGAAGTTTTGCTATCTCATCTATATCGTCTCTTGTAATGATCATATCGTCAACATAGACGATTAGAGCTGTAGTCTTGCCTTATTGGTGTTTCAAGAATAAAGTGTGGTAAGAGTTACTTTGTCGATAGCCATATTTCTTCATTGTGACACTCAATCTTCCAAACCAAGCTTGAGGTGACTGTTTTAACCCATATAAAGTACTCTGTAACTTGCAAATGACCTTATTGTCAAAGTCTACCACATATCCAGGAGGATATCCATATAAATTTCTTCTTCAAAGTCACCATGGAGAAAGACATTTTTTACATCAAATTGATGTAAAGGCCAGTCAAGATTTGCTGCAGGGGACAACAAAACTCTTATTGTGTTCAATTTTTCCACTAGAGAGAAGCTTTCTTGATAATCGATTCCATATGTTTGTGTGTAACCCTTAGCAACTACTCTAGCTTTATACCTTTCAACAGATCCATCTGCTTTGTATTTAACTGAAAACACCCATTTGCACCTTATTATCTTCTTCCCTTCTAGTAATGTAGCAAGAATCCATTTTATTTTTTAACAAGGTCTCCATCTCTTCCTTCATGGCTTGGTTCCATCTAGGGTCCTGTAATGCCCCTTTGCATTAGTGGGAATGTGATGAGATGAGAGATCATTTGCAAAGCTTTTCAAAGATTCAAATAGTAATCTAGTGGACATGTAATTGGCAATATGATATTTGGATCGTCGTTCTTCCATCTCCGGATAGTATCGTCTTAGGGGCACACTACGATTATGCCTGTAAGGTAATCTATAGCCAGGGATAGAAGCAATAGTATCTATGTCATTAGAGGGTTGATGATCAATAGGGGTTGATGGAGAACTTACCTCAGTGATATTCTCAGGAGATGCACTAGTGGTTATTGGAGAAGAAGGGGGCACGTCATCATTTGAGGAAGTTGTCTCTAACTCATTCTGAATGTCATATTCATTAAAGCCTGGCTACTCATATCTTATCAAATTCACCTCTTCACTAGAATTCTCCCCTTGACGAGGTGGAGTGGAGAGCTTAGCAGTAAAGAACATTTCAGTTTCAAAAAATGTGGCATCCTTAATAACATATGTTCGCCTATGAATGGGATTGAAGCAACAATATCCTTTTTGGTTTAGGCCATAGCCTAAGAAAATGCACCTCACAACATGAGGATTGATTTTTATGCGTTGATCCTTTTGGACATGAACAAATACAATATACCCAAACACGCGTGGTGGCATCATCAAGATTGAGGGTAGTGTTACAAAATGAGAAAATGCTTGAAGATGAGTTTTCATTTCAAGAACTTTCATTGGCATCCTATTGATAACATAAATTGCATGCATAATTGCCTCTGCTCAATAATGCCCAGTCATATTAGCCCCCAATAAGAAGAGCTCTAGCAATTTCAAGAATATGCCGATTTTTCCATTCAGCCACTCCATTCTATTGGGAAGTATGCGAACATGATTTCTCATGAATCATTCCATGTTAACGAAAAAAGTCATTAAATTGCGTGTTGACATATTCTCCGCCATTATCGGAATGAAGAACCTATAATTTTAGGGATTATTGTGTACAAACCATGTTATAAAAGGACTGAAAGGTATTGAAAACCTCATCCTTATGTTTCAACAAATACAACCATGTCATCCGTATGCAATCATCGACTAAAATCACAAACCATCGATAGCCATGCATATTAGTTTCGGGGATGGTCCCCACACATCAGTATGGATTAAGGAAAAAGGAATGGTACTTTTATTAAAATTTAAAGGATAAGTGGTTGGATGACTTTTCGAAAAAATATAGGTTTCACATTTAAATTGAGAAATTGCTATATCTGAAAATAAATCTTAAAGAACATTTTTCAAATATCCAAATGACGGATAACTTAACCGACAATGCCAAAGCCAAACTTGCTCCTCCTTGGACATATTCTGATGAGCGGTGTGATATGCTTTACCGATCTTTACATCTATCAGATAGTATAGTCCCACCTTCTCAATACCACATCCAATAATCTCCTCTGTTAGAATATCCTGAAGAAGGAAAAGATTAGGATAAATAATTGCAACACAATTCAAATCTTTGGTAAGTTGACTCATATACATTAATTTGTGAGAAAGAGATGGAACAAGAAGAGTATTGGATAATGGCATATTAGGTGCCACTATTACTATACCTACCCTTGTTACTAGGGAAATTTTTCCATTGGCATTTGTAATGTTGGTTCTTCTAGGCTTGGTTCTTTGGGAGATATCATTTTCATCATAAGTTATATGGTTAGAGGCTCCTGAGTCAAGAATCTATTAGCCATAAGCATTGTCTATTTTAAATTCATGTAGATTCATACCTGTGAATGGTTTATAAATTTCAGTGGTGCTGACATTGTGAGCTTGAGATGGAATTAAGGAAAGAGTCATATCACTGATGGCAACTGAACCTTGACCTCTAGTCATCTGTTCATTCTTGCATGTGTCATTGGTTCCTTCAACATTGCACTTTTTCTTTTATTGTAATTCATGCCATCATTCAGGATACCTATAGATTTTAAAACAGGTCTCCTAGGTATGTTTAGTCTCTCCACAATAAGAGCATTTCAATCTATCAGACACATTTTTTTAGAAGAGGAATTTGATTTTCCATTATGAGAGGAAGTTGTCGAAGGAGTTATAGTCCTCAAACTCTTTGACGTAAATACGGAACCTGATGATTCTTCAGTCGAAGTTCCTATCATAACTGCTTGTCACACCGCTTCTCGTCAAACATGGGCATAAGCCTAGTCCATTGTGGGGAATGGTTGCATCCACAGAATATCTCTACGAATGTTGTCTAGTTAGTCATCCAGGCCATCTAAGAATATGTAAACTCAATCTTCCTGCAACATGTTGTTATAACGCTGAATATCAGCTTGGCACTGCATGGGATTTGGCCTTCGAAAGTCAATCTCTCTCCACAATCCTTGTAGACTGTTGTAATATTTTTCCAATGAACCACCTGCTTGCTTTAGCCGTGATACTTTGTGTCGAAGGTCATACACTTGGGAAACATTACTCCCATCATAATAAGTTGTTGCTATGGCATCCCATACCATTTTTGTTGTAGGAAATCTGATGAAATTCCCAATCAATGATGGGTCCATGGAGTTAATGAGCCATCCTTTTACTATGGCATCATTAGTATGTCATTTTCGAAAGGTTGGATCTATTGTTGCAGGTTAGAGCAGATCACCATTGATATGACCTAATTTGTCTTTGCTAGAGATGTACATCTCCACTTAATTCCTATTGGAGCAGCGGCTATGTCTATTGTTGAGGTTGTACCGAAATTCTTAGATAGGATTTCTGTCATTCTAATAGTAAGTTCTGATAAGATAGATGAAAAGGAGATTTCAGAGGTTTCTGGTAACTGCAAATCTTCACCAGCCATATCGGTATTTTAGGATGTTATTTGCTTCAGTGTTGTCTGTATAGAGGAGGATGGGAATTGAAAACTTGCTCTGATACTATGTTTTCAACAAGAAAGAAATATTCTATGTTTTTTTTTTATATATATTTTCTTTTCTACATACATGGATATTTATACATAATCAAGCTCTCCTATTTTTGGTATACAAATTTACTATAATGACGATTGATTTTGTTTCTAATGATATTCATTGATCCTATAATACAACCATAAACTCCTAATTAATGATATTCATTAACCAGCCATAAACTCTTAATTAATAATATTTATTGACCAGCCATCAACTCCTAATTTCTAGGAGTCCTTCATGCCAACATAGCACCTCCTTACAACCAACTAAGCATCACCAAGCAACAAAAGCAGAATTCCTCTCAGGCTGAGCAATTGTTGATGTGCCAAGCTACTTTATCTATACCGAGCCGTTGTCAAATGCCGAGAACAAAGCTGAACTATTGCAGCATACAACCTAGCTTGACTACTCCAATCCTTTGTTGATTATTTGAATTTCATTTTACTAATTGATATTAATATCTGATATCATGTTTTGGTGCAGGAATCACTTCTAATACAATATCGAGTTGAAGCCATCTAAGCACCAAGCCAAATGAAGAGACATATCCCGTAATAGAAGTGTCAACTTCCACTATAAAGACAGAATCCATGTCGAGCAACTTGCTAACACAGCCAACAAGTAGCAGCAGAACCTGATCTAATGCATGACCAAGTTGCTATGTACAAGCCACCTTGCACCAACCAACTGAGCGAAAGCAAGTGACTGAACCGAGTTGTTAGAATCAGTTAAGAAGCTAGCACTGACCAGAACTCCAAACAAAACACAAGCTAGAGCTGATCTATTTCATACCAAGCTAATTTATATTCAGAATCAACTAAGCAAACATGGTTTCATTTTAGTTTCTTTTGTTATTCTTTGTATAGGCTTAGCTTATAATATCCCATTTTAATTATATTTTTCAAAAAGACATCTCTCCTGTATTTGCACTTGAAGGTCTACTCCAACTTGTATAGACACCACCAGACATCCAAGACCCAAAACACACAGGCCTGTTTGGAGAGATGCATCAACATTACATTTGCCTTTGAATTTGACGAACAAAATATATCCAGTGGAGATACACACAGGTTATATACCATATATGTACACAAATCCCATACACTTTCTCATACATGCCATGCACACTTCATAAATAGATATTTTTAAAAAGAACACACACAAGACACACGAGACATTTCTAACACCATACATTACACGCATATAGTATTACACGTCACCATGGCAGTACACAATAAACTCTCCTATTCATTCATGAATTTCATTATACACTTACTTCACCATACCCATTTGATCACCCATAAACTTATCTATTTATTCCACATCACATATCCATCATCGAGCAGTGTCTATAGTACGAAGAGCACTGGTCATTTTTTATTTTCATTGAGGAGTTGGACCTAGAGCTGGCGAAGAGATTTTGTGATTTTAGGTGTATTTCTTTCCTTATCTTGTAGAATGAATTGTGCTCGGATTATTTCTATTACGAAATCAGGTTTTCTTGAGTATGAGCTCGATTAATTTGGTGGGATTGTGTGATGGATTGATTTAGTAGTTGAATTGTTTTTGTAACGAGTTTTATTGAACTAGAATTTTGATTATTTTTATTTTAATATTTATAAGATAAAGTTGTTATGAATTTTTTTTATGATTAGGATTTTAGATACTTGAAGAGGATTTGATAATTCGATTGAAATAAAAAATAAGATTTCAAAATCGAGACGACATATGCAATTTTGATTCAAATCTTAAAATTTATGATCTTAATGGAATTGAAATTGTGATTTAAGACATAAAGACATGCAAGGACTGGCGCATGATTTAATGATTGGGGGCAGGGTATAAAGTATATCCAAATTTATCAAATAAAAAATCACAAAAGAGTTATGATATTTGATTTTGACTTTTACTGTTAAAATTAACTCTTACTCTTAAAAAGATCTCTTTATTGACGAAAAAAAATATAAAAACACAAAAGCCTTAGAGAAAATGAGAGTAGGAGTGAGAAAAATAAATAAATAAAAAGCTATTGTTTTTTTTTCCTAAACATGTCATTAACATCTTTAAGGTTAATTAAGATAAGTTACTTTTAAATTATATATAAATAAATCCAAATATAAAAGGCTATTTTTTCATAAAACAAAGAAATTTTTAACAAAAAAATAAATTTTAAATAGGATAAATTACATCGGGAGTCATAATGGTTAGGATAAATTTATTTGAGGTTAAAATATTTTGAGTAGTTCATTTGAGGTTCAACATTTAGAGAAATAAGTCAATTGAGGTCAAAATTGACACGATCTAATTGGATAAAAATTTAATTAAAACTCAAAAGATCTACTATATTATAAAATGTGTCAATGATGACCTCAATTGACCAACTTCTCTAAATATTGTGATCTCAGATAAACCACTTGAAATATTGTGACTTCAAATAAACTTACCACAAAATGTTGTGATTTTCTAGTGAAATTTAACAATTTTAAATATAGCAACTTGAGTATTCAAATCTCAACAATAAAATCCATTCCCTTCAATGTAATAATATAATATATTATAATATTGATAGAAAGAGAATAAATTAATAAGTATTATAAAATTGGAATGCAAAAAAAAGAAGATAAATATAGTAACTTGGATAGGAAGTTGCCAATTAAAAAGCTTGGTACAAAATTCTAAATTATTTGAAATTGTCATTAAAATTTTCAACAACAGTTTGATAATATTCAATATGGTAAGGAGGAATAAAAATATATTTACTTTTTGAGTAGTTATATTCATATAACGTAAGTATTTCTGTCATAAAAAGTTTTACTTAGAATACTAGAATTAAAATTGAAAAAAAAAAAAATTTATATTTAGTGCCTACCAACTGAACTCTAACAAAACAACCATGTAATGGTTTTTTCTTTCTTGGACTCTGGAGAGAAAAAAAATAAAAAGAATCATGCCGTAGTTGAATGCTTTGGCAACTTTTAGTGTGCATTATGCTTTTGGAGTTGAAGTATAATTAGGCTGGACTATTTTGATGGACTGTGTTAGCCTGCCTCATCAATATGTATGCTATTGATTTTCAAGTAAGGCATTAGCATGTTATAAGAGATTTTTTTTAGTCTAAGGGGCTAAGGCTCTTGAACCATAAATTCAATAAGAGTTGTAGAAGTATTAGCTACGTGTAAAGTATTAGCTGGCATTTACTTTTATTTATGTCACGTGTATTTCTTTTATCATGACACTTGTCATTAGTTGATAGGTTGATGTATATACATTTATATTCTTGCATTGAACAGAAATAAAAAACTAAGCATTCCACATATCTTTTCTTCTTATGACTCGATTCTCTCTCTTCTCTCATCAATTGAATATTGTAAGTTCTTGTAACTAAGATAAGTTTTCATCATGGTATTAGAGCAGTCTGATTCTATATATGCTTAGTAGTTTGAGTTTTTTCTTTGTTAATTGATTGTTTTGTTAACGAATGAGTAGTTTACAGAGAAGTATGTTGGAATTTGGATCGAATTAGATTTTGTTGATCCTTTCCATCTTTCTAGATCTAATAATCTAGGAGTTTTAATCACTAGTGATGTCTTTAATGGAATAATTACTTAAGTTGGAGTACGTCCATCAAATTAGCTCTAGAGCTAAAGGAAAGTTAGGGTTTATTGATGGAAGTACACAAAACCAGAAGAAAATGTTCATAAAATTCAAAAATGGATACTATGTGATTGCGTGATTCGATGTTGGTTACTTAATTCCATGATTAAGAACTATCAAAGATTCATGTATGTACAATCCTCTAAAAAGTTGTGGGATGATGTTCAGGAGCATTTTGTGTATTACGAATGGACCTCTATTATATCAATTACAATATGATATTATGAAATTTAAACAAGGGAGTTTGTTTGTTACGATGTATTTCAATCATCCTAAGAAGCTATGGAATGAATTGAATTCTCTTAATTGTGTACCTGAATGCACATGTCATGCTTATAATAGCTGTACTTGTGATTTGCGTGGTAAAATCTTGGAAATGGAGAATCGAACTAAGCTATTAAGAGACGAGGAAACTTCAACAATAGAAATTTTATAAATAAAACTTGTGATGGAATACATTGATGAGCTTGACGCCATATATAATCCAAAAGTTTAACTGCTGTTCACTATACTAAATGAACAAAGTTGTAATAGAATTGCCATTTAATGGAGTTATAATATGATCTCATTTATTAATTTTTTATTTAAATGAGGGAATTTTAAGAAAAAATCAATTCTAGCATTCATATATTTAAGATGAATGACTATTTATAGATTTGAATAATAAATGATTATTAATATTTTTATAATAGGAATTCCTTATGGAATCACTATTATGGTCAACTAATACCGTTATATCTCTTCATAATGAAAAATAAAATTGTTATTGTTGCAAAGTGTATGAACAATAAGGTATTAAACTAATGGGTTTTTCTCTTATGAGTCTTTCACATAACTCATGTTCTTACCATGAGGGACAACTCTAACCTCACACTTACATCCAACAATCATTCGCTTAAGTGTGAGTTCCACAATAGGCTTAAGTATTGCTCCCTCTAGAATGGAACCCTCATGGTCTCATTAAAAGCTTGTTAAGAGTTTATTAAATCGACTCCATTAAACCTGTTTTATAAGCGACTAGTACCAATTAGCTCTCCTTATAACATGAGCCATTACAATAGTCACCATCACACATCATTTTTTTCCACATGGGAGGGGACAACCATGGGATAGAAGCCTCCTAGCTGAACCATTGGCACTAATCCCACTTGTTAAGGAGAGTAAGAGCTTTAGTAGGGAGAATTTTAACAAGTGAACCCCGAAAAGGAACACACTTATGAGCTTGACAACATATATACACCAAAACTTTATGGTAAAGCTTAATGAATCTTCTAGCATGAACCTAATAGAGGGCTAGTAAGGGTACCCCAGAGTTATCATATCATGTATGATGGAAATGTATGTGTGGTGTGGGTTATATTGTGTTTGAGTTCATTGTGACCATGAAAGCTAATTTCAAAATTTATTTATAAAAATTTATAAAAATACGAATTCATTCTATTCAACTTCAATCATAACCACTAAGTTAAGCAACACACCTACTGAAGTAACATAGAATATTAGGTTGTATTCTTTATGAACCGTTACCATCTACCATACTCACTTTTAATCTATTATTTAGCAAAAAAATTTAGCAAGCATGGTAAACAAATATTTACAAACTAAGCTAAAGTAAATTCTAGCTATATACATGTTTTCAAGGCAAATTTTAGAAGATAAGTTTAAAATACAAAAAAGAACCTAGGATTTGCTTTACTAAGTCCTTATCATGTGATTTCTTAAACAAACTTAATGAGTCTTTTACTGAGTATACTTGTACTGTAGATTCACTAGAGTATCTAAATACCTCTCTTGAGTGTCAAGAACCTCTAAACCTAGGTTAGACCACGAAATCTCTTCTTAAGCTATCAGCAACCTAGATTCGCATTAAAACAAGAATCGTTTGATTAAAAACACATTTCAATGAATTTAGAATCAAGCAACAAATAGTTTCACCACTCCTATCTCTAATAGTTATGAGCAACTTTATTAGCAGCTTCATTAGTAGCCTGTATCTATTTAAAAGAATGATTTTTCCATCTATTCAGTTGAAATTAGATATGGATCTACATGATACATACATAAACCTACTAAAATAAGTTCAAGCTACTAAATACAAGTATCCAAACAATTTTTGGTTTAAAACATAGTTGAAATCACATGATTAGGTCTTAGATTCAAAACCTAAGTTATAAACAATTATTTCTCCATGGGTTTCAACATTCAACACGAATTCTAAGAGAAATAATGTAAAATAAAGATAGTATCGCCTATAAAGCATGAATTATTGTAGAAACAAACTTCAAAATAAATCGAAATCACTTAGAAAACTTGAATCTCTAGCAAAAGCAGAGTTTCTCTCACTAGAAATTCTCACACCTATTCTATGTTAGAAATTTGTTATAGAAATTGATACATTATGGTACAATACAATTAAAAGTCTGTATGCCTATTTATATGTGTTAGCAAGGAAATCATGAAGATTATATTCACTGATGTGGTAGAATTGCATACCAACTTTGTCAAAACATCACACATATATGTTATGGGTCAATTCCTAGGTTGACACGGTTATACACTATATATGATCTTCTTTGAATTGCAGCCTCAATTTGTAGGCGTACTTTAGGGTGCAGTTGGTGCTATTTCTCAATTTTTTTGTCTTCAGTTACTTTGGTTGAAATCAAGGGTGTCACGGTTGAGATTGTGATGAACCAAGGCTGGTTACAATCTCATTTTGATGAGAAAATGTATTGCACAAATATTCCTCAACTTAGTTAAGCTACATTTAATAAATAAAACTTATTTTTAAATTTAAGCTTTAATGTGAATATAAATGTTTATGTTTGTATGTGTATTGTTCTTTGCAAACTGTGCAGGAATAATTTAAGTGCCACAAGCTTGGTCATGGCCTTGATCGAGGGGCAAATTGAAGGCTTGACAAGTTTGATCTAAGATGCAACGGTGTAAATCCAAGGCACCACAAGTGGAGCAAAATGAGAAATCATAGCCTTAATTGCATTCATTGATCGCAAACCTTATTGAGGGCTCAATTGGTCCAATGAGGTATAAATCCAAGTGTGGATGAGTGGAACAAAACAAGATGCACAGACTTGGTCACGAGTCATGTTAAGGTCAATAAGTTTAAACTAAGGTGTGACAAGTTTAAATCAAGGTGATGAGCATAAACTTAGTTGCGGAGTAAATTAAGGTGTGACAAGTTTAGGGTGAGACAAGTAGGGCATGACAATTTAAAAAATAGCCATTGCAGACTTTTAAATTCGACCATTAGAGGTTCTTTTGAGGGTGAATGGCTATGTTTTTAAAGCTACTATATATAAATTGTTTTGAGGTTTTTTAGAGAGACGAGAAGAGAGAAAAGAGAACAGACTTTAATAGGATGATATTATGCAAAAATGCTCTTTGTATGTGTTTGTTTTTGTCAAGTGAATAGTATCATTCATGAGATTAGTGAGCTAATATTATAAGGCACTATTCACATATTTTGTTTGGGTGTTTTCGTGAAGTTCTCATGTGTTGAGGCACCTATGTGAAGTCTTCGTTATGAGGCATTGAGTGAAGTCCTTTGTGTTGAGATAATGTAAAGTCCTTAGGTTTGAGGTATTTGCGAAGTCTTCTTCGTGAGGCATTGTTATTATTGAATAAAATGCGTGAAGTCTTCCTTGCATGAGGCAATTTGTGGACCACAGAGACTAGGAGACAGGCTGAACTCCATGTTAAATCTGGTATAATCTTCTCATTCTCTTATTCTTTATTTTATTATTATTATTATTATTATTATTATTATTATTATTATTCGTAAAAGGATTAAAGAGATAATGGTTGAATAAGTGAGCTTAAAATTGGTTTAGAAACCCATCTCGTAGTTTCTGCTTTCGCAATGTGTGCATATAAACAAGCCTAATTGCGCTTTAATAACTTTAATTTTTTCCAACAGATTGTTCTTTGCTATTCCTACTGTTTTCACTCTTTGTCTTTATTAAATCACTTTGTTTCCTCTTTTTATGTTCCATGGAGTTAAAAAAAACAAATAAATAATGATGACATAATTTTATGGGAAATCTATACAATAGCTAAATAAATTAGACACAAATTCCATGAATTTAATATGATGAAAATCACTTATCAAATTCACTCACACTTAAGCTTTTGCTTGTCCTCAAGCAAACATCATGGTAGACAACAACAAAGCTTCTTAAATGGGAAAATAAATCATAACTGAAGTTCGACAAATTAAACTCAAAATTTTCATTCAATTCAGCCCAATCACCTAGTAACCTCTGCATTCTATTGTATATATCACTCCATTTAATCTCATAAAATCATGCACTAAGGTTCTTTTGCTAAGATCACCAAACTTATCCAAGGTAGACCAACATTTACCCTCATTGTTTAAGTCAGAATTAAAAGCAAAAAATTATTTAAAAGATCGAACAAAGTAAGAAGACTCAATCAACTTTATCTCCTTATATTTATAAGTATGCAGCCCCTTAGTCATCTCTCTAAGCATCACACCTAAAAGTGAAGCTCTTTCCTTATCTGTGCTATCAATCATTACTCCATTTCTTTTTGTTCTTTTGAGACAGCTTGGTTGATAGGGGGGATGAATCATTGCTCTTCTAAGGAACCAAGACACATCCATATCAACCAGTCTTTCTAAGTACTTTTCAATTTAATTTTCAATTGATGAGCTATAGTAGATGAGTCAAATCTTGCTCTTCTGAGGGAAAAGGACCAGCACATACTATCGACTCTTTTCTTTTCCTTAGTTTTTTGTTCACGATTCAATTAATAGAAGAGTCAAGCCTTGCTTTTTTTAGAGACCAAGCCCTGCTCATATTAACTAAATGTGGTTTTTTTTTATGGCTTATTTAAAATTGGTAGAGGGTTAAGAAATTGTTATTCTAAGGGATTATCCCTTCCCGTATCAATCCTAAGCTCATGATCATTTTTTTCATTTTCATTTCCTTTTCATATAGCATAAGGGAAAATATTAAGTTATAAGTATTATTTCAACCTTCACTAAAAAATATAAGGCTCTCAAAATGATTCAACTGGAAGCATACATATCATTTAAGCTTTAAAAATTAATTGAGAAACCTTACTAGGAACCTTAAGTCAATCTCAGTTCTAAATTCTTAAATTAAATAACAAGTAAAACTATTCTACATGGATATTACCAAATGATTTTAACAAATAAAGTTAACTCAAATGGAAGATGATATTGTTCAATACGAAGCTCACTTAATTAATTGTGATTTCGGGTCAAAAATCGAAAAATTTTGGTCAAATTTTTGCCATTTCATTATTTTTCTATAGTTGTAGAAAGAAATTTCAATATCTAATAGCCAAGAAATAATCAGAGAAAATCATAAAATTAAAGCACAAAGCAAAATTAGAATATTAAAGTTAAGAAAAACTTTTTTGTTCAAATCGCGGGTTGTGTCTATGATGACCATGGCCTCCTTTAATTCTTATCATCTTATGGTTTAATACGTGGAAACTTAAGTAAAAAATAAATAAAATAAAATAAAGTCACATCCGAATGCCCTGGTCATATTATCCTCGACACCATAAGCTTTATTCCATTTCTTTTTTTTTTTTTTCTACCACCTAAATATACCTATTCACATGCATGCATACATACATACATACATACTACATACATTTTTATCATATTATAAACATATGAAAATGGAAAAAGAAACAAAACAACAAATTCTTACATGGGCAATACATGTGAGTGGATGTGGGGACGTGCATGCTTTACGGATTGTGGGTCGAAGGTATTGGTTTGGATCCGCTTTGTCGGACTTAGGTCATGTTCAAACACTTTACGGACGATGAGAGTGAATACGACTATTCCAGGAGAGCTTGGTGGTAATGGATGTGTCAACCTTAGCTAATTCGAGGGTGCTGGACACTTCGGTAGCGGTTGAAACCCTTCTATGTTGATGAATTTGCTTGATTACTTTTTAATAACCTAATTGAAAGAAAATTTCTTCAAAATCCTAACTTCAAGGACTTCCAAAATTCTAACTTTTTAGCATAATTTATGTGTAATTGTTGATGGGGAATGCCATGTTCAAGCCCTATTTATAGTTTTGAAACTTGAATCAACTTGGTAATGAATCAGCTTGCATTAATTTTAGATTGGCAAAATTAGGGTTTTGATTCGATTCAATCCAATTTCATGATTGCTGGTCATTAAAAAAATGATATTCTAAGCATATTTTGTGATACGAAACATCTAGTTCGTTTTGCATCAATTTGTTCACAACCTTCATTAATGTTCATGAAGCTTTGTCTGCATTCCTAACTTTTCAATATCTAAGGCTTATTTTAACTATTAAAAACTATGAACTAAGATCACTTTTTGGTCTCGATTTATAGTATTACAAGTCAAATTCGTGATTTTATCATTAATTTGATGAAATCACAAATTAAAGCAAGTAAGCCTTAAAGATGGTCATTCAACCTTGAATGTGTGCCAATTCTAGTCTTGCCTAAGGAAGAGGTTGGGCTGTAAATGAGTTGAGACAGCTCGCGAGTTACTCGATTTCGACTCGGGAAAAGCTTGAATTCGACTCACTTACAATCGAGTTGAGCTCGAATTCGAGCTACTCGAGTAGCTACTGAGTTCGAGTTCAAGCTTAAAAATACTTGGCTTGAGAGCTAACGAGCTTAATTGAATATTAAATTGAGTCGATCAAGTCAAGTTCAAGTTTATCCAGTATTGAAATAATCTTTATAACTAAATCAATATTTAAAAGAATAATCAAGCTTAATCGAGTCGAGTTCGAGTTTATCGAGTATTAAATTGAGTAGAGTTTAAGCTTAAAAATCGAAGCTCAATCAAGTTCGAGTTCGAGTTTTGAGTTTTTTATTTAAGAGTTTGGGTTTGAGTTTTTTATTAAGTCGAGTTTGGGTTTTTTTTATTTAAATCGAGTTTGAGTTTGTACTATATGACTCAACTTGACTTGTTTACAGCTCTAAGAAGAAGACACTAACGTGGCATCTTGAGCTGATGTAAACCAATCCACGCCTAACACGTGTCATTAGGTGGCGTGCAAAATAAATGCAAATATGCCTCTACCAAAGCTTGAACCCAAGACCTCTTATTTATATACCAACAATGGCTTGTGCTTAATATAATTTGCATACAAATAATTTTTAAGGCTTTGAACTTGGCCTAATTAAACGAGCCACCCTATTATAGGTCATTTAATTGGGTCCAGAATTATATATAACTAAAACTTATATCATATTAAGCAAAAAAAAATTTAATACTATTTAATTAATTTATTTTGTTCTTTTTTAATTCTTTTTTATATTTTCCACATAAACATATTTCTCTCTATTTTTTAAAAATTGTAATTTTTGGACTTAATATAATATTTATTTTTATTATATTTTAAAGCCTAAATAGGAAAAGTTAGGATGTCTCATACACGATAACTAGAAGTTAAAAGCTGAAATATGTGGTTGTTTTGAATAGCATCAAACTTAGAATCATTCTTCTTTGATTCCCACTTTTCAATTATTAGTTGGTGGGATAAAGTTTGAAATCGTGGGGCACGCGTTGTGGATTTTTGGGTGTGATGTCATTGTGAAAATTTTTCTTCTTCTTCGGTTAATCGAGGGTATGAACAGCATGAAACTAACTTACATTGGGCACAAGAATGGCTTATGAGTCCATATCTAGATTGCATAGTGCGGTAAAGACAAAGTAACTTGTAAAACTTAAGCTTAAGTGCCTGGACAATTTAGTTTGATTGACTTAGGAAGCTAGTAAATCTTAGATGAGACAGGGATATTTTTTGGTTATTCAAGGATTGGTTTGCACCTCATATTTTGCAATAATTTATTTATACAAATTTTTTTACATAAGTTTTCTTCAACTTTTATATTTTATTATTTTTAAAAGCATGTTGTGTTAAATTACTTGATTAATAATGTAACACATGTCACGTAACATGTCACGTCAGTATCTCACAAATGGCTTCATAACCTTAAAGTTTATATTCCTTATTTGATCTACTTTATAAAACATTGATACTTTTATTTTAAACAATCGAATGATACTTTATGTAAACTTACCACAAATATTGCTATCTTTTAGTATATTTTCTCATTTTCTAAAAAAAAAAATAATTGTAGCTCGAAAATTACAGTATTAACATTTTTTATTTATTAATGTTATTTAATAATTTATTATAATGTGGATGCCATGTACTTTAAAATTGCATCTTATACACATTAAATTATATACTTTACCTTATGACAAGAGTATCAAATATGTCCGTACCTAAAACTTATATTTGTGATCATCAATTCCCACTTCACCCTACCTGGTCAAATAAAATACCAATGGATAACCTATTTGGCAGGTTATTTGCTCAACCTCACAAATAATACACTATATTATTATATTATTGTTATATTTCGCTATCTCTAGATACTAATAATTATAATTTTGCTAGCCATGACTTACAAACTCAATGCCGTAAGATCATGACTATATAATCGTTGAAAAACTCACAAGCAACCTAGAAACCACCATTTAAACTAAAAATTACACAATTTATTAGGTATATAGCTGTCAATTTTTTTTTTATATTTTCTGTTTTAAAAATAATTGATTAGTACAAGGGAAAAGAGAAAAAAGAGAGAAAGAAAACGGTAAGAGGAAAATTTCATAATTTCTCTAATCTTTTCTCGTATGAATCTTTTATTTTCAAAATCTCTTATGTTTTTCATATTACTTTTAATTTTTTGTAATAATCCAGATCAGTTACATACATCTTTTAAAATTTCCAATTTTCCGTGGATTAAAATTTTCTTTATTTTTATAAATTTATTTATTTATTATTGAGATGATGTACACATTTTGTCAATGTTATATTTGCCTCAAACTTTTTAATTTTTCATTATTTGTGAATTCTCACATGTCGTAATATGATTGTAAAATTAAAAGATTTTAATAATTGTAAGTTCCTTTAAATTTTGAAATATTATAAATTTTAAAATCATATCTTTTTTTAAGAATAAGCAAAGATAAAAGAGCCAGGAAAATCTGCTTAAGTAAATGGATGATTTTTCTAATTTATAATTTAAAGTCAAACTGACAAATTAGCAAATAAATAATAACAGCTGTAAGTCCATAGTTATACGATGTCATGTTTATAAGTTATGGAAACGCAAAATTTGAAAATCACTGATGGAATACTATGAGAGACATAGATAATTATAATACTATATAAAAGTGTATAATTGAACCAAGTCATAAATTTGCATTTCTAGCTAAATAACAATTGCTTTGCAAGTTAGGTTTATCATGTTAACTTTTGCTTGGTTCGGGTAGTTAAAGGATAAATATTTCGATCTCATTTTCAAATTAAAATATTTCTTATGAGTTCCCACGATATAAAATTTGCTAAATTGGAAAATTCATGCAAAAGTTAAGAATGTGGAGGACTTAAAAAATATATTAATCAATGTAAAAGTTAATATATCTTTTTGTCTTTTTCCAAATATATATGTGATCAAGCATTGAAATGCATCAAAAATCAAAGTACAAATACTAAAATACAACAAAACATAAGTTTAAATTCAGAATTGTGTAAAAATAAAGAACGGCAATCAATTTCCTCATTAACGAAAATAACAAGTTAAGTTTATATATCTAATTAATGTATCAACTCAGGTCGTTCCTGTAGGCCAGTGACTTGGAACATCAATATTTGGTTTCAGGCTGATTTGGGGTTTGTTTGGGTGTGGGATTTTTATTTATATGTAACTTATTTATATCATATTTATAATTTTATATCATATTTATTTAGTTAATTTATGAATAAAATTATTATTTTTTATTAATATTAATTTCTTTACAAACATTTGAAAAAGATAAAAACATAACACTAAAATGATCAGAATATTTCTAGTTTCAAATTGGAAATGGACATATTTAGGACAAGCTAAACGAATTTATTGGTGTTACTCACCCCTATTATAATAAGCTTCAATGAATTGTAAACCCCTAATACATGCCATCATATGCAGTAATTATAAAATGAAATAATTATATAATATTTTTCACAATACACACTTCCAATTAAAAGTATTTTTGGCCTTGCTAACTTGAAAATTTCCCATCAACACTCTCATGCCACTAGCGAATGAGACAGCACGAGCCAACGCCGGGACCTTTGCGTAGATATAAGCCTAACTATGGAAGCATCTTGAAGAAATTAAAAAGAAATCGTCAAACATTGGACCCATGTTGGGCGAGCTCCTTGTCGACGATGGCATTTGTTATTTTTTTACTTTCTTTTTCTCATTTCTGATACGAAATAGACCCAATAATCTAAGGAGATCACGAGATGCATGACCACAAGATGCTAAACGCCAAGCCCTTTTCTTGAATAACCTTAGCTACAAGACGGTGCTTAGTGGTGACGTACAAGTCAAGCTTCATGTCACCATCTGCTGTAGTCCTTATCAACTAGTCTAAGTCTTCCCAAACAATAATTTCTTCGGATTCCGTATTATATTTCAACGAACATTACCGTAATTCGGCAAGAATGCAGTGATTTTCTAATTTTATATCTTGCATACTGGGTGCACCTCCTGCTTTATTATTTTATTTAGACATGCTCGGATCTAACTCGGAAACTCGCCCAAAGTCAGCCCACCGTTCTTGAAACTAACCTACTTCATGCAGGATTGATGATTCGTCCTAACATCTCGTGCGCGTATCAAAATGTGTTTGTATTTAAAAAGTCTTAACCTATGATACGACCCGTTTAAAACTCAAACTTATAACTCGCTATTTAATAAGCGTGTCAGTTGAATTCATTCATTTATTGAAAAATAAAAAATAAATTTATAAAATACCTATAAATATAAAGGAATAAAAAATTAAAAACCATTAAATTAACTTCTTCAAATAAAAACACATAAAACCTTGACACTTAAAACATAATTAACCCGATCAAAAGTGTTAATAAGATAAAGTCTGATTAAATATAACTAATTCGATAATTTATTAACTACATAAAATTATTGAATTATGTTGAACCCTATGACTTTTAGAAGTAAGTTCATGATTCTTTTTTCTTAGTTTTTCTTTTTTTTTTCCCTCTTTTTTGGTATCACTATGTTGTGTGGAAGGAATTCTAATAAATTTTCCCTAAAAAATTATTGACAAACTTTTCTTTTTTTAATATTACCATTTTTTTATTACAACCAAAATTCACGTATCCAAATCATGTCGTTGAGAAAATTGTGATGAACAAAATCAAAGTCTCAATGAAATTTTAGATTAAGTTTAACCCATTATGCAAGCAATTGAAATTATAGAACAATTTGGAGAAAAAATCATAAATCTTAGTTTGCACCATATGAATTATCTCAATAAATCTACTGATCATTTTGAAAAGGAAAAAGAAAAAGATGGGTCATAGGATGCATAATAAACCAAAAAAATATATAAATGCAAAAACGTTAAGAGTGAAAGAAGTCAAAGTTCGTGTATGTTAATGATTTATCTAGTGAACGAAAATAAAATATTCTTATCCAAAGAAGATTAAACACGAGACATGAATATCAAACCTTAGACCATCTGAGAAGGATTTAAGAGACCATCTGTCGCACGATTAGGAAAACTGGAAAGTGGAAAGTAAAGTGACATCAAGCCCCAGTTTAAGTGGAAAGTGGCACAACAAGAAAAAATAATAATAAAATGTAAATATTACTAACATTAAATAGGTTCGTGAGTATAACCCATAAAATGATCTTCAAAAAAGAAAAATGTTTCGTTTGTAATCAAAATGGAGAAAAACCTTTTGAAGGATATAGAAAGAAAAACGTTTACTTGATAAAACCTTCGGATGTGCATGTCGAATATTGGTTTTTGTCAACGAATGATAATGCATTTACTTAGCACAGAAGGCTTGGACATGTGAATTTCTGCCAACTAGAAAAATTGTCTAAAAATGAGCTATATAAAAGACTACTGAAAATAAATATTAAACAAAATATGAAGTGTTGAACATGTTTGAAAAAAAAAAATTGTTTCGGCTTCAAGTAAAAGTACAATTTCAACAATTAGACCACTTCAATTATTATATCTTGATTTGTTTGGTCCTACTAGAACCTTAAGTTTAGAAGGTAAAAAAATGGGCTTGTAATAGTTGATTATTTGTCTAGATATACATGGGTTATGTGTTTGAAACATAGAAGAGATACATTCGATTCTTTTTGAAAATTTGCCAAACAAATACAAAATGAAAGAGGTAATTTCATAATTAGTTTGAGAACTAATCATAAGTAAGAATTTGATAACTCCCAAATCATATATATTTTTTTTTTTTGTAAAGAACAAGGTATTTCACATAATTTCTCTACTCCATATGGTCCTAAACAAAATGGAGTAGTAGAATGCAAAAATAGAACTTTGCAAGAAATGTCGAGATTTATGTTAAAACAAGCCTTTCGGGGTTGATGTGAAAGGTTCAATGAATTTCTTGTATCTAATGGATTTGAAAGAAGTATTGTTGTTAGAACACTATTTTTGAAAAGTTATGAAATGATATCTTAATTGTGCAAATCTATGTTTATGACTTAATTTTTTGTTTTACGAATGAGAATTATTGTCAAGAATTTTCAATATTAATGCAGGATGAGTTACAAATGTCAATGATGGGTGAACACAACATCTTTTTAGGCTTGTGAATTAAACGATCTAATGAAGGAATATTCATCCATCAAGAATAATACACCAGGCAAATATTGAAAAAGTTCGATTATGAGAACTCCAAGGAAGTGTCAACACGAATGAGTGCTAATTTTAGGTTAGATTTAGATTCTAATGATAAGAAAAATAATAAAAAATATATAGAAGTTCAATTGGCTCTCTTTTGTACTTAATTACATTAAGGCCTAATATTTTGATTAGTGTTTATATTTACGCTCAATTCCAAAGTGCTCCAACAAAGACACATTTTGTTTGCTATTAAAACAATTTTTAAGTACATATCATGTATAGTTGTTGAAATCACGAGTTCTACAAGTTTATGATTTTATATGTGTTTTATTAATTAAAATGGATGTAAAACTATTCATGTGCAGACTTTAAGTGTAATCATAAATTTAGGTGTATGACTCCATACTTTTATGATTTTACTGATTTTGCACAATATTATATAATTCTACTGATTTTATATATTCTAGTGAATAGTAAAATTATGATTATGATTATCATGATATCATGTGCTGCAAAATTGAGAATCTGGTATCCTAAAAATCAAAATTTTGATCTAGTAGGGTACTCAGATGTTAATTATACATAGTGCAAAATAAACAAAAAAACCACCTCAAGTACTTGTTAATTGTTGGGCAACAAGTTGATTTCTTGGTCTTCCAAGAAACAAAACTCAATAGCCCTATTAACAGCTATGGCTAAATATGGCTCTATTTGTAACTGTTGTGTAGAAATTTTATGAATTAAACAACAACTTCAAGATTATGGTTTAATTTATAAAAATGTGCCTATAAAATGTAA
The DNA here is from genome assembly GCA_024138025.1 of Combretum micranthum. Lineage (NCBI taxonomy): Eukaryota > Viridiplantae > Streptophyta > Magnoliopsida > Myrtales > Combretaceae > Combretum > Combretum micranthum. The sequence continues at coordinate 675,079 of JAMXBD010000325.1, forward strand.
CAACACAAGTGGTAATAATTTGACCCGAAAACTGATTCAACACTTTAAATCAAAACATATAGAAATTAGACATTACTTCATTAGAGACCATGTATCAAGTGATAATGTTAATATTGAATTTGTATCAACGTATTATCAGTTGGTAGATATTTTTACTAAACCACTTTATAAAAATAGATTTGAGTTTATTAAAAACGAAATTGAAATGTGTAATCATTTTTGTTAATTCCTTTAATTTTTTTCCTACAAATTACAACTTTTTTTACTAAATAATCATTTTTAATGATAATAATAACCCTAATTTGTTAATTATCAAGAAAGTACTTTATGCACGTGTTCATGTATCTTTAGTCCTCTAACATTATATTTTTCATTTTCCAAGTCCTTTAATAGTAAAAATTTTTCTTTTAAAAATAACAAGCACTCAACTTAATCACAAATACTACTCTCTCTCCCATCTCACACAAACCCTTTCTTGTTAATCTCTCTATTAATTCTAGTTGTCTCTACCCTAACCATGGCCTCTAGAAAATTATCATAGTTAGCAAGCAGAAGGATTTAAGTCTAGGAAAATTATTGAACCCATTAATCTGATAGATGGGTCTACTGACTCAAGACAAACCCTAAGTAAAGAAAAAGAAGAATCTTTAGGTAGAAAAGAAATTTAGTCTAAGAAGTTGTAGGATTGAAATAATGTGGTAGAGAAAGAGGTTGAAGAAGAATAAGAGGAGTCTGGGAATGTTGATAGCATAAAGTTTTCATACCCAAGTTAAGATCGAACCTTAGATGGTTGGATCTCAAAAACAAAAGAAACCCTCAAAAAAGCTGAGAAAAATGGCAAAACTCAAGATGCCTCAATCAACAAAAATTAAGAGATAAGATTTAATTAACTTTTGTTGATTTTAAGATCTTTAGTAAGCATGGTTTTTATTGAAAAGAGTGGATGGATAAAATCAAATGTAGAATTTTGAGTAGTTTGATTGATGAAGTTGATGGAGAACTAATTAAAGAATTTTATGATAATGTTGATAAAGATGATGAAAATAGGCTTGTATCAAAGGTCTTAGGAAAGAAATTTGTTCTTACTAAGAAAGATTTAATTGAATTCTTTGACATGCCTAATGACAATAATGATCCAAAGCAAGTGTCTATAAGAAAGGATGGTCTATTTAGGGGAATCAATGATGATATTAGAAATTATTTGGAAAAAGATGTGCTTCATTAGAATTTGAGTTGTTAATAAGGCTCGTACACAAGGTACTGATGGATTACTTACTTCTTAAAAAGGGAAGTACTATATCTATTTCAATATAGGAATAGTTATGTTGGCTATGGAGAAGGTGTTTAAAATAGATTTAGCAAGATTGATCCTAAGGCACTTATGGAAGACTATAGCAAATATGCCTTATGGGAGCATGCTCATGAAACTTTTTAGGTTTAAAAGTTCAAAAGTATATCCCCAATACATCAAGAGAATTGAGGAAAAGAATCTTAAGCAAGTGAATATTTTTATTAAAGGGAAGAAGTGGATATGTAAGGATGGATCCTTTTATGTTCATAAAAAGCATTGGAGTAAGAACATGAAATTGAAAAAGATGAAAGCAATGGCTTGGGGGGAGCAAGTTAGCTCTTTGAGTGAAGAACAAGAGAAAGAGAAACAAGAGAAATAAAAAAAGGAAGGAAAGAAGCTTATGACTCTAAAAGAAAAAAAGGTAAAGAAAAAAATTGAGGATGAGAGGAAATTTGAACATTAATGAAGAGGGTATCAAGGTTATACTTTTGATTTTGAGAGTGAATTTGTGGATGTTCATATGAGTGGTCTTAGAAAGACTTCCTGCTTTGGAAGCAAAATTTCTTGCTCTTTTTGAGAAAAAATTTAAGAAATCTAAGAAAGAAATCCATGAATCTGTACAACATATTCTACTTGAAGGAAAAGCCTATTTTAAATAAGAATAAGGTCCTATTGCTCCTTTACCAATGCCATCACCTCAACCCCAACCAACATGACAACAAGCAACTCCTTTAAATAAGGTACTAAACTCAATCTTGTTTGTGCAACCATGGAAATTGTTCTATTTCGTCCACCTCCTCTTTCTTCAAGCCTATAGCAAAATGTTTCAACTTGTATCCCTTCAACAACCTAAGTTGAACCAAATCCTCCACCTATCAAAAGAAGGTTAAAAAAGTTTTCCATAAAGAAAATCAAAGGGAAAAATCCTCCAAAGTAGTTGCTTTTTTTTATGTTAAACTAATTTTAGTTTGTTTTTCTATCTATCGATTATGTAATCTGTCAATTCTATCAAACTTGGTTAATGTTTCTATCAGGTCTATTTTGTCAGTTTGGTCAAATTTCATGTATTCTGTTTTTTTTTTTTTTTTTTCTGAATTGGTAATGGAATGAAACTTCCTCTCAAGTATGCTTTATTCTCTTATCCTATTATATGTTCAATTCCTCACATGTTCAAGGGGAGTAGTTTATTTAATAATAAGGTAAATTACACCGGAATATCATAACATTTCAAGTGGTTCATTTGAGGTCACAACATTAAGAGAAGTGGGTCAATTGAGGTCACTATTGACACGTAACAATAGGAGAAAAATTTAACTAACACTCATAAGATCCACCACATTATGACACATACAGTGGTGACCTTAATTGACCAAAACGTTGTTACCTCAAATGAACTACTTAAAATGTTGTGACTTATGACCTCAAATAAACTTACTCCCAAACATTGTGACTTTTCAGTGTAATTTACGCCTTAATGATAACAAAACGGGGGAGAAAAGGCAATAAATGAAAAATAAAACAAAAATAGCATAATTGAATCGAGTATTAACATCACAAATTGTTAACAATTCTATTCTTGTCAAAATAAATTCTGTTTTTGCAAAATAAAATATGATGTTTTACATTCTATTCAATTTCTAAATCATATCTTTGTTAAAGAATTTAATGCTCAAACCTGGAATTTAATTTTATTCTTAATGTTAAAATTTTGAAATAACTTAACGTTAGATTGTTTTAGTTTTGAAAAATTGTTTTGTTATCATCAAAAAGGCAGAAAACGTTAGGTTCTCTCATTTGATTTTGATAATAAAAAAAAGAATATTACATTACTAAAATGCTTTAAGTGTGTGGATTAAAATTGATTATATGAAGTACGAGTTTATAAAAATAATCAAGGATTAAATCAAATATGAATGGAATCACAAGTCATATCAAACAATAGACAACACCTGAAAAGGGTTCTTAAAGCAAATTTTGAGCATTAGGAAAAGGTAGAGCAAACCTCAAGATCTTTTCTGGAAGAATTTAAAAGTATTAGTGGAAACTAGACCAAACCTCAAATGGTTAAGCTATATAAGTTTGGAATGATCTAAAAGCTCACAAATTGGTTTTAATTTGATTTAAATAAAGTCTTCTTAATTCACCGAAGGCTCAGCTCCAAGGATGAATATATTTGGGTAATGTATTTATCATGTTCCACTAAAAGTTCGACAACTATCCATGGGGTTTGCTTATTTTATTCAAGTCGCTACATTTTTAATAGTATTTGTTTTTAAGCCATTTTATTGCAATTTAATTTTTCATTGATTCAACTAATGTTTGAGCTTGGAGATTTTTTTTCTCACAAGGTTTGAAGACATTCCAAATGTTTTAAATCAATCTTGCTTAATGAGCTTCACAAGAGAACAATTGGAGATCATGATAACATTCAAGTAGAGGAATTTATGTTGAAAAGGAGAAATACATGTGTGAACCATAGTAGATTGGATCAAGTTAGCTTTCATCTTGAATTTTTGGATAATTATTGAGTAAAAAAATTAAGGATTTATCAAGAAATATCAAATCACATGGAAGAAATCTACATAAAGTTAGGATTAAAATTTTTGAGAAGAAGATATTCTTTCTATCTATATCTATCCATTGCACCATAAGATGTGAAAGCTCTACGAATTCAAAAGTTGGATAAACATAACAACACTAACAACAAGCTATTCATATGAATTTTGAGTTGCATCGAGTTCTTTACCTTTATATTGCAAACTAAATAGCAATTTTATTTTCCATCTTTGCTACAATTTTATTTTGTTGATCAGATCGTGATTTTAGTGTTGTGTAAGCACATCTTTTAGATTACAAGTTGACGTTGAAGCTTAGTAGTTACCTAAGGTTTAGCTAGGTGGTTGATCAACAATAATTAAGTCCAAGATTATACTTTGACAAATACTTGTAATCTTCTTTTGATTATTGGATATAGTGGAAGATATTCGTATGGAAGACTAGTCTCCAGTTTGGAGTTGGAAGAGTGGATTAACTAATAAAGAGCAACTTCTATAAATAATTGTGCACGCTTTTCTCTTTCCTTCTCTTTTTAATTTTTTTATATTATTATTGTTAGTGCTTGATTTAAATTGTTTTAAGCTAGTGGAATATTTAAGTAAATGGGTTGCTTTAATTAAAAGAGAAATTTTTAAATTTTAACCAGAGCCAATTTACCCCTCTTGGTAAATGAATTAGGATCTATAAAACGGATACATATAAAATTTAAATGAAAAAAACTGTAGACTTTCCTCAAAAGCAAAAACTTATCCATTAATTTTTGTCTTTCCATTGTATTTGTAACCACTAGATTCTTGTCTCCTAGCTATAACTCAATTAAAAAATAGTTTATACAAATACACATCATTGGTAATTTTTTAAAAAGGTATATTAAAGTTTATGAAATTTTTGGGTATAAATTTCTTTTAACTCTAACTCTATTTGAAATTTAGTATGACATTTTTCTTTTTGAAAAAAAAAAAATGATTTTGCTGCTTCATGGGTTGACCTGAAATTAAAATACACAATGAGTGATTAGACACAATTAAGAACCACTCTGAAGATGGTCCTAAATCTACAATTCTAAACTTGTAACCACATTAGTTTTAGGTTTAGTTTCTTGCAAATTCAAACATAGGCTTAAGATTACTCCAAATTAGGTAAAAATCCTACTTATATTCTTTATCATGTTCATAGAACTTAGCATGAGCTTAGTGTATGTTTCTTAGACTCGTATAAGTTAAAGAAGCAATAATATGTTCATGTTTTGTTTTTGTTCGTGTTCCTATTTTACATTATGTTATTATGTTGTTGTTACTATTGTTATTATTATTTTTTGTCTAATCTAACTTCTATATAGTATTATGTATACTATGTATATATATTTATTTAGAGCATATAAGCTCATTTGTTATTTATTTATTTTCATATCTTGCAATTTATTTATTTACTTGTTTTATGCAATTTATTAAGACTAGTTTTTCTAGTCTTAGACTTGTCTGTATCAAGTCAAAATAATTTTCTTTCTTTTCTTTTCTTTTCTCTTGGGACTAGTCTATTCTTATTCCCAAGTTACCTTGATGAAGCAAAGGCTCCAATACATGATCGGGATACCTTGATGAAGCTAAGGTTCCCAATGCTTGACTATTTTATTATGTTTATTTACTTACAAGTATTTCTTTCTATCTTATTATGTATTATCTTTACTTTTACATTACTACATAATCATATTCATGCATGATTAGAATGTTGTTGTCTTAAATAAAAATAAAAATGGGTTCTTTCTTAAGTAAAGAAAATTAAACTAGATTTCTTAACAAAAGGAATTTTCAACAAAAAAATATAAGTTTTCTTTTTAATAAACTCTTTTCAAAAGATAAGCTAATCATAAATTGTAGAAGAAGTAGTAATGTAGATATCCTCAAAATAATAAAAGGAACTCATTTCTTTTGTAAATCAAAACTAAATACTCCATAAAGATAGAATTTTTAGCCTTGAACTAAAGAATTTAACTCAACCATATCTTTTATAAGACTTAAATAGATTCATTATAGACTTTGAAAATCACATAATAAGAAAGTTTCTTCAAAACTTAAATTTTATATTGTTATTCTCTTTTCAAAATTAAAATGAAATTTTTGCTAAGTTCTAATTTTAATAATTCTTTATTAAGAAAGCTTTTCTTATAAACTCGTCTACGGAATTATTTTACCATTTAACAAATATTAAGAATAAAACAAGTTTTTCAAACCAAGATAAAATCAACTCACTATTTTGAAAACCAACTTAGAAAAAATAAAATTTGCCAAGAAAGTAAAGTTTTAAAGGTACACTTTTCCTAAAGAAGAAAAAGGATATAAAAATAAGAGGAAAACATACATTTAACACAACTTCAAATATTTGACCACACCAAAAACTTAAGGAATATTTTGAAAAGCTTATTTTTCAATAACTAGAAATAAAGTTAGTAGATAACTTAAAGAATCAAATTTTTGAAAAATTAATTTACTTTTGAAAAGATAGGAAATGGAATTATAATAGGAAAAACACTCACTCATAACAACTCAAATATATTTTAGTTTTCCTTCTAACTATTCAAAAAGGAGAAATTTTCAAAAGTTTTATCTTTTAAAACCCTTGAAGATAAATTATTTATGAAATATCAATATTAAGACAACACTACAAAAATCATGCATACAATATGAATATAAATATATGTTCAAAGGATTTCTCAACTATATATATATCCATATATTTTTCTTAAGGATTTTTGAGTAAAGTGAAGTTTAGAAAAATCATATTTTGTGAACTATAAAATTCGTAACTATTTTGTATTGTAGTAGTTTGCAACCCAAATGGATTTTTATAACAAAATACCTTAGAAATGGATAGATCTTTTCGAATAGGTAGAAAACAGTATATTATTTGCCCAATTCCGAGTTAAAATGACCAAGTTATGGCCATTTTAAATTGGAATTACCTTCTATACAAATTTTAACGATCTTATAATATTGTTTTTTATAAGTACCATAGAATCAATAAGAAATACTCATTATGGGTATTCTTCTTGATTAGGTGATCCCGATGAGGAGTATTCATACCTAAAGGATTATTTTGATTAGTGGATTTATCGATCGACTTATCCGTAAGATAGATAAATCCTCAAGGCCAAGTGAGTTTATTCCCTACCTTTTTCGTACTTGGTTGTGCTTGTAGCTAGAGGTACTAGAAGTAGGAAAAGATGAAAATGAACTATGTATGATAATATTGTTTGAAAGAATGCTAACCATACCGAGACATGAATCATTGTTAATTAACTTGTGTTTTACTATTATTATGTTAGAGTGTGTGCAAATTTTTGTGATCACCTTTAAATTACTCTAATCATATATCATGAGTTATATTAATTGATTCATGCATATCACGTGGTTAGTTTCATCTCATGAGTTACTATACTCGATGGGACAAGAGTATAGTAGCCGGGTTTGCAGGAGCCATAAATCTGTGAGATGGGCGATTAGGAGCCCAAAAGAACTATTTTAAGATGGGCGAGTAGGCACCTGAAATAAACTACATGAGTTGGATTTTAAAGATGGGTTTTAAAGAGCCTAAAACACCTAACCCTGAATGGAGAGGTAAATCCATTCAAACATATGATTTATGGTAGATCATATGTATTGCTTGATCACTTGCTTGATGCATTCATATGCTTGTATAATAACTTGTTTGAAATTATTTATACAAGTACGTTGATTTAGGAATATTCTCACTAAGCTAGTTATGCTTATACTCCGATAGACCGTTATTATAACATGACCAATATCTTTTATGCCCGAGGACTACATATACTCGAGTGGGATTATGTTTTGAGGAGCTTCTAGAAATCTTTTGAAGATCTTAGGTTAAATATCCTTTAATATCTTTTGGTGTTAGTATTGTTTTGTTGTGAGAAAGATTTAGGTAATATTATGATTATTTGGAGATTCATAGGGGAAAGGCCCCTAAGATAATGTAAGGATTATATTCTTATAATGTTGAAATGAGATGGTTATCTAGAATTCTTGTACGTTGTATTTATTATCTCGAACTATACATCCCACCGGTGTCTTCTATTGTTGTGATAGACGCCTTACATATGGTGTTGAAACTTTCGCATAACTTCGAGAAGTCATTCCTAAGTTTTAATACCGTATGTGGCAGACTACCATGTTTAGGGTTCCCTTTGGGGCATGACACATCAAACGCATGTACCAAATATTGTTTGAATAACTGGAATTCATGGGGATTTATGCCCTCCCAAGGGGTTGAAGGATAAGTTTAGTAGTTCATGCCCATGAGAATCTTAAAACTAAAGAAGGAGGGGAATTATTCCATTCTCTTTTATCATTTCCAAAATAGTTTTCACATAAATACCCTCCACTTCTTTTAAAACTTGAGCAATCTCACTAAGTATTAACACTCTAAAGCCAACTCTAACACAGATGACCTCCTTCGAAGCCTGCTTAGTACCTGTGAAGCCGACAACCCTATGGCAACCTACAAGCAAATCCACTGGTCCCAACAAGCATTACCACAGAATCGAAATGTTAACAGTAACATGATTACCATGCTAATGAAATATGATATTATGAAATGCATGACATATTACCTTAAAAAGTCCAATCAACTTAATTCCATATTATCATGTTGTCATGTCAATTTCAAATACTCAATAATGTAAACCATAATTTTAATGTCAAGCAAGTAGTTGTCACTTTGATTATTAAGATTTACAACTCAAAGATACAACATATAACATACAATGTTTCCTAACCCCATGCATTTAATTCTCTGTAATTGTGATTAGACTATATTCAACTATTCTACAATCATAAACAAAGTGATAGGATTTATGTTACTCACCTATGCATTCTCCTTAATCATCGTAATAGTCCACTAGGAAGTCTGAATCGTGATTTAGGATTCCTATACTATAGAAAAGCTTGTATTGCTATCTACTTAACAAAGACAAGAAGGATTAAACAAGATTCTAAAACTGAAGGAGACAAAAAGATACTTTAAGGTTGCCACGTTCCCCATCATGCCTTGTACCAAGGGCCGTAAAAGATAGGACCCCATATAGAGGATCGCTTAATGACTAGAGGCTATCACGCCCCTTACCATGCCCTATATGGAGGATCACTTGATGACCAGAGGCCACCACGCCCATTGCCACACCACGTAGTAGTAAGGCAATCCAAAATAGAATCCACCACAGCCTTTGCCACGCCCTGTGGTGAGGGGTATATCCACCCTAAACACGAATAGAACACGGCACACCCTCCTCTACATCCCGTGGTCCTATGGTAGTGAAATACAATTTTACATACTGTAACCAACTTTACTTGTCTCAATTCCATCCAACACACTCAAACATCATCATACAAGTCTCATACTCCTCATTCACTTCATCATATCCTTCAACTCATCTCAACTCTCAACATCAAAATAATCAACCCATAAACCAACCATAAACTTCAAGTTTTAAAACTTTAAAACCACTTCTCCATCACTCTACTTCACATATCAAACAACCAAAACTCATAATTATCCAATATCAACCATTAAGTAGCAACAATACCTATTTTACAACTACTCAAACACAAAACAACAAAGTTAAAGCATGAGTTAACTTACCCATACTTGCTTTAACTTAAAGATGAAAGCTTGTCTTGCTTTCCTTAGAGATTTAAGAGAAGAAATTTGGAGTTGTACAGTAGAGTATTTATGTGCAAGAATGTCGATTTTTGAAAGAGAGAGAAAGAGAGCAAGGAAGAGGAAATAAATTATGCCATTAAGAGATAATTATGTGCACATATACAAAATTTACTTTGACTTTTGGGGTAATTTAAAAGGTATTTTGTGTGTGTGTTCATAGGAGTTATGGTGAACTCCAAGGGTTTAATTTTGCAGCACTGAGATTAAAACAAACACATATTTGTATATATTTTTTTCTAACACATTATAATTATCAATCATCAAATTCAAAACAAAAGTTTAGTAATAATATAGTTTATAATTCCTATTTAATAAAATAACTTCTTATAAGAATTTATACCAATACTTTTAATAAATTAAAAGTCTAGTTTATAGAAATTCAATCTCTAAAAGAATAGAAAGAATATTTTAAATTGTCAATTTCATTAAAACCATTCAATTAAAGATTTTGAACTTCTTTTTTTTTTTTTCTTATTAAATTGGTTTTATAAAAGTTATTATATTTAAATTTACTCAATATTCATACACTACAACGTATACAATCAAAACACATTAATTCTTTACTTTCTGATTCTATTTATGAGAATCTAGGGATTATATTTATCACATACAACATTTCATTTCATCTTTCCTTTACTTCTAGTGTCACTACTTACAAGCATATATAAGGAAATGTAAATAGTAAGGGAATAACTTACTCCATGTCAATCGATCCTAATCGAAGTAATCCTCCAAAAAATGATGCCGGGACCTCCTTCACCTAAACAAGAAGAAATACCCGAAATGAGCATTTCATAAAGCTTGTACTTAAATTCTAATTCTATTACTTCAAATTCACGTCTTTTTCCCAGTTAGAGAAATTATAACTTAAAATGGCCATAACTTGCTCATTTTAAGTTAGAATTTAGCATGTAAGTAGTTGTTTTTTACTTATTTGAAAAGATCTATCTATTTGTAAGGTTATTTGTAACATTTAAAGGAGTTTATGTTAGAAAATGGGCTGGTACATCTTGGTCATGAAAATTCTAGCTTTTAAAAACAAATTTTCTTAAATTTTAATTCATCTAAAAACCCATAACAAATACAAAAATATTTACATGTTTGAAAAATCCTTTGAATATATACCTATATATGTATATAAACTGATATTATATGCATGATTTTAGTAGTATTATCTCAATAATGATTTTTCATAAAGCGATTTATTTCTAGTGATTGAAAAAAAAATGAAGTTTTTAAATTTTTCTTAAGTTTTTGGAAGCAACTAGTGTTTGAGTTGTGTTAAATGTATGTTTTCTCTTCATATTTATATTTCTCTACTCTTTAGAAAATAAGTTTATCATTTTAAACTAGTGAGTTGATTTTTACCCTAACTTGAAAACTCGGTCTAAATCTTAATGTTTATCATGTATTGGTATAACCATCTAAATGAGTGTTAAAAAAAACTTTGCATAATAGAGAATTATCAACCTTAGAACTAAGCAAAAATTTTATTTTAGATTTTGAGAAATAATAATACCATATAACTGAGCTTTGAAGAAGTTTTTCATAATAAAGAATTATCAACATTAAGGTTAAATTAAGAAATTCTATTTTAGTAGTTTGAAAAGAGAGTGTGTGATGAAACTACTAAGTTAAATCTCTTGGAAGAATCTAGCATGATACCACTGCTAAAATCCTTGATGAACTTGTTTAGATTTTTAAAAGAGGATTTTTATTGAAACATATCCTTTAGTTTTTGATGAAAAAAAAATTTCTAAGTGACAAATAATTATTTAAAAAAAAGTTTAGTTTTATTTTCTTTATAGAAAGAACTCCTTTTTATTTTTGGAGAAATTTTATTGAGACAACATCATTATGGTCATGCATGAATATGATTATGTAGCTATATTAAAGATAAAAATAATTCATATAAAGAATGGAAGAGATATAAGAATCAAATAAGTATATATATGTGTGTGTGTGTGTGTGTGTGTGTGTGTGTGTGTGTGTGTAAGATCAAGTATTGAGAGCCTTAGCTTGCATGAAGGCTTTCTGGAACTTAGAATGGACAAGTTCCAAAAAGAGAAAAGAAAGAAAAGAAAAGAAGCATAATAATAATAATAAGAGCATGATAATAATAACAAGAGCATGATAATATAACAACATTATAAATAAAATTATGTATGAACAAGAACAAGACATAAACATATTATTGCTTTCTTAACTCCAATGGGTTTAGAAAACATACATTATGGTCATGTTATGTTACATTGTCATGCCCTAAAGGGTACCCTAGGCGTGGCAGTCCGCCATATATGGTATTAAAACTTAAGAATGACTTTCCAAAGTCATGTAAAAGCTTCAACACCATATGTAAGGCATCTATCACAACAATAGGGGACTCTGGTAGGATGTGTAGTTCAAGATAGTAAATATAACATATAAGAAATCTAGATAATTATCTAACTTCAACATCGAGAATATGGTCTTCACGTTATCTCAAGAGCATCTCTCGATAAATCTCCAAAGAACAAAATATCAACTTAGTCTTTCACATAAAGGAACAATACTAGAACTAAAAGATATTATGGGAAATCTATTCTAAGATCTTCAAAAGGATTTCCAAAAGCTTCCCATAACATAATTCCACTCGGTTATGTGAAGTCCTCGGGCAAAAGAGATATCGATCCTGTGTCAACAAAAGTCTATTGGGGTGTAAGCTTAACTAGCTTAGTGAGAATATTCTTGAATTAACATACTCGTATAAATGAATTCAAGCAAATTATTAAACAAGCATATGAATGCATCAAGCAAGTGAGCAAGTAATACATATGATTTATTGGAAATCATATGTCTGAAGGATTTACTCCTCCATTCGATGGTTAGGTGTTTCAGGCTCTTTAAAACCCATCTTTGAAATCTAACTTATATAGTTTATTTTAGGCTCCTACTCGCTCATCCAAAAACAGTTCTTCAAGTTCCTATTCGCCTATCTTTAAATAGTTCTTTCAAGCTCCTATTCGCCCATCTTATAGACTTACGAGTTCTCGCAAATCCCACTACTATACTCTTGTCCCATCGAGTATAGTAGTTAATTAAATGAGACTAACTACGTGATATGCATGACTCAATTAATATAACTCGAAATATGTAATTAAGGTAATTTAAAGATGATCATAGAATTTGCAGACACTTCATCATGATAATAATAAAACACAATTTAATTAACAATAATTCATGCCTCAGTATGCTTAATGTTCTTTCAACCAATATTATTATGCATAATCCATTTTCATATTCTCTTATTTCTAGTGCTTCTAGCTACAAGCACAAACAAGTATGTAAAAGTAGGAGATAAACTCACTCAGCTATCCTCACTATAATTCTTTACTTGTAATAGTCCTCCGAATACGGATCCTCCCAAGTTTCATTACCTAAACGAAAGAAATACCTGGAATGAGTATTTCTTAGAAATTCTACTTGAACTCTCTAATTCTAATCTAGTATTTGCATCAAAATTCAGATAGAAGGAAATTCCAACTTAAAATGGCCATAACTTGCTCATTTTAACTCGGAATTTCGCATATTATATATCATTTTCTACCTACTCAAAACGATCTATCCATTTCTAAGGTTATTTTTGTCATAAAAAGCCATTTAAGCTTCAAAACACCATAGTGCAAAATAGCCACGAAATTCCCAACCCTTAAAAGATGATTTTCCGTACTTTTCTTTCATCCAAAAGCCCTTAAACAAATACATGGATAGTTGTATAGTTGAAAAATCCTTTGAACATATATATATATATATATATATATACTCATATTGTATGTAAGATTTTTGTAGTATTATCTCAATATTAATTTTTCACAAAACAATTTGTCCTTAAGAGTTTAAAAAGATGAAAACAGATTGCTAAAAGGAAACTTAAAAATTCTTGTGTTGTTATAAATGAGTATTTTCCTATCATAATTTCATTCCCTAACTTTTCAAAGATAAATGAAATTCCAAAAATTTAGTTCTTTAAACTATATGCCAATTTTATTTCTAGTGATTGAAAAATAAGCTTTTCAAAATTTTTCTTAAGTTGTTGGTGTGGTCTAATATTTAGAGTTGTGTTTAATGTATGTTTTTCTCTCATTTTTATATTCTTTTTCTTCTTTAGAAAATAAGTTTACCTTTTTAAAACTTCACTTTCTTGGCAAATTTTATTTCTCTAAGCTGATTTCTAAAATAGCACGTTGATGTTACCTTGACTTGCAAAATTTGTTTTATTCTTAATATTTATAAAATGGTGGCAAAATCCTTTTAGATAAGTTTATAAGAAAAGCTTTCATAATAAAGAGTTACCAACATTAGAACTTAGCAAAAATTTATCTTAACTTTGAAAAGAGAATAATAATATTAAAAATTAAGTCTTGTAGAAGCTTACTTAATAAGTGATCTTCAAAGTTTTTAATGAACCTATTTAAGTTTTATAACAGATATGGTTGGGTTAAAATCTCAAGTTAATGTTAAAAATTATATTTTTATGGAGTATTTAGTTCTGATTTATAAAGGAAAAGAGTTCCTTTTATTATTTGGAGAAACCTTTATTATTAATACTTTAAAATTTATGATTAGCTTGTTTAAGCTTTTGAAAAGAATTTATTAAAAACAATACTTAGATCTCTTGTTGAAAAATCATTTGTTAAGAAATTTAGTTTACTTTTCTTTGTTTAAGAAAGACCCATTTTTATTTTTATTAAGACAACAACCTTTTGATCGTGTATGAATATGATTATGTAGTAATGAAAAAGTAAGAATAATACATAATAAGATAGAAAGAAATATACATAAGCAAATAAACATCATAATATGGTGAATTATTGGGAACCTTAACTTCATCAAGGTATCCCAGTCAAGTGTTGGGAGCATAGCTTCATCAAAGCTTCCCAGGACTAAGAAATAGACTAGTCCCAAAAGAAAAGAAAAGACAATAATAAAACCAATAATAATAAAAGCATGTTAATGAGAGGTTAGTGAGTAATTTAGGCTCTAAGAAATATATAGATATACATATATTTAATAATATATAAAGTTAGGTTAGGAGCATAATAATAACATAATAATCATAATAACAATAATATAACAAAATAATATAATCGCTATTCTTAGCATGTACAATAACAAAACATGAACTTGTTGTTGCTTCTATAACTCGCATGAGGCTTTGAGAAACAACACCATGGTTATGCTAAGTTACATGACATATGTAAATGAATGATGGTAGAAGTTTACCTAAGAGTGTTTTTAAGTGGAATCAAGATGGTAGATGATTGTTGTATTATGTGAGTAGTAAGGAATGGTAGATGGTTTATGTGTAGTGAAGAATTTGGGAAAGATTGAATGGAAGAGAGTTTTTGTCGAGAGAATTTGTGGAGAGAGAAGTTGTGGAGAAATTTTAGGAGAGTTTTGTTATGTAAAATGAATGTGTGAAAGAAGTGGAGGGAAATTGGGTATTAATAAAATTTTAGAGTGAAAATTAGATGTAATAAAATAAATTGAAAAAGAAATAATAATAGACAAGAGAGAGAGGGGGCCGATGTGATGTAGGGAAAGAGAGGGAAGATTTTATTTTGTTTTATAATTTTTATAAAGAAAAGTAATAATATGTAAGGTTTAATGTGAATAAAATTATATTGTAAAAGTAAAAGTGTAAAAATAGGTGTATAGATTGTAAGAAATAGGTCATAAGAAAAAGTAGAGATAGTCAAATAGTAATGAATAGTAGACTAGATAATTAAAATACCAGTATTAATAAAGATATATGTAAACAGGCTATATCTGATATTTTTAGTTTTCGAAAAATTGTGAAAGTCATATTTTTGAAATCCTTGTATAATTACAAGTCTTTTGGTGTTATCGAAATATTTTTACTATTTCGGGCATCAAGGCACGTTTTTCTAGAATGATCCCGTTTAGGTTCAAAACTAATAGAATTTTGATAAATCTGATCTTTTTAAGCTATCTTATATTATTCCAATCCATAATCCATTATTAACTTATTTCTATTATTCTCAAGTTTCGAGCGCGGGATTGTCGGAGTTGAAACTGCTAGACTGTCTTGATCTTTGTTGACTTTTGGAACTCCGATTCAACTAGGGTTAGGGTTTAATCCAACTTTATATTAGAAATTGAGGGATTTACATACATGAACATAAATAATACTTTGTAACTTTTACTTACTGGTTATGGAAGAAGAAAAGAGAGCTGGAAAGAAAGTTGTAGAGGGAAACTTGGAGAGAGAAATTTTGGGAGAGTTTTAGTAGTGAATGAGATGTATGCAAGAAGTGGAAGGAGATGTGGTATTTAAAGGGAAAAGTGGATGAATTAGTTGTAATTAAACTAAATTGAAATTAAAAGAAAATAGAGGGGAAAAGAGAGAGAGGCCGATGTGATAATATAGGGAAAAAGAGAAATTGGTTTATTTGTTTTTTTGTAATGAAAAGAAATAAAATATAAGAGAAGTTATGTATAAAGTTTTATGGGGACAGAAAATTGTAAAAGATAGGTATGTAGATTGTAAGAATAGGTAGTAAAAAAAGTAGAAATAGATGAATAGTAATGAATAGTAAATAAGATAATTAAATTACCAATAGTAAGAAAAATATGCGTAAAAAGGACTTAGGATTTGCGTCGTCGATTCTTTGTCATGTGATTTCTTAACAAACTCATAGAGTTGTTCGCTAGGTTTTTTTGTACCGTCAAACTCACGAAGGTAAGTTAAAGCATCACTAAAGCCTCACTCAAGGTCAGAAACTCTGGATCTATATTAGACTACTGGAATCTCTTTTCAAGCTATTAGTAATCTAGATCCTTATAAAGTTTAAGATTCCTTTGTGTGAAATCCCATTTCAAAAATTTAGCAACAAGTGATAGAAAAGTTTCATCATCCCTCTCTCAAGGTGATTATGAGCAATTTCATTAGCATCCTAGATCTATTCAAAAGAATGATCTCTCAATCTATTCAGTTGAAATCAGACATGGATCTGAAAGTTACACAATGCATTTAGACCCATGAAGTTAAGTTAGAGTTATTAAATACAAATACCTAGTCAATATTCAATTAAAAAGCACATTTAAAATCACATAAAAAAAGATTTAGATTCACAAACTCTAAGTTAATGTGATTATTTCTCTATATATGTAAACTTTAGGCATAAATCTAAGAGAAAAATATGGAATTAAAAATAAATATTGCAAATTAAGTTCAAAATCTAACAATTACAAACAATAGGTTAAAACGATTTTACTTAGAAAACTTCGAATTCTTTAGCGAGAAGAAACAATTCTTTCACTAAAGATTTCTCTCTCTCTACTCTACATTAGCAACTTGTTACATATGTTACTCTCTTTATTGGGCATCTATGAATGTTGTTGAGTCACCTAATTTGTGACAGCTAAATAGGGTCACTTTTTACTGGTCTGATCTAAGGTTCGAAGTTTGGTCGTAGTATAAGCTGTATTCTTTTCTTCATAGGCTCAAATTTTGGCTCAACTTCAATCACGGGTAGAATCTAGCGTTCGACTTTAGGGTACGGTTAAAGTTGTATCATGAAATCCAGTGCTCGATCATCTTAGTGTAAATTGAGGATCATATCAGGGGCTCAGTTCTAGGTGTGACTGGGAACTTTGCTTTATTTTGTCGTGTAATTTTGCCATCAATAGGCATTTTTTATGACCTCGATAGAAATCTTTCTTTGAACTTTGTCATTGTTTTGCTTACACTTTGTTTCTTCTTTTCTTGATTCTAGGAGCTGAAAAACAACATTTAAACAATAAAAGTACAAAATTCATAGGAATTTATCAAGGATTGGATTAAATAAGGCTTAAATTCCTACGAATGGAATAAAGTATAACAGACTTATCACTTGTATAGGATGGACCGGCTCATCGGTACAAGAAAAGGAAATGTAGTTCTTGATTAGTGGAGATCAAGCAAAGACCACAGATGGGATTTGTAGACCGACTTGCCGGTGCATGAGAAATAGTTGTTATAGGATTTGACATCTGACCATTGGTAGGCTTCTTAAAGGCAACAACTAGCTTGTTTTGTGCACTTATAAATAGAAGTGTTATGGTGTTTTGTGTCAGAGAGTAGAGCCTAATCATATATTACATTAAAATACTCTCTTATTTTGGTTAAGTGAATAATGTCATAGTAAGATTAGTGAGCTAATATTTTAAGACACTATTCACACTTTTGTATGTGAGTGCTTTAGTGAAGTCCTCATGTGCTTGAGGTATTTGTGTGAAGTCCTACATGTGTGTAAGCATTAGTGAAGTCCTCTTGATTGAAACATTGTTGTGAAGTCCTCTTTGTGAGACATTATTTGAAATGTATGAATGGTGTGAAGTCCTCCTTGAGTAAGGCAAATTATGAACCATAGACACTAGAGAGCGGGCTGAACTCCACGTTAAAATCATGGTGCAAGCTTTCCTTCCCTTATTTCTTTATTATTATTGTTGCTTATATTTGTTAAATTGAGCATAATTGGTAAAAGAGATAATGGTTGGTTAAGTGAAATTAAAATTAGTTTTGAAACCCACCTTGTAGCTTCTGCATGTGTATGTATAACAGCCTAATCATCCTTTTCTTTATTTTTCAACAATTGGTATCACATCTAGTCTCTAAGGTATAATGCTTAACCACATCTTAGAGAAAAGTTTCAGTGGTTTTTAAAAATACTAGGCTTGTGTGTTTTGTGCTAAAAATTGAGTTGTTTATTAATTGTAATTTAAGTCCTTTGGTTGAGCACCACATCTTAACAAAATGAGCTTGTACTTGGAATGCTTAACCAAGGGAGTTAAGTTGCATTTAATATGTTGTTTATTACATGTAACTTGGGAATCTTTAATTAGGCATTAAATCTTTTACAAGTAAGCTTTAACCGAATGCTTAATTGATAGGGATTGCTAAATTGAGGGACAATAATGTCGTGTAATAATTGTTCTCATAAAAAATGGGGAGATTGTTGAACCATATGGATGTTACAATCTTGTTTTAATGAGAAAATGGATTGCACAAATACTCCACAACTTAGTCAAGTTGCATCTAATAAGCAATACTTGTTTATGATATGTTTTGAGGTTTATTGTGCATATGTGTGTGTGTGTGTATGTGTGTGTGTTTTGGTACAGTGCATATAACAGAAATGCATCGGCTCACCTATATAGGGGAAGACTGTAAACCCCGGTTTTCCTAGTAACCAAGTAAACTTCGAAAACCGAAAACCGAAAACCAAAACTTTAAACCGGATTAGTTTAAGCTTATGAGAGAAACCTAGGAATCCTGGATCTGGCTTTCCTTCGGTTTCAAATTAAAAGAACTTTTATGAAATAATTTAGTGCGGAATATTGTTTTAAAGTATATTTCAACCATAAAAGGTTCTGATTTCAAAAAATTTTCTATTTCGGACCTTCCCGAGATCCATTACGGAAAAGCGAGCCCCAAAACTAGAAATTCGAAAAAACATTTTGTAATACTCTTTAGAACCAAAATTTAATAAGGATTTCAAAAATATAAGTTTTATAATTTTTCGGGTTATAAAAATTACAGATATAGCCTTTTTCTCGTACTTTCTTTACTACCAGTAAAGTAATTATCTTGTTTACTATTCATTACTATTCACAAGTACAACCTACTACACTCACAAGCCATACCCTAGTTTTATATCCTTACAAACACTCAATTATATTTTCTTTCCCAAGAAATTTTTGCCTCTTAACAAATTATTACAAATTAAGACTTTTATTACATAAACTACAAAATAAAACAATTCAACTCTCTCTCTCTCCTCCCCACCTTCAAATCGGCGCAACACCCCCCTCCCCTTCCCTTATGCCCTCACTTGTTTTTTTTTAATCTAATTTATTAAGCCAATAACCCTAATTTACTCCATATATATACTCATTTATACTCTTTCTCCTCATGTCTACTCTTTCAATTTTTCACTCAAAGTAAAAATCCTCTCTATTTTCTCCTTTGTGCTGTGAGCATTATACCCCCCCCACACACACACACACATACACACACACACATAAGCTCATTTCTTCTTCATTTTCCACTTGATTCAAACCTTAGGTGATGAATCTTAACCCTTTCCTATATTTAATCTTGTAATGGCAAGATTATTCATGAGTGTTTTCATGTTAAAGTCCTCATGAGCACTTGGCAGGGACAAGAAAATGCTACTACATGAATATCAAGCCATCACAAGAGTAGATCTTATGTTTAAATGATTTTTTATTGGATTATCTTCATGTTCATGCATATAATAGTAGAGTAAAGTAGAGATCTTGCATAAAAATCCATATTCATGCTTTCAAACTTCATTTCATGCATCATAAACAGTAGATCTAGCATTTAGATGTTCATGTTATACTTGACATCATGTCTCATGAATAATTTGTGTTTTAATGCATTAATGCTCATAAAGGTTTTGTCTTGTATATATAAATATGGTAGTTAGTAGACATTTAGTTAAATGAGTCAAGAAACGTAAAAAAGGAAAACTTTTGTTGAAATGTCCAAATGAAAAATTCGTATGACTTCAAAACCATGTTTTAAAAACTCTTTTATCAACTTTAAAACTTATATTTTATATGAAAAATGAAGGGTATAGGTAATAGATATCATTAATTAATTATTTTTATAAGTTGAAATGAGATTTGATGAGAATAATGTGTGAAACTAAGAGTAGAAATAAGATAGGAAATTTTGAGTTACTAGTCAACTTAAGAAATTCGTAATTTTGGATTAAGGTCATAGAAATACCTATTTTCCAAACTGAAAATGAAAGTTTTAATTAAGAAATGAAGTCCTTAGGAGATAGGTATAATAAAGCCTTAAATTTTAATGCATTAAACAAGTTTTTCTTAAAGAAAACATTCAAAAACTAAATTTCTAAAAATTCGGATTTTGGAATAAATCTTACTTAAAAACATGTTTACAAAGTATGAAATGGAAATTTTTATGTAGAAATGAAGGTCTTAAGTAATAAATATCATGAAGACTCAATTCTAACAAAAATAACTAGAAATTCCTAAGAAACAATTCCGAAACACAAGGGATTTATCAAAGTTAGGAAACTAGTTTTCTTAAAAGTAAATATTCTTAGAGTCTTGCAAAATGAAGAATTCTAAAATTTTCTTTTAGTAAACATCATCAAGATCATGCATATATTAAACTCATAACATGCCATTCATGATAGGAAATCATTAATATTGCATGTATAATTGATTTATAAAGTAGAAACATTTCAAACATTTACAAAACTATTTTCGGATTTGGAAAAATTGTTACTGATCAGAACTGATCCTACTGTTTTGTGACCCTAACATTTTCAAAACTTGAAAATAATATTAGAATTAGGTAGATCGTTCGAAGTAGATAGAAATCGATATATAATTTGTGAAATTCCGAGTTAAAATAACCAAGTTATGGCCGTTTTAAGTCGGGACTTTTGCAAATGACGAGAATTACGAATTTACTAAGTTTTGATATATAGTTTGGACTAGTTAAGTGATGAAATACTTATTAGGATATTTCTTCCTTTTTAGATGACCCCGAAACCGATGATTCTCTACCACCGGATTATTATTTCTAAAAGATCGGTGATCTATGGCCGAGTGAGCACCGCTTCCGATTTCAATTACTGTATGTGGTTGTAATGATAGTTGCAGTAGACATTTGGCAAAGATAAAATGGATATGCATGATGGGGATGAATGGGAATTATATATGGTTGTTGTTGATTTGATAAATTGAATTTAAGAATATCGAAACCGGGTGATTAAACATTGCTTGTATAGATGAATTAGGATTGACTGTCTGCAATTATTGATTGATCACTTGAAGAATTGGTATAATTGAATATTCGACATTGAAAATAAATATGGACTCATTCATATCATAATGGGGATGGAGCATTAGCATTGGTTGGTTGTCCGTGATCCTAAACGGTGTATAAGTTGGTTAATCGTAATCCATAAATGAATTAATGAGTTGGTTAATCATGATCCACAAACGAATTTATCAGTTGATTGACCGTAAACCTAAACGACATATTGAGTAGTACTGTAGTATTCATTAATCTGCTAACTCGGGATGGAGGGCGCAAGTCCATCCACATATGCTTTCTGGCTGGTCATATGTTTGCTACATGTCACTTGTCTGGCTAATCACTTGTTTATCTTATGTGCTATAATTGTGATTTGGAAGTTCTCACTCACTAAGCTAATATAGCTTACGTCCCTACAGTTTTTATTTGTTGCAGCATGAATTCATATGGCTTAGACCGAGACAACCTACAGCTCAGGTACAGGAGCTAAGAGTTTCCTCTAGAAGTTGTAATCGGATTTGTTTAGACTTCCGTAGGAAACCAAGAGACTCTAAACGACTGCAATAGATCTCTAATTAATATTCTTTTGCGGAGGAATGCCCCTTAGATTTTGTATCTAATTACATATGTGTTTGGATTTATTTTCTAATGCTATTGAATGCCAAATTAAACTCTGTAACTCCATCGGTTTGAGTATTCTATTATCATAAAGGAACGCCTTACATCTATACAAGACTTCCGAAGCACTTGGGTAGTGATTCGTGAGTCTTATATGGCATGTGGTGGACTGTTATGTTTAGGGTACCCTTTGGGGCATGACAAAGACCATGGGTGCAATTTGTGGATCGGCTCATTAGTGCATAGCAAATAATTATTGCAGGTCTGACCATAGGTGGGTTTCGTAAAGGTACTCTCTCAAATTGTATTTTCTTTTGTTAAGTGAATAGTATCGTAGTAAGGTTAGTAAGCTAATATTGTAAGGCACTATTCACACTTTTGTATATATATGTTTTAGTGAAGTCCTCATGTACTTGAGGCATTTGTGTGAAGTCTTATATGTATGTAGGCATTGGTGAAGTCCTCCTGTAAGGCACTATTCACACTTTTGTATATATATGTTTTAGTGAAGTCCTCATGTACTTGAGGGATTTGTGTGAAGTCTTATATGTATGTAGGCATTGGTGAAGTCCTCATGTATTTGAGGCATTTGTGCGAAGTCTTGCATTTGTGTAGGCATTAGTGAAGTCCTCTTAATTGAGGTATTGTTCTGAAGTCCTCTTTATGAGGCATTCTTTGAAATGAATGAATGGTGTGAAGTCTTCCTTGAGTGAAGCAAAATTGTGGACTGTAGAGACTGAGGGCGGGCCGAACTCCACGTTAACATCGCAGTAAAAGATTTCCTTCCTTTATTTCTTTTTTATTATTATTGCTTATATTTGTTGAATTGAGCATAATTGGCAAAAGAGATAATGGTTGGTTAACTAAAATTAAAATCGTTTTTGTAACCCACCTTATAGCTTTTGCATACGTATGTGTAATAGCGTAGTCATCCTTTTCTTTAATTTCAACAATGAGGTGCCCAGTTTAGGGAATATGATATGCTTGGAAAGGCAGAATCATCTAGACAATCAATTCAAATACAAACACAGACAATTGCAAACCAATTTCTTAAAACAAAGGATATGGATGGTGCTATTATTGGATATGATGCACTAATAATAACCCAAACTACAACCTTGTTAATTTGATATTACGCACAAACTAACTCGGATGGGTTGTTCACCACAACCTAAAGATTGATAAGAACAAGAACACTTGCCACAATCACACAAAGGATTGATAAGAGTAAAAATAGAGAAAGAACTCTCTAATAGGTTTTCAATATCTCAAAAGCTAATCAGTCTCAATACAAAAAGGGATATTTATAATAGTTCCCTAAAAGACCTAATTAATGACAAAAGAACTAATTACTAAATACAATAATAAGAAAGATGATATGACAAAAGGACTTTCTATATCTAATTATCTTAATCTCAAAGGAATCTAATGAAATTAAAGACTAATAGATATGACAATAACGACTTTTTATATCTAATTATCTTAATATGAAAGGAATCTAATGACATTAAAAAAAAAACGAATTAAAAGAAAGCTGGTTGTAAGTGGCCAGCTTTGAGTAGAAAGGCCGCCAACGTATGGCTGGCCTTGAGTTTCCATCAGCCTTACAATCTTCTAAGTCACTAGTATGTATCACCTAAGCTGCCGGCGTTGGCCTTCTAGGCTACCAGCTTTGAGACGGTGTTGTCTTCACTTACAATGACAGCTAAAGTTCCAACTGCTTCTTCGATCAGTATAGGAAGATGATGCACATCAAGCTTCCTTAGCAAGAGCTTCTATAGCCTTTGCTTCACCGAGAAGCACACATCAAGTAGTAGGGAAAGAAATCCAAGGTCCAACCTCGAGTACCACTCTAAGATCTTGGCCCTTATGTACCTTCCATTGGTGATGGCAACTTCTTGTTAAGCCGATAACTAGAGTTTGCTTTGAAAGTTGCTTTTGTGCATCATCCTGGCAGCTCACTCAAAAATCACCTCCTTAACTTCCAAATCAGCAATGTACTTGCCCTTATATCATACTCATCCTAAAGCTGAGTAACCCAGGATAGGAGTCGTTCCAACTTAGGAGAAAGACTTCCGCAATTCATTCTTGTACATATCCTTCTCCTTGGCATACTCTACCCTAAGTTTCTCCAATTGCTTCTCTAAGTAAGAGTGCCAAGGAGCTTGCACCTTAAGGTCTTGAACCATAATTTCTCTAATTTTCTCCTCAGTGGCTAGCTTCTCCTCGGCTTGTCTTCTAGCCACCACCTCAGCAGTAACTTGGCCTTCAGCTCCTCTGTCCTCATCCTAGTTAGTATCTCTTTAAGGCAACCTCAGATTAGTCATCTTCTTCTTTAACAAAGCAATTTTGGCCATAGCTTTGACCTTTGACTCCTTTTGTTGTTCAGTTCTAGTGACCTCATACTTAATCAAAGAACCTCCTCTTCAGCTGCCTTGGCTTGTTGTTTAGCAACTCGAAGCATATTGGTAGCCTCTTTAGAGCACTAAAATAAGAAAAATTAGGATGATACATTTGACACATAAACAAGTTTAGTAAAATACCAAATGTTCACTCGTTGTCCTCTCTCCATTAGCACCCCTAATAGGAATGCAATCCTAGCTGCTACCTAAACAAGAAAGCAAAACATAAGATACAAATATACAAATACGAAAGGATAGAAGTTAAAGAAAAGTTGATTATTAACTACTCCTCATTTCTAATCTTGAGGAGGTGCCTCAGCAAGCGAGAAACATGCTTATACTACATCTCAGAAAGTTACTATTAAAATGAATTATTTTTTATGTGATTTTGATGAGAGCAAAAGTTATCAAAAGTTTTTATAAACACACTCACATGAATATGATTGATAATTTATAAAGAAATATAAATATAGAAATCTGTCTTATGTGTGTATGTGTGTGTCGTTGTTTTATCCTAACAGGGAAAACACCGACGAGCCAGTGCATATCGTATCGACAAGCCGGTCTAGTGAAAGAAAGCATAATGCAGTCGAGTTTAATAATCCAAGGCACAACAAAGGCGTAAAGAGGCAAAAATTAGGGTGCAACATGTGAGATCCATGGATTAATGAGCCAATAGAAGCATGGACCAGCAATCCGATGGAGAATTAATTTGACCGTTGCATGCATTAATTGTCGTTGTCTATTAGACGTCATCTTTAAAAGACATTTAAGTTTTTTAAGACTATAAATACACTTTACCTTGGAGGTTCAAATAGATTTTTGACAACTTTTAATAGCTTTCATTTGCAAACAAACAAATTAAGTTTTCTCTCTTAATTTCTATTCTCTTGTTCATTTTTCATAAATTCTAAGTAAAGAGAGAAAATCATTCTAGTGCTCTATTCTTATTCTTGTAATCTATAAAAAGATCATCTGGAAAGTGAAGGAAATATTTTATTTCCTAAAATATTGTGACTTATGTATTGCTTAGCTTGAGCGTGTATTTGTGGTGACCAATAAAGTGATGTGAAGTCCTCTATTGAAGACATTAGTAGATCATGGAGAGTAAGGAGCAGGCTGAACTCTACGTTAAATCTAGGTACAAATTTTCTATCTTTATCTCTTTTATATTTCATATTATAATATGTTGTTGTGTTATCAGCTGCAATTAATGTATAATTTAATCCATTACATAAAAATTAATTGTTTATACATTTTAGGTCAAATACTCAATTCACCTTCCCCTCCCCCTCCCCCAACCCCCCCACCCCAAATTCTTTAGTGCATTTTCATTTACAAGTGAAGTCAAGCTAACTACATCAAGAAAAAATAAAGAAAGCATAAATGGAAAAGTTAATTAACCAACCTCTTAACCCAACTTGCTGGAACACCCTACATCAAGTCTTAGCTAAGTTGGTTTGTTGAGTAGATTCGGCCCTTTATGGAGTAACATCTCTGCTTAGGGATCCCTTTGCCTCATTGCTGCTAGCATTAGAGCTCTCCACAAGTTCCACGTAAGGGGATACCCTACCGTGGAGAATCAGATGGCCAGCTTAGCTTTCAATGGGCTTTCAACTTCTAGAGGTTTAGGGTTCACCATCCCTATACCTTAGTCCTCCTCTTTTCAAGTGCAATAGGATGCTACTTTTGTTTCTTCCTAGCTTAGGCTATAATTAAAGCCTCCGAGGTCTTCTTAAACATCACTTCAGGCCTATCCTATGTAGGTTTAGCAACTATGGAAATCCCCTTGCTAGTATTCGATAGTGGTCCCCCCTTTCCTCTAGCAGTTATTTTCTTACCACTAACCTCGGTGGACTTCTTCTTAGAAGGGATCGCAATGTTCTTGATGAAGTCAGCTAGAAGCACCCTAGAAAAAAGTTATTGTGGCACAAAGGTGGTACCTACAAACAACAAAAAACACATGAATACTTAAGCAAAAAGTTTACCTTGAAAATGTTGTGCCAAGTACTCCCAATGTGTCTTGGCCTAAGATCCTCTCCCTAGGGTAGTCCTTAGCACAACAAAGGGACAAAAATTAGATATATAGCTCCACCTTACTCAACACCTTTCTTTCATCTGTTTGTGTATCTTCCTACTCAGCCTCCTCCCCCATCATCATCAAAAATAGGCATGCTGACAAAATATCTATGTACCACTTTAGCAGCATCCACGTCATAGTTCTTCATGAAATTGTTTATTTTAAGGGTTGTTTACTTGTCGCACTTTCTAAGCAGCACAAGATTAAACTTAGCGCTCTAGATTAGATAGCACCACACCATATAAAAGTCAAAGTATCCTTCAATGTCTATGGTGGTCAAGATCTAGAATTTCTCCTTCCACTCCTTCACCAACTTGGTCAACCCACAGAAGAGCTTTTCCTATGTAAGTTTTGGCTATTTGGTGAAGACCAACCATCTTGATTCTTCTTCATGGTATAGTAGTGACAAAATAAAGTCAGAGTAAGTCAAACTTGAAGATGCTTGCACAAAACCTTAAAGGCAACAAGTATTCTCCATGGGTTTGGCATGATCATCCCAAGAGCTAATCGAAAGTTGTTGAAACCTCCTTCTAGATTTTGGAGAAGAGGAATCCTATGCCATACTTGAAGCACTATAGGTATATGCCAAAACCTTTTCCATCAAAGAGAAGCACTTTGTCGTGATCATCTAAGATGGCCACATCTTACCTAGTGGGACATCTAAGAGCGTATCTACTCATCCACTTCCTTGACTCCTCCTTGGAGATTATGCTTTTGAATACATTTAGTAGTTTCCCTCATCGTTAGCAACTGTAAACAACCTATCTATGAGGCACCTATCTTTGAGATCATTGGGGTACACATTAGTAGGTAAGCTATATACAAACATGGTTATGCTAACTTTCAAAGAGCTACCTCTAGAGAACTCTTCAGAACTACTCTCATGACTATCTACACCACTTTAGATATCTTTGGTCCTATTAGCATCAGGGTTTACTTCTTTAACCCCTTGTGATGCTCTTTTCTGCCTTCTTCTTGGACCACTCTCACGATGCACCACTAGCCATATAAGCTTTGGCTTCTACATTGAGTGAAGAAACTAAACCACCTTCAATGCTATTGGAGACTACCCTAAAAGGATCTTTAACCCTACACCTATGCTCTCTCTCTATATATATATATGATTCAAATAGCAAACTTAGTCTTTAAAAATGAGAGGATTTGAGACTTACTAGTAGTTTTCTTGCCTCTTGCCATTATGAAGTTGAAATGAAAAAGTTTAGATCTTTAGAAAGGTTTAAAATGTACATGTGACGCCCCAAAGGGTACATTAAATGTGACAACCCGCCACACTCAATATTAAAGCTTAAGTATGACTACTTAGTCATGTGAAAGCTTCAATACTGAGTGTAAGGCATACTTTCACGGTCATAGAGAACCATATTTTGAAACAAGTAGTTTAAGGAGATATGCATAACAATGATTAAGAATGGAAATCATAACATTACAACTTAATTCATAATATAAGGAGTCTTGTAGAAATCAAAGGGGGTATACCCTCATCAAAATATACACTTCAATCCATAAACTAATTATTCAAAAGATAAATACAAAGGAGTTTTCCATGGAAATCTAAGTCTATTTCTTAGGCCACGACTTCTTTCAAAAGCTCATGGATGCCAAAAGGTCAATACCTGTGTAAAATATCTCCGATGCTTCAACCACAAAAAGTGGAGCTGCAAAAGGTATCTAATCGGGTATAAGCTTACTTGCTTAGTGAGAAATATTTCCATAATAAAGTACTCGTACAATTAAAATCAAGCAAGTTCATTATACAAGCATATGAAATGCAATAAACACGTGAACAAACAATACACATGATTAACCAGAAATCATATGTTGAATGGATTTATACCCTCCACTTGGGGTTAGGTGTTTCGAGTCCCATATGACTTTAGTTCATTCGGGCTACTACGTGCTGTTAATATTAATGCAAATTTTCGGGCCCTCGCTTACCTCACTACTATGCTCTTGTCCCACCAAGTATAGTAATGAATGCAATATGACTCACTTCGTGTTATGCATGAAACTATTTAAGTAAGTATTCATAGCATGGCATTAGATATTTAAAGAGTGATTATAAAATTAACAGACATATCAATACTATACTAAATCAATCATTGATTATAGACAATTCTCGCCTTGATATGCTTAACATAAATTCCATCACTTATATAAAGCATATCCACTTTTCTTTTTATCTTTTCCTAATTCTAATGCCACTATTCTACAAGTAAAAACATAAGTAGATTGTTGTAATATGTTCTGGAATCATATAAACAAAGTGAGGAACTCAAAAGACAAGTGTTTCTGAATGGTTAAAAGGAAGATCTTCATACTTGATTGGAGGAATTTGATATCAAGAGTTATCAAGGATTGCTAGAAAGAGCACGGATAGTAGAAAATGTGCAAAGAGGAGGCAAGAAAGAAGTAATAAGGAAATGGAGTTTTGTGTTGCAATGGCCCCAAGTCCAAAAGTTAGAACACTTCACTTCGATAATGACCCATACAGGGAAGAAGACACAATATTGAATAAGATACAATGTTGGAAATGTAAGAGAAAGCATTACCCTATACAACGTCCACAACTTCAATTCAAGTATTACCTCTATGGGGATCCTACTCACAAAATTAAGAAGTGTCCCAAAAAGACAACCATCGCATGCTTCCTTTACACAAAAAAGGGACATTCAGCTAAAACATGCCCTAAATGAGATGACCCGCATGTTACTTCACTGGATCTACCAAGAAAGAAGAGGAAGAGATCTAATAGGAATAAAAGCAACAAAAGAAAAAGGAATCGAAGTTCTTCAAGAACATATTCATCCGGAAATCTCGTCTACAACCCTCACCCATATTTAGAGCATGGAGAAGCTAGTGAAATCTCGTCTACAACCCTCACCCATATTTAGAGCATGGAGAAGCTAGTGATGAGGAACTAGAGTCTACGGCCATGGAAAGAAGTGAGGATCAAAGATGCAAATCAGTACCAGGTTAGCACTATACCCTCAGACCACCGCATATTCTTGCCTACCAATAAAATTAAGGAGATAGGTTGTTAGAAATACCCTTTGATTAAATAGCTAGACTAAAAATAGGAAAGCTCAAGACCATTAAAAGCTAGTATGAGCCAATGATGGAAACTAAAACAAAACTTGATTAATTTAACAAATTCCATGACACCCCTCATACAACTTCTTATGGATGAAGAACTTTGAAAGATTGAAAATCTATGATGATCGTTACATAAAAGTTAAAACTTCAGTAATTAAATCTCAATTACCAAACTCCATAAGATCTTCATAAGTAATAATTATACAATAAAGCAATGAGATCTCTTAATTTCAACCCCATCAAGATGATCATGATGATAAGAGTTTTAAAACAATGATGACTTTATTATTTAAGGAAATATGGATCTCAAAGCATAATATTGTATATACAGCTACATAAGAATGGATAAGCAAATCCACAACCTTTGTTGGTCAAAGTAATCGAGTCATGAAAGGTCGTGTTGTTGTGAGTCGTCTAGTGTCGTTCAAGTCAGGTCGTCTGTGGTCACGAGTCAAGTCCGTGTCGTTTTCCAAAAGAGTCATGCAAGTGAAGGTTGGAATCGCTAAGCCAGATCTTATTAATTCGTATGTGCTATATTTCATAAAATATCTATAATACAAATTTAGAATGATACAAATCAAAGCATAAACCGGTGCTAGAAATATAACTCGAAATTCACGATCTCTTCTCAATAAATTATACACACGTAACAGGTTTTGCGGACAAAACTTTCTTTAAGGTGGGAAGGATGTAAGCCTCATAAAATTTCAGTAAATAATTCCAAAATAAACATAAAAAATAAACTCTAAAAATGACTCCAAATTAAAACCGAATTCGACTAGTCCTAAATCACGAGCGAATCTAGAAATTTCTTAATCTTGAGAAAATGAGAATCCTTAAAAATAAAATAAGAACTCAACAGTCTATAAATTCAAAACCACTACGTATGACAAATTCTATACTTAACTCTAACTTGTAAAATCGGATATGATAGAACTCAAAAACAAATTATTAAAAAGTAAATAACAATAAACCTTCGAAAATAAAACCCAATTCAAGAATTCCGAAAACGTTAAGAGATATTAAATGCTCACAAAAATAAAATTTAAAATAAATTTTTCAAGCTAAATGTGTTGTATAAACATAAACCTCAGTTTCCAAATTGGCAAAAATCTAAACTGAAAAATCACCCGAAAACCCTAAGTGGAATATAATAGTTTAGATCCGACAATCTCTTATTCCTAAACCAAGGAGTTGAAATATGAGTAAAGGGTGTAGTTTGGTTCATTATAATATTAGGATGCTTTAAAAGATAAGATTAGCGAATTTTTGATCTATTTCAAACCCGATCGAGTACAAACTTCGAAAAGCTTGTCCCGAGGCTCAAAATATTAAATATATGATATTAGTACCGTTAGACTCGTAATTTCATAAGATTTCCAAATATATCAGTTATATAATTTTTCGGGTTATAAAAGTTACAGTTATAACCTTTTATCGTATTTTAATTACTACCAGTACTTTAAATGTTTAATTTACTTTTTGATTTCTTCTACTCTATTCATAAGTACAACTACGCATAACCTATTTCTTACATCCTTACATCCTACTCTTATAATTTCATCATTTTCCTTACAATTTACTTTTCCAATATAACTTTATTACATAAATTACTTAACTAATTTTGAATCTTACACAACACAACACTTTTCTCCCTCTCACTCCAAGGGGCTGGCGCAACTCCCTCCTTCTTTCCTCTCTCCAATTTGTTTTATTTTCTTTTGTTTAATCAAAGCAAACCCTAATCCATTTCTCTATATATGCCTCTTTATACCAACTTCTTTTCACTTTCTTTCTTTCTTCCTTCTCTCTTTAGAAAAATTTTTCTTGCAAAAACTCTCTCCTCTCCCTCTCTAAAAACCAAACACACATACACACACACATTCACATATTTTTCTTCAAGTTTCTTGATCCAACCATCCAATAGGTAATAGATCCATACCTTTTTACCCTAAATACATGTAATGGCAAGCTCATTCATGTGTGATTCCACACAAAAATCCCCATGAGTTTTAAGCTAAGGATGTGGAAATACTTGAACATGAGATCATTGTCATCACAATGTTATAGATCTTGTTATTTGAGTTATTTTGCTATTATCTTGTTTTATTTTCAAGTTATGTTGTTATTGCTAATGATTTGTGCATATATTCATCATTCACATAACCATCATAGTATTTATGCATTAATGACTAGTATAATAAACTAGATCTAGTTGTTTTAAGTTCATAAATGCATTAGAATTTTGTTTTATGTTCTTAAATAACTTGTAATAGCTTGATGATAAAAGAAAAGTATTAGAAAGCTCAAGATCTATTTTGGTTTCAACAAAAATCAGTTTTGAAAATTCGAATAAAAAAGGAACCATATTTAGAAAAGCTATTTTTCAACTTTAAAATGTGTATTTTACATAAAAAAAATGAAGGGCTTAGGGAATAAATATCATAAATGAGTGATCTAGATGAGTAAAGTTTAGATCTACTAAGGAATATTTTCAAAACAAAACAAGTTTACGAAAGTTATATTTCAATCTCAAAACTAAGTTTTAAATTCATAATAAAAGAAGCTTGAAATGGAAACACCCATTTTTCAACTTCAAAACAAGATTTTTATTAAGAAAATGGAAGCCTTAAGGGGTATGTATAACTAGGAAATGGTTTTTTGAAAGACTAAATGAGTTTTACAAAGAAAACAAACTCAAATGGATTTTTTAAAATTCAGATTTGGAAATAACCATTATTTAAACACTTATTTCCAAAAGCTAAAATGAAGATTTTTATTAAAAAAATGGAAGTCCTAAGGGATACATGTAATAAAGACCAAATTTTGACAAAAATAAGAGAGGTTTATCAAAATATAATCCTAGAACAAGGAATGGTTTCCAAGAATAGATTTAAACAATGTTTTTATTCTCTAAAGCTTTGTAAAATTCGTAATTAAGAAAGCCACCTATTAAAACATCTATTTTCTAATCCCAAAATGAAGGATTTATTTAAAAAAAATGAAAAGCTTATGGAATAGGTATCTATAGGAGATGTTTTTTATAAGTAAATGGCAGATCTCCTAATAGAGATTCTCAAAATAGGAAGAAATTACAAAGTATAAAAATTGATTTTTATCCTAACCTTATGAAATTCGGATAGTTTCAAGACCATGCCTTAAAAGCCCTTTTATCAATTACAAAACTTGAGTTTTATATGAAAAATGAAGGGTATGGGTACTAGATATCATTAAGTGCTGATTTTTATAAGTTGAAATGAGATTTGATAAGAAAAATATGCAAGACAAAGAATAGAAATAAGATAGAAAATTTAGTTACTAGTGAACTTAAGAAATTCGTAATTTTGGAGTATTATCATGAAAACACCTATTTTCCAAACTCAAAATGAAAGTTTTATTTAAGAAATGAAGTCCTTAAGGGATAAGTATAATAGAGCCTTAAATTTTAATGTATTAAACAAGTTTTTCTCAAAGAAATCACTCAAAAACTAATTTTTCAAAATTCAAATTTTGGAATAACCCCTATTTGAAAACATGTTTACAAAGTGTAAAATGGGAATTTTTATGTAGAAATGAAGGTTCTAAGTAATAGATATAGTGAAGACTCAATTTTAACAAGGATAATTATATTTTGTTAAGAAATAAATCCAAGACAAATGGAAATGATCAAAGTTAGGAAACTAGTTTTCTTAAAAGTAAATAGCCATGGAGTCTTACAAATAAAAAGCTTATAAAATTTCCTTTTAGTAAATATTGTCAAGAGCATGCATACATCAAGTTCATAACATGCCATTCATGATAGGAAAATCATCAATATTGCATGTATAATAGATCTATATTCTAGAAACATTAAAAACATTCACAAAACTATTTTTCGGAATTAAAAATTTCTACTGATCAGAATGTTTCGTGACCCAAAAATTTTTCAAAAATTGAAAATAATATTATAATTGGATAGATCTTTCGAAGTAGATGGAAATTGATATATAATTTGCTAAATTCCAAGTTAAAACAACCAAGTTATGGCCGTTTTAAGTTGGAATTCCCGTGTAGGACGAGAATTACGAATTTGATAATTTGTATGAGATAGAATGGATTAGTTTTGAGTTGACATACCTATTTGGGTATTTCTTTCCTTAGGTGTCTTTGCTTTCGAGGATTCGTTGCCACCCAACTATTACGATTAAGAGACCAGAGTCCATTGGACATGTGAGTTTTCCTCTTATTTTGATACATTGTTTGTGCTTGTAGCTAGTTGCATACGATTCATAGGAACAAGATAAAAACTAATATGAATGGGATGGGATAGATAATGAGACTTTGATGTTTATATGCCAAAGAATACTAAAGCATATCGAAACCATGAATCGATTGGATAACTGCACTATTCATATTGTTTTGTTTATGTGTATGATATTAGTTAGTCACTCTAAAGAATGTATGAATAATTTGAGCTAAGAAAAAATAAATTGGTCATGCATCGCATCAGTTAAGTTGCATTTGGTAGAATGCTACTCCTACGCAGGTTAATCGGTATGGTCCAAGGACTCGTTTGGAGAATGAGACTCGGTATCAGAGTTCATTCATAGGGAACTAAAGCGCACTGGGGATGCATCCCATGTATGAGCCTAGCCGAGTCGAGTGCTATGAGCCTGGTGGACTTGGGGATTAGCAGCAAGTCATGTAGACTTTCAATACCATCCTTAACCTTAGATACGGAGGGCGTAAATCCGTTCCGTGTACGGGTTCTGGATACCCATACATAATTGTCTACTCATGTGTTTATTCATGCATAGCATATGGATGATTTATAACTTGTTTGTTATAGTACGAAATTAAGGAAACTCTCACTAAGCTAGTATAGCTTATACCCTAATAGATGTTTAAATAAACAGGTTGACGGGAGAATGCTACGTGGGGACCGAGATGGTTGGAGCCAAGTATGACTTTGGGATTCCGACAGGAAGTAAGAATACTTGAAGATATTAGCTAGGTCTAGTGAATTGCTTTATAATAGTTTTATGTAGGGAAAACTTTTGATGAATTGTAATTAAAGTATAGTGAATTGTATTTCCTTTACATTGTTACTCAAGTTGTATCAATATAAAATGTATCACTCCGATGTGTCTCCTCCATGTGTTAGACGCCTTGTACATAGTATGGAAGCCTTCACGTAACTGAGGCGGTCATTCCTAGGCTTTAATATTGTGTATGGCAGACTGCCACGTTTAGGGTATCCTTCGGGGCGTGACATAAAATTTTCTATATTATTACGAACCATTATCCACAATTATCTTAATTCTATTATTTTAGAGGTTAAGAATGCGGGATTACTGGATCTAAATTTACTAGACTAATCATAGAATTGGGTTGACTTTAAGGTTCTGGTTTGACTTCCAGTTCTTAGGGTTTACTATATTTACCAAAGAATTTAGGGGCTTACATTATTGACCTAGTTAACTTTAAGGTTTCGGGTCGACTTACAATTCTAGGGTTTAAGCATAAACTTAGCATAAAATCTTGGGGTTTATAGTGCATGAAAGGTAAAGGGAAATGAAAAATCTCTAAAAAGGCAAAGTGTTTAGATTCCAAAAAGAGTGTCAAAAGGTTGGATGAAGATATAAAGTGATGAAAGGGCTTCTAAGCTAAGTATTTATAGTGAAGATGAAACAAATTAATCTTGGGAAACGAAACAATTGGTGCAACAACTCCTACAAGAGTGCAATGCATGTCCACATGCGATCATGTATGATCTCAAAATGTCAAAGTAGTCCATTCATCTCCACACATGTACACGTGCTCCTTTGCATAATCTAAATTTAAGCTTGCTCAAAAAGCTACCAACTCCATAGGAAAGTCCAAACCAACTTTGATGCTTGCCTAAAAAGTTTCCTATTGATCCGCTTAAAACATATATGTAAAAAAATGTGAGTTCGGATACTACCAGCAAGTGTATTAGGTCTGATCAAGTAACACAGAAGAGTAAGTCGAGTATCGTTCCCACGAGAGTCAATTTAATTATTAGATCGATATTAGCTTTTAATAATATTTAGGCAATCAAATTGTATTAATTTAAACTATTTAACTAAACCTAATAGCTATCAATGAATGCAATGAGATTGTGAGAAATATATATCAAATAGACGTGAGAAGGAGAAGAATCCACCCTAATCTTTGCTAATCATACTGAAGGTATATTATATGAATAGTTAGAATTATAGATATTTGTATGAAATTATCAAGACCTAAAACTATCAAGTTTTAGTAAACCACAAAATAATCTATTAGCTTCCACTATATGAATTATCAATGGAATCTTATTTACAATTATAAACCTCCCAATTCTATAATTTTCAAATATTCTAAATCAATTTCTCCTAATTCCTTAGTGAGAAATTAATATAAAACATTGCATGAATTACATGAGATAATTTCTAAATCAGATTAAACGTCGCCGCTTCCACAATTGTTGTTTAATCTTAATTCATGAATTCTTATGAACCCTAATTCTTCTTCCGAATTATCAAAATTCTTATCAATCAAATTTCGTACAGAAATAAAATAGATAATTAAGATTCAATACAAATATTCCATAATTCTAACAATCTTATAATATAAATTCAAAAATCATTTTAACAAGATTAAGGTTTCATCGCTTCCCATAAGAAAAAGTTTAGCTACTCATGGATGATGATTCAATAATCAAATAGGAATATGCAATTGATATCAATATTAACAAAGAAATCAGATAGATGAATTGTGTAAGAAAAGAGAGATCAGATATCACCAATTCAAGTATCAAAATCTTCAATTACAAATTCTTGTAAGCTTCAAATCTTTCACAATTCTCTATGAAATGCTAAAAACTATTGATCTACTAAAAGTATACTGAATTGTTTTTTTTTTTCTTGACTGATGAAGCTAGAGGAGGGAAACCCCCTTTATATAGGAAAAATTTCGTGAGAAGCATTAATGAAAGATTATAGTTTCAACTTGTACGCCGGCAGTTACAATTCTTACACCGGTAGCTTACAAGCAGCGTAAAGTCCTTCACTTTAATACAAAGGCAGTGCACTAGCAGCTTTCATCTTCGGTTACAAGTGTAAGCCGCTTGTACGCCAGCAACTTAGATATGGATCTAGCCAGCATATATTCTCAAAAACGAAAGGTTGGCCATTTTATAAGGAAAGCCGTCCTAAAGCCAGCGGCTTTCATGCCGGCTTAAGCAATCCATTTAAGTTGATCGTTCATTTTGTAACCGAACATTCATTTTTTATCGTGCCCCCGATCTTCGATCTACACTGCCTCAATGTTGGTGGCCTTTGATTCGGTGTACATTGTAACTCCTTCTGCATTGGCAACTCTTGAGCTCTGAGCTGCCAGCTTTCACTCTATACTGCTTTGTTCATATTCTACGCCAGTGGCTTTCAGGCAATGTACCTTCAAATGAAAGAATGTTTGTAAGGCCGGTAGTGTATGCTACGACTTTGAAGAGGACAAACATGTTGATGTTATAAGCCGTCTCAATGCCGACGGCTTTGATTCCTAGAAAGCCGGCGTTAAATGAAATCTGCAAAAGCTAGCTTCTTCTTTCTTCTACACTGGCAGTGTTGAGCCAGTTTGTTTAACTTCCCTTAGTCTACACCGCCTCAAGGTCGGCGGTGTAAAGGCAGCCTTAAGGATTTTCATTCGATACATGATGAAGGCTGGCCGTATGCCGACGGCTTAGACTTCAAAAAAGCCAACGCACCCCCTGAGTTTTCCTATTTTCATTTCAAATTTTCTTGTTTTGCTTCCTTTTGTCCAAATTAGACTTGAAACATGAATTTTAAATAAAATAAGTACCCATTCTAGCCATTTATGATAAGTTTATCACAAATTAAACATCAAAAAGTTATATGAAATATGATCTTATCAACTCTCCCACACTTGAACTTTTGCTTGTCCTCAAGCAAAATATTTAAGAACAAAATTCTTGAAATCTGTCATAGATAGTACAATTTTTCTAATTTAAGCATAAATTCTTTAACTTGTTTTTCTTGTACCTACTGCTCTAACCATACTAGTTTCTTGTAGTCAATGTACTTTAATCAAAATTGAGGACTTAATCCAGAAAAACAAGTTTTAATCTTAGTTTTTAACAAAAGAACATTCTATTCAAAAAGCAGATACACAATCCACTAAGGAAAAATACTTATTTAAACTTCATTGGACTTTTAGCTTATATATATTCTCAGTAACACCAAATAAAAGCATGTGGTATCTACTTTTTCCTTAGATTTTCTCCTTCTTTATTACAAGTCTCCTTTTATTTGAATCTTTGCATTCATTTTTCTTTTCTTTTTCAAGCATTTATTTTCTTTTTAGGAGGTTTTTGCCTCCATCTTTTTGCTTTTCAAAGTTCATAATTTGAATTTTTGCCTTTCTTCCCTTCTCGTTATAGTGAGTTCATTGAGTTGGCACATCACAGGCTCATCACCTAAGTGACCAGGTTTCAAAATACCCCTAAGAACTCTTCATCACTTTAACATTTAAGTTCAGATACTTATGACTCAAATTTTTAAGTCAGAGGAGTAATGGCTATGCTTGTTTCTTTCATTTTTGAATGCAATAACAAATCAAAGACTTATTTTTATAAAAGATCACTAAGTTAAGAGTTTCATTTACCTCTTTCACTAAATGTTATAATTTAAAGAGTATAAACAAACTAAAATTTCCTAGAAGTAAACCTGTTTATTCTTCACAAAAGGATTTAACCAACTCTTAAATTTCCAATTCCAAAGTTAAAAATAAAGTAAACTTGTTCCTTAAGGATTTTGCAACTCAATTTCAACTTAGTAAACTAATCACAACAGCAGGTGAGTAAGATACTTTAACAAGTTAATTTCATTGTTTCTTTGTTTAATCAAATGCTTTCAATCATTACTTTGTACTATCTCCAATTTTCAAGAGATTTTTGAAAAATTTTGGCAGAATTTCCCCATAATTTGCTTTCAAACCAAAAATACAAAGTGGGTATTTACTCAGATAAATCCAGTCAAACAACAATTAATCCAAATAGCCAAATCAATTCAAACAGCAAATCATATTCACAACTCCATTCAATTCAGTTTATCCCTTTCCCCACACTTCAACTAAATCGTGTCCTTACTATTTCACAGATATAGAACAAATGAGAAAAAAAAAAAACTGAAACCTTTGTATTTTCCCTTTGAATCAGAGTCAGCAAAATTTAGGGCAAGGAGAGATTACTTGTTCAGCCCTGTAATCTCTACAAAAGAAAAACAAAAAGAAAAATAAAAGTAAAAAAATAATAAAAACTAACAAATAACTATAGATCAAAGTGAGTCTACCCATAGGGACTTGGGTGCTCATAATAAATACAGGCCAATATGAAAAAAAAAAAAAAGATCAATGAAGAACAAATGAGAGCTAGCAGGATCTCTAGCTCTCTGACCCTGGACTAGCTCTGCTAGTGTGCTCAGGACTAAGTCTCTGAGTATCTCCTAGGCTGGCTGTGTGAGTGTGCTTTGAACTAAGTCTAGCAGTATGCTCTTAGCTATGCCTAAACTCAGTAGAAGTCTCATAATTCATCTCAGCCCCTTTCTCTGGATTCAAGCAGCAGATTGCAGTCTTCACTACCTCAAAAATCATCTTCCTGAACTTCTTATTCTTCTTGTTCTCCTTGATTTGTCTGTCCTTGAGCTCCTGATTTCCTTCTTCAAACCTTGGATATCCAGCCTAAGCTGGTCCATATCATTTGCCAAAGCAGTACCTGTAGGAGGAGGAAGAGGAGCAGAGGAGGATGGTATATTAGTGGGAATATCGCCAGGAAAGTTATCCTGGAATTCTAACTCCTCTACAACTGGTGGCTGAAGTCCTCTGGGGTTTTAAGCAATCCCCAGCCTCTGAAGGGTGCTGATGAGATCTTCTTGCTTTCAAATATCTCATCTCCCTGAGGAACTTCAAAGATTCCCATACCCTTCAACAATCTGGTGATATAACCACCACAGAACAGGAGTCTGGTCCGGGTATCATCAGCCTGCCTATAGATAAAATTGGCTATCTCCACCCCTAAATCAATTCTATAGCCTCTAATAAGGCTATAGAGATAGAACATATCAAATGTAGTCACCTTACTATGACTAGTCTTCTTGCGGCTCAGTGTATGTGCAAGAATGTGGTGGAGCAGCTTGTGCTCAATAGCAGCAAATGTAGTGGCCAATGACTTTGAGGGAACAAATGGCTCATTTGCTCACTCAAGAGGAATCAACTGATACCAATAACCCTCCTGTGTCATCTGATTTTCTCCCTCAGGCCAGTTGTTAGGCAGATTCAAATTCTCATCCTTCTCATCATATAAACCTAGGAATTTGCCCATTTTGTTCAGCTAGACCTCCCTAATCTCACCAAACACTTGAAACTGAAATGTAAACTCAGCTTTGTTAGGTAAACTCTTTAGTGTAGATAAGAACTCAATGGTCAAGTTGTTATATGTTGGCTCCCTGAATTCAAACAATCTAATCCAAGCTGGATCTTGGATTATATTTCTAACCCTGTCAGTTAATGTATATTCATCCAGCAAACTCCAATCTAAATATTGGGTGTTCAAGAAATCCATTTTCAATAACCTCTTCTTCCTATCCTTTTCATACTGCTGACTGGATAGCAGATTTCTGGTTTGTGAACCTGAAGTAGAGGCATCAGTAGTCTTCTGCTTTTTCTGCTTAGGAGCCATTCTTGCAATAATATTAAAGGAAATCAGAATTGTATTTGAAATAAACCTAAGCCTAGTGAATCATGTCATTTCATTAAAGAACAAGGCTTAGCACAATTCCAATAATCTTAGTGAAATTTTTTTGTGAATGCACTCAGAATTTATGCCTAATTCATTTCACCACATGAGTTAAAACAAATCTGAGATCCTAGGCATATCAATAAATGAAGCAATTGACGTGGAATTGGATTGAAAACTACACACTTGCAAAATGAGTTCTAAGCTGGCAGCTTAGATCAGCCAGCTTAGACTTGAACGTTGGGAATTCAAAATTCATTAGGAGAAGTATACATTGCGAGTTTCAAAAATTTTTCATCAAAATTCATTTAAACACTTCTAAACCCAATTTTATCTTCAAAATTTGCACAAATTCGAATTCCCAAGTTCAAATTGGAGCAATTAACGTCAACTGGAGCTGAAGCACATTACCAAAAACCATTTCAATCATCCAATTTCGATCAAATCAAAAAAGCCCAAATTTCAAATTCAACATTACATTGTCAGTTCAAGAACCCCAATTCATAGAATGATCATAATTCATGGATCAACTAAGCAGCAAATGTAATTAATCATGCATTGATCTAAAATCCAACTCCAAAACTCCATCTAAGACATTACATTCATCAATTCTATCTAAATCCGAACAAGATGACCTATCCACCAAATTCAACAATCCAATTCGCCAATCAGCAGATTTAAATCCTATATGAGTACAATTGTAATAAAGAATAAATAAAAAACAGTAGATGAGAGTACTTACTTGTTCAAGATGAATCCAAGCAAGTGGGAGAATGAATGGGGGATTTAGAATGCGTGAGTGAGAATGAGAGAATGTTGAAGGAGAGAAATGAGGAAGAGAGAGAGAGAGATACCTGCTAAAATCTGATTCTGCAAAGTAAACACTAGCATCTTTATCGAATACGCCGGTGGCTTATATGCCGGTGTATCAAAATTTAATTCTTGCCAAGAGCAAATGGCCGGCGGCTTTCTCATGTGCACTGCCGGCGTATAGGTTTACGCTGGCTTCAAAGCTGGCGGCTGGCGGCTGGCGGCTTTGAAACCTAGGTGCCAGCTTTGATCGGGGTTCCCTGAAACTTTAGTTTTATGCCGCCTTCAACACTGGTGGCGTAAATGTTAAGAAGCCGATGTTCTAATTAATTTAGGCTTGTTGCACAAGCTGGCTTTAAGCCGATGGCTTTGAATTTCCAAGTGCCAGCCTTTTTTTTTTTTTTTTAATATAAAAAAGAAGCTCTAAAAATTTGAGTATTCTAAATAATTAGAATGCTTACCTTGTAATTCCTTGGAGCTTTTCCAATTTTGACTAAATTGTTCCTCATTCTCTTTTTCTTGAAAAAAAGGCATCTCCCTCATTAGTTGAAAGCTCAATTTCCCTTTTTGATCTATACATACTAAAAATTAAGTTAGCAAAAACAAAACAAAAATACTACTTTAAGTTAGACATAGGTTGGCTCTCAAGAAGCACTTAGTTTAGAGTCGCTTAGCCCGACTTTCCCAACCCTAGTCATGGTTCTTTAAGATTTATGACAGTGGTAGCACTATCATGGTTTTCCCTTTCATAATAATGTTTGAGCAGATGCCCATTCACCTTGAAAGTCCAATTGTCATCAGTTTTCAATTCTACTACATCGTAAGGAAAAACTTTTTCAATTTCAAATGGTCCTGACCATCTTGATCTCAACTTTCCTGGAAACAACTTCAAACGAGAGTTATAAAGTAAAACTTTTTGTCCAGGCAAAAACTCTCACTTGATAATGTTTCTATCATGCCATTTCTTTACTTGTTCCTTATAGATACAAGCATTCTCATAAGCTTCATCCCTCCACTCATCCAATTGATTTAATTGAAGCAATCTCTTTTCCCCTACAACTTTTTCATCAAAATTTAAGAATTTTATGGCCCAATATGCCTTGTGCTCAAGTTCTACAAGAAGATGACATGATTTACCAAAAACAATCATAAATGGGGACATTCCAATAGGGATTTTAAAAGCAGTTCTATAAGCCCATAATGCATCATCCAATTTTGAAGACCAATCTTTTCTAGATGCATTAACAGTTTTTTCCAAAGTTCTTTTGATCTCCCTATTGGATACCTCAACTTGTCCGCTGGTTTATGGATGATAGGGGGTAGCAACTTTGTGTATAACTCCATATTTTGACAAAAGCTTTTCAAATTGCTTGTTACAAAAATGTGATCCCCCATCACTAATGATAGCTCTAGGTACCCCAAATCTAGTAAAAATATTTTCTTTCAAAAATCTTAAAACTACTCGAGCATCATTTGTTTGTAAAGCAATAACTTCAACCCATTTTGAAACATAATCTACTGCCACAAGTATATATTTATTTGAAAATGATGAGGGAAAAGGGCCCATGAAGTCAATTCCCCAAACATCAAAAAGTTCAATTACCAAGATGTTATTTTGTGGTAATTCATGTTTCTTTGAAATGTTTCCAGTCCATTGGCATTGAGCACATGACACTGTGTGTTTCCTGCAATCACGAAACAAATTAGGCCAATAAAATTTAGATGATAAGATCTTAACTGTAGTTCTTTGAAGACCAAAATGACCTCCTGCTTCTTTTGAATGACAATGTTCAATAATACTAAGCTGTTCAAATTCAGGCACACATCGTCTAATTACTTGATCAACACATTTCTTGAACAAATATGGTTCATCCCAAAAGTAACTTTTCACATCATGCAAAAACTTCTTCTTTTGTTGATAAGACAAACCATATGGAATGATTTGCTAACCAAGCAATTGACATAATCAGCATATCAAGGCAAATGTAGGATCTCTACTGCATGCAATTGTTCATCAGGAAACTTTTCATTGATAGGAATATCCAAACTATCATATTCTAGTCTAGATAAATGATTAGCAATCACTTTTTCGGTTCCCTTCTTATCTTTGATCTCAAGATCAAATTCTTGCAGTAGTAATATCCATCTAATTAGCCTAGGTTTTGCATCAGCTTTAGGAAACAAATATTTCAAAGTAGCATGATCAGTATATACTATGACTTTAGATCCTATCATGTAAGATCTAAACTTGTCACAAGCAAATATAACAGCAAGAAGCTCCTTCTCAGTTGTGGCATAGTTTCTTTGAGCCTTATTCAAAATCCGACTAGCATAGTATATAATATGAAACAACTTACCTCTTCTCTAACCCAATGCTACTCCCACAGCAAAGTCGCTGGCATCACACATGAGTTCAAAAGGTAGCTCCAAGTTAAGTGCAATAATCACTGATGTAGATGTGAGCTTTTCCTTCAATAAATTAAATGCCTGCAAACATTTGTCATCAAAATTGAAGACATAATCTTTTTCAAGAAGATTACACAAAAGGTCTAGAAATTTTAGAAGTCTTTTATGAATCTTCTGTAGAAGCTAGCATGTCCTAAGAAACTTCTGACTCCCTTAACATTTGTGGGTGGTGGCAACTTCTCTATCATTTCAACTTTGGCCTTATCAACTTCAATTCCTTTTTCTGAAATTTTGTGACCTAAAACAATTCCTTCTATTACCATGAAATGACATTTCTCCCAATTTAAAATCAGATTTGTTTCTTTGCATCTTTTAAGAACATTAGCTAAGTTTACTAAACATACTTCAAAAGACTTTCCAAAAACAGAAAAATCATCCATGAATATTTCAATAAAATTTTCAAGCATGTCAGAAAAAATAACCATCATATACCTTTGAAACGTAGCAGGTGTATTGCAAAGACCAAAGGGCATCCTCCTAAAGGCAAAAGTACCATGGGGATAACTAAAAGTAGTTTTCTCTTGGTCATCAAGTGTTATGGAAATTTGATTATAACTAGAGTATCCATCTAAAAAACAATAATATCCATGCCCTACAAGTTTTTCTAGCATCTTATCAATGAAGGCAAGGGGGAAATGATCTTTTATTGTGGCATCATTTAACTTCCTATAACCAATGCAAACTCTCTACCCAGTCACAGTACGAGTAGGAATCAATGCATTTTCTTCATTTTTCACTACAGTCATACCACCTTTCTTTGGAACAACTTAAACTGGACTGACCCACTTACTATCAAAGATATGATATACAATACCTGCATCAAGTAGTTTCATAACTTCCTTTTTTACTACCTCTTTAAGTGTTGGGTTAAGTCTCCTCTATGGTTGAACTGTAGGTTTGTACTTAGCTTCCATCAAAATCTTGTGAGTGCAAATC
This sequence comes from Combretum micranthum, assembly GCA_024138025.1. Taxonomy (NCBI): domain Eukaryota; kingdom Viridiplantae; phylum Streptophyta; class Magnoliopsida; order Myrtales; family Combretaceae; genus Combretum; species Combretum micranthum. The sequence continues at coordinate 719,749 of JAMXBD010000325.1, forward strand.
ATAGGGCTGATTCCCTTGATATCAGCAATAGTCCAACCAATTGCTTCTTTATGCTCCCTTAGAACTCTAAGCAGCTGTTGCTCTTGTTCACCTGTCAAATAAGATGAAACAATTATTGGCAAGGTATTTCCAATTCCTAGAAAAGCATATTTCAAATGAGTAGGAAGGGGTTTAAGCTCAAGATTTGGTGATTGTATCAATGATGGTATTGGCTTGCTTTCACTAGTGCCCAGCTCCTCATAATATTTGGTTTTAATTTAAGGCACTTGCTCAACTTCTTCTTGTTGCTCATCATTACTCCAATCATCCAGATCTCTTAGCACAGATTCCACAATTTCTACACCTGCTTTTTCTTCAACAGACTCAGAGATAAACTCATCAATAATATCTATAGTATAATAGGAACCTTTATCAAATTTTTTCATTGCATCATAAACATTAAAGGTTACCTGATCATTTTCTACCCTTAAAGTGATTTTTCCTTGTTCCACATCAATTAATGCTTTACCGGTTGCAAGGAATGGTCTACTAAGAATCATTGGGACTTCACGATTCTCATCCATTTCCAAGACTATAAAGTCTACTGGAAATATGAACTTGTCAACTTTTACTATGACATTTTCAACAATACCACGTGGGTATTTGATACTTCTATCTGTAAGTTGCAAGGTAACATGAGTCTCCTTGCATTCTTCAAGTCCTAATTTCTTGAAAATAAATAAGGGCATAAGATTAATACTTGCACTAGAATTTATAAGAACTTTATCAAAGTAAATGTCTTCTATAGTGCAAGGAACAGTAAAACTCCCATGATCTCTTTGTTTTATTGGCAAGTAGGGTGTATTCTTTTGCAGAATCATTTAACATTCTCCTGTTAGAATTACTGTTTCATTCCCATCAATCTTCCTCTTTTTATTAAGCAATTCTTTGATGAATTTTCCATAGGAAGGCATTTCTTGAATCACTTCTAAGAATGGAATATTGATTTACAACTTCTTGAAAACATCCAGGAACTTTAAAAATTGCTCATCCAATTTTTGTTGCTTTAGTCTTCCTGGAAAAGGAATAAGTGGAACATAAGGTCTTACCTTAGGTGATTTTTGCATTGGTTCCTCCATCTTTTGTTTTCCTTTATCTTTCCTTGGAATCACTTCAGTTTCTTCAACTTTTTCCTCAATGGTTTCAAACTCCTTGCCACTTCTCAAAACTATGGCATTCACAGTTTTAGGATTTTCCTCAGTGTTGCTCGGTAAAGAACCAGATGGTCTATTACCAATTTGTTGAGCAAGTTGATGGAACTTCCCTTGAAGATCTTGAACAATCGCATGTTGATTATTGAGTGTGGTCTGTCTAAAAGTCTTCAATAACTCTTCAATTGAAAGTTGATTTTGCTGAGATGGAGGCAGGGTATTCCTTACAGGACCTTGTTTTTGAAATCCAGGTGGTCGGTAAACATTTGATTCATTTCTACAAGATAGATTTGGATGATTATGCCATTCTGGATTATAAGTGTTTGAATATGGTCCATAATTAACCCTTTTAAAGCTTCCAACATAGTTGAGCTGCTCTCCACTTGATGATGGTGTAGTACCATGAGGACAATCATGGACTAAATGTGGTCCTGAGCACAACTCACAAGTAGCCACTTGATTAGTATTCAAAGAACTAGATGATACAAGTTTACTTACTTGTGTAGTTAAAGCTGAAACTTGAGCAGTGAGCTGTTGCATGGATTCGCTATCTTAAATAGACCCCCTTTGATGTTGTTCTTTCACAGCTCCAATTATGAGCACTAGAAGATAACTCCTCAATTAATGCACTAGCTTCATCATATGTTTTTCCCATGAGTGATCCTCCTGATGTAGCATCTACAAATGACCTTAAAGTCTCATCTAGACTAAGATAGAAATTTTCAATCAAGAGATTATCCGGAAGTCCATGATGTGGGCATTTTCTAACTGCCTCTTTAAATCTCTCCCAAGCATCATATAATGATTCTCCACGAAACTTTGTGAAGTTGGTAATCTCGTTTCTTAATCTAGCAGTTCTAGCAGGTGGGAAAAATCTCTTCAAGAACTTAGTTGACAAATCTACCCATGAAGTAATGGACTCAGGTGGTTGAGAATTAAACCAAGCCAAAGCTTTATCGCTAAGAGAGAAAGGGAAAAGCTACATTCTTAAGGCCTCATTTGTTACTCCATTAAGTATGACTGTATTGCAATATTGAAGGAATTTGGCAATGCGTTCATCTGGTGTCTCATTAGGATATCCTCCAAATTGATGTAATTCAGCCATCTGAATCAATGCTGGTTTAAGCTTAAAATTGTTGGCTTGAACTGCTGGTCTCCTCACAGCAGGACCCTGAATAGTGCGTACTATATAATCCCGAAGTGCTCTAACGGGTGCAACTTGATCTGATTATTTTTTGGATTGTTGTTTTGATCATTGTTGCCCGCATTGTTCCTTGCTTCGTTTTCAGCCATTTCTTCGGTTTGTAGCACTCCTTCTTGCCTTCTATTTTCTCTTCTTTGCTGATGCAAGGTTCTTTCAATCTTAGGATCAATTGTTAGAAGTTCCCTACTTCTACTCCTGTGCATGTAACCTATAAAAAGAAAAGAAAACAATCAAACCCCATAAAACACCTAAACTACTAGCAAAACTAAAAGTGATCTAATATTAATTTGAATCCTCGGCAACGGCGCCAAAAACTTGATCCGCTTAAAATATATATGTAAAAAAATGTGAGTTCAGATACTACCAGCAAGTATATTGGGTTTGATCAAGTAATACAGAAGAGTGAGTCGAGTATCGTTTCCATGAGGATCAATTTAATTACTATATCGACATTAGCTTTTACTAATATTTAGGCAATCAAATTGTATTAATTTAAACTATTTAACTAAACCTAATAGCTTTCAATGAATGCAATGAGATTGTGAGAAATATATATCAAATAGATGTGGGAAGGAGCAGAATCCACCCTAATCTTTGCTAATCATACTGAAGTTGTATTATATGAATAGTTAGAATTATGGATATTTATATGAAATTGTCAAGACCTAAAACTATCAAGTTTTAGTAAACCACAAATTAACCTATTAGCTTTCGCTATATAAATTATCAATGGAATCTTATTTACAATTATAAACCTCCCGATTCTATAATTTTTTAATATTCTAAATCAATTTCTCCTAATTCCTTAGTGAGAAATTAATATAAAACATCGCATGAATTACATGAGACAATTTCTAAATCAGATTAAACTCCGCCGCTTTCGCAATTGTTGTTTAATTTTAATTCATGAATTCCTATGAACCCTAATTCTTCTTTCGAATTATCAAAATTCTTCTCAATCAAATTTCGTACAGAAACAAAATAGATAATTAAGATTCAATACAAATATTCCATAATTCTAACAATCTTATAATATAAATTCAAAAATCATTTTAACAAGATTAGGGTTTCATCGCTTCCCACAAGAAAAAGTTTAGCTACTCATGGATGATGATTCAATAATCAAATAGGAATATGCAATTGATATCATTATGAGCAAAGAAATCAGATAGATGAATTGAGTAAGAAAAGAGAGATCAGATATCACCAATTCAAATATCAAAATCTTCAATTACAAATTCTTGTAAGCTTCAAATCTTTCACAATTCTCTATGAAATGCTAAAAACTATTGATCTCGTGAATGTATACTGAATTGTTTTTTATGATTTTCTTGATTGATGAAGCTAGAGGAGGGAAACCCCCTTTATATAGGAAAAATTTCGTGAGAAGCATTAATGAAACATTGTAGTTTCAACTTGTACGTCGGCAGTTACAATTCTTACGCCGACGGCTTACAGGCGCCGTAAAGTCCTTCACTTCAATACACAGGCAGTGCACTGGCAACTTTCATCTTCATTTACAAGTATAGGCCACTTGTACGCCGATAGCTTAGATATGGATCTAGATAGCGTATATTCTCAAAAATGAAAGGTTGGCCATTTTATAAAGAAAGCTTTCCCAAAGCTGGTGGCTTTCATGCCAGCTTAGGCAATCCATTCAAGTTGACCATTCATTTTGTAACCGAGCATTCATATTTGATTGTACCCCCTGATCTTCGATCTACACTACCTCAACGTCGGCAGCCTTTAATCCGGTATACATTGTAACTCCTTCTGTACTGGCAACTCTTGAGCTCTGAGCTGCCAGCTTTCACTCTACACTGCCCTATTCACATTCTAAGTCGGCGGCTTTCAGGCGGTGTACCTTCAAATGAAAGAATGCTTGTAAGGCCGGAAGTGTATGCAACGGCTTTGAAGAGGGCAAACATGTTGATGTTATAAGCCATCTCAACGTCGGCGGCTTTGATTCCTAGAAAGCCAGTGTTGAATGAAATCTGTAAAAGTTGACTTCTTCTTTCTTCTACACTAGCGGTGTTGAGCCAGTTTGTTTAACTTCCTTTAATCTACACCACCTCAAGACCGGCAGTGTAAAGGCAGCCTTAAGGATTTTCATTCGGTGCATGATGAAAGCTGACCGTACGCTGGCGGCTTAGACTTCAAAAAATCCGGCATACCCCCTGAGTTTTCCTATTTTCATTTCAAATTTTCTTATTTTGCTTCCCTTTTGTCCAAATTAGACCTGAAACATGAATTTTAAACAAAAAAACACCCATTCTAGCCATTTATGATAAGTTTATCACAAATTAAACATCAAAAAGTTGTATGAAATATGATCTTATCACCTACCTGGAGTACTTAGTCTTGGAGCGCTACTAAAAAAACTTGTCTACTCAAGAAAATGTCATTCCCTTAACTTACTTGTCCAAGAGTATACCCATCTCGGGTACTTAGCCTTAAAGCACCAACTTACAAAGCATGACCCTTTAAAGAAATACAATTCCCTTGAGCTGGTCACCTCCTGCAGGGCTAGGACCAGCTCAGGAACATGCAACTTAAATAAAAGACAAAAGGGATGCAACTCAAACAACAGAAAAAAGAAGATGCAGCTCAGATAACAAGAAAAAAAAAAAAAAGAGGATGCAGCCTAGATCATAGACAAAAAGGGATGTAGCTTAAATAGTAGACAAAGGGTACCCTAGATGTGGTAGTCCAACACATATGGTATTAAAACTTAAGAATGACTTCTCGAAGTCATGCGAAAGCTTCAACACCATATGTAAGGCGTCTATCACAGCAATAGGAGACTCCGGTGAAATGTGTAGTTCGACATAGTAAATATAGCATACAAGAAATCTAGATTACTATCTAACTTCAACATTATAGAAATATGGTTCTTACATCATCTTAGGGGCATTCCACCGATAAATCTCCAAAGAACATAATATCAACCTAGTCTTTCACATAAAGGAAAAATACTTTAAAGGAAACCTATTATAAGATCTTCATAAGGATATCCAAAAGCTTCCCATAACATAATTCCACTTGGGCTCATGAAGTCCCCAAGCAAAAGAGATAATGGTCCTACTTCAACAAAAGTCTATTAGGATGTAAGCTTAACTGGCTTAGTAAGAATATTCCTCGATTAACGTACTCCTAATGATAAATTCAAACAAGTTATTAAACAAGCATATGAATGCATCAAGCAAGTGAGCAAGCAATACAAATGATTTACCAAAAATCATATGTTTTGAATGGATTTACCCCTCCATTGGTGGTTAGGTGTTTCTAGCTCTTTAAAACACATCTTTGAAATCCAACTTATATGGTTTATTTCTGGCTCCTACTAGCCCATCAAATAGTTCTTTTTGGCTTCTATTCACCCATCCTTAAATAGTTCTTTCAGGCTCCTATTCACACATCTTGCAAACTTATGGCTCCCGCAAACCCCACTATACTCTTGTCCCATCAAGTATAGTAGCTAATGAAATGAGACTAACTACATGAAATGCATGAATCAATTAAATATATAACTCGAAATATGTAAATTAAGGTAATTTAAGGCGATCACAGAATTGTAGACACTCTAACATGATAATAATAAAACACAATTTGATCAACAACAATTCGTGTCCCAATATTCTTAGTATTCTTTCAACCAATGTTATTATGCATAATTCATTTTCATCTTTTCCTACTGCTAGTGTCCCTAGCTATAAGCATAAACAAGTATGTAAAGGCAAGAGATAAATTCACTAGGTCATCCTTGCTACACTTCTTTACTTATAATGGTCCTCCGAATACGAATCCTCCCAAACTTTGTTACCTAAACGAAAGAAATACCCCAAATGAGTATTTCATGGAAATTCTACTTGAACTCTCCAGTTCTATTCTAGTATCTTCGTCAAAATTTAGATAAAAGGAAATTCCAATTTAAAATGACCATAACTTGTTCATTTTAACTAGGAATTTCGCATATTATATACCGTTTTCTAACTAATCTAAAAGATTATCCATTTCTAAGGTCATTTTTGTCATAAAAAGCTATTTGGGTTGCAAATCATCATGGTACAAAATAGTTACAAATTTCATAATCCTCAAAATATTATTTTCCAAACTTTTCTTTACCCAAAAATCATTAAAAAATTATATGGATATTTGTATAGTTGAAAAATCCTTTGAACAGATATATATACTCATATCGTATGCATGAGTTTTATAGTGTTGTCTCAACATTGATTTTTCACAAGACAATTTGTAAGAGTTTTAAAAGATGAAACTTTGAAAATTTTTTCTTTTTAAATTACTAGAAGGAAACTTAAAAATTCTTGGGTTGTCATAAGTGAGTGTTTTCCTATTATAATTTCATTTCCTAGCTTTTACAAAGTAATTTAATTTCCAAAAATTTGGTTCTTTATGTTATCTACCAACTTTATTTCTAGTGATTGAAAAATAAACTTTTCAAAATTTTCCTTAAGGTGTTGGTGTGGCTTAATATTTGGAGTTGTGTTAAATGCATGTTTTCCTCTCATTTTTATATTCTTTTTCCTCTTTAGAAAATAAGTTTACATTTAAAACGTTACTTTCTTGGCAAATTTTATTTTTTATAAATTGGCTTCTAAAGTAGTGAGTTGATTTTACCTTGATTTGAAAAACTTTTTTTATTCCTAATGTTTATCAAGCGATGGCATAATCCTTTTAGATAAGTTCTTAAGAAAAACTTTCCTGATAAAGAATTGTCAATATTAGAACTTAGCAAAAACTTATTTTTAACTATGAAAAGGGAATAAAAATATTAAAAACTAAGTCTTGTAGAAGCTTTCTTAGTATGTAATTTTCAAAGTCTATGACAAACCTATTTAAGTTTTATAAAGGATATGGTTGGATTAAAATCTCAAGTTTAATGCTAAGAATTATATTTTAATGGATTATTAGTTCCTACTTATAAAAGAAATGAGTTTCCTTATTATGTGAAGAAATCTTCATTACTAATAATTTAAAATTTATGATTAGCTTGTCTAAGCTTTTGAAAAGAATTTATAAAAAAACAAAACTTAGATCTCTTGTTGAAAAATCCTTTGTTTGAGTGATAAGAAATTTAGTTTACTTTTCTTTATTAACAAAAGAACCATTTTTATTTTTATTAAGACAACAACATTCTAATCATGCATGAATATGATTATGTAGCAATGAAAAAAATAAGAATAATACATAATAGTAGAAAAAAATATACATAAGCAAATAAACATAATAATATGGTCAAGCATTGGGATCCTTAGCTTCATCAAGATATCCCGGTCAAGTATTGGGAGCCTTAGCTTCATCATGGTTTCTCGGTCAAGTATTAGGAGCCTTAGCTTCATCAAGGCTTCACAGGACTAAGAATAGATTAGTCCCAAAGAAAAAGAAACTGAAAGAAAAGAAAAGGCAATAATAGTAATAAGAATAATAAAAGCATGTTAGTGAAAATTTAGTGAGAAATTTAGTCTCTAAGAAATATATAGATATACATATAGATAATAATATATATTATAAAGTTAGATTAGGAGCATAATAATAACAATAACAACATAATAGCAATAATAAAGCAAAATAATATAATCGGTATTCTTGGCATGTGCAAGAGCAAAACATGAACATGTTGTTGCTTCTACAACTCACATGAGTTTTTGAGAAACAACACCATGGTCATGCTAAGTTGCATGACTGGGTAAATGAATGATGGTAGAAGTTTTACCTAAGAGTGCTTGTGGGTGGAATAAAGATGATAGATGAATATGGTATTATGTGAGTAGTATGGAATGGTAGATGGTTTATGTTTAGTGAAGAATTATGGGAAAGATTGAATGGAAGAGAGTTTTTGTAGAGAGAATTTGTGGAGAAAGAAGTTATAGAGAAATTTTGGGAGAGTTTTGTTATGTAAAATGAAGGTGTGAAATAAGTGGAGGGAAATGAGGTACTTATAGTTGAAGATGGAGGGAAATTAGATGTAATAAAATAAAATAAAATAAAATAGATAGATGGTACATAAGGGAAGAGGAGAGGGGGGAGGGGGTGGGGGTGGGCGGGCGCGCTGGTTTTGGTGCTAAATGGGGAGAAAATTTGTTTAAATTGTTTTTTGTGATAAAAAGTAAGTAATATGTAAGATATTATTTGATATAAGATGTATTGGAAAAGTAAAAAGTAAGATAATAGGCATATAGGTAGTAAGAAAAAGTAGAGATAGTGAAATAGTAATGAATAGTAGAAATTGTGCAACGAATAGTAGACTAGACAAATAAAAGACCGTAGTAATAAAAATATGTATAAACAACCTATATCTGATATTTTTAGTTACCAAAAAATGATGCAACTGATATTTTTGAAATATATGTATAATTACGAGACTTTTGGTGTTATTGAAATATTTTTATTATTTTAGGCATCAGGGGATATTTTTTGGGAGCTGATCCCATTCGGGTTCAAAACGAATCGAATTTTGGCAAATATGATCTTTTCAAGCTATCTTATATTATTCCAAACTATAATCATCATTAACTTATTTTTATTGTTCTCAGGATTCGAGCACGGGATTGCCGTAGTTGAAACTGCTAGATTGTCTTGATCTTTGTTGACTTTTGAAACTCCGGTTTGATTAGAGTTAGAGTTTAATCCAACTTTACCCTAGAAATTGAGAGGTTTTTATTAGGGAATTGATAGATGAATTATCTCATGTTCGGGTTTTGAGTCGAATGATTATTGAATTTTCTTTTTTTTTTTTTTTTTTTTTGAGGATTCTCTTTTTTCTTAAGGCCATGAAATCCTGTGTTTGATATTGTTTAGGGTTTAGTTTTAACTTGAGTCAGCCTATAGGGTTTCAATTTGATATTTTTAATTCTAGACCTATTTCTTAAGAATTAGAAAAAATTTGAAGGTTTGCATCGATGACATAGGGTTAACCTCTTAAGCCATGGTACAAGTTCCTACTCTTTTTATTGGTCCATAAAAAGAGTAAGAAAGCAAATGTTGATAAGCTTTACTCAATCATGACCCATTAGGCCCAACACTAGCAAAATGGACTAGCAATAGAGTCCCTAAAGCTCATCAAGCTCCTCAGACTACCTTAGTACATGGGCCTCGGTTACTAATTAACCTAGAAGTCAATCTCCTTCTATTAGCACACATAATGACTTAAAACGATGTCCTCCCTTTTTGACCTCCTCCTCTAAAAAGTTGCATCTTCTTGGTTCCATATATTTGGTCAAAGGTATTCTAGACTTCCCTAACCTGCCATACCTCCATGGGAGTGCTCTAAATGAATTGTTCTCTACCTATTCAGCCACTCTCCTTAGATGATTACCACTGCCTTGAGTCTAGGTCAATTGCCAACAATGGGATCCACACCGAGCTTATTACGACCACCTGGACTGAGAATATTCTATGGGCCTTTAATTTGGCATGATCATTGTCTATAAATATAATGAAAGTCATGACAGATTGGCAAATAATCTTACTCACATTCTTCATTTACACACTCAATTGCTTTCTTTCGACCCACTACTAACATAAGCATCGGAGTGGCTACGCTAGAATATCTCCCAATGCACTACTAACCGTGTTTATTGGTTACGAGCTTTTAGAATTATATCGACAATTTCCTACCTAGTAACACATGGAATTTTTTTTCTTGGAAATTATGATTAAATAATGTTTTTTCATACTTAGTGTTGCACATTAAACTTGTGTGGAAGATCAAACATGATTAAAAATGATCATAAGAAAATTTGTGTGATCCTTGAGGAAAATTCATGCATTTTTCACCATAATGTGCACATATTTCAATTTATTGAAATATGTATGTTTTGCATTGTCATACATGTTTGAAATAGTAGTATGAACTTGTCTTAAGTGTGAAATCATGAGTTTGTGCATATTTGTTTTAGGCTGTTTATATTATGAGCTGTCTGAAATTGTATTTTAGGGCTTGGACACTAGATCGCAGCGTATGGATAGTTGTTGCATTTCATAACATTGTCTTAAATTACATAATGTGATTTTCAAGACCTTTAATGTTGTCATAAATGTTTTCTTGAGTCTTTTAGTGAAAGTACAATTGAACCAATATGTTAGTATTAATCTTTTGAAAAATGCATATAAGTGTGTACTGGCATGACATAATGACATTATATTAGCTTAAGTGAATACTTTGCCTATTTTTAACTCAATTTCCTCTCTCTTCACCACCTAAAAGCTCATCTTGTGATTTTGATGAGGCTAAATGGGGAGAAAAGTTGAGTTTGCATAGTTAACTTTGTATATCTTATATGTCTCATTAAGTGTAATTTGTTATCCCTCTAGTTAATCATCAATCTTTGAGCTTATCTTGTCAAATCATTCTTAAACTTAGATGCTTAACTGAAGAAGAGTGACTTGTTGAAAGAGAGTTAACAATGTAATGGTTATCATCACCAAAAAGGGAAAGATTGTTGAATTGAGAGGTTCAATTAAGTTTTTGACAAGGAAATAAATTACCCATTACTCAAATGAAAGAGTTAAGATATATTTAATCGATAAAATGTATTTGTGATATGATGTGATTGTATTTATGCAATTTATATGTTATAGTTGTTTAGCTATGAAGTTGTAGGACCTTGTTGCACTCTAGCTAAAATCCAAACACTAGACATGCTTTAGTACATAGTATTTGGATGCTGGCATGATCAAAAGGTTGGACATATGAACAAGAGCTAGCTTCTATGTAGTAGGCATGTTTCAATTGGTTAGAATGTTTCCGATTATGGTGCAATGAGATAGCGTCCGGACACCCAGGTATGGCATTCAAACATCAACATAGTCCATTACCTTATGTATTTAGGTTGTGCAAGTGGCATTTGAATGGTAGCTTGTGTCTTTTAGACACTAGATAGTAGAAAGTAGCTATTGGAAGCATTTATTGCAAAGCCAAAAATGTTACATTTTTGCCAGAAGCCTATTTTGTTTAGAGAAGCTATAAATAGAAGATTTTAGGCAGATTTTGAAAAATTAATTGAGTTATAAATTTGCAAACAAACACATTGTAATCTTTCTTCATTCAATTTGTCTTTAGTTTTATATTTAAAATATTCTCTTGTAAAGCTCAAGTAGTGCACTGAGTTTCCATTTGTAAATACCCTATAAAGCCTTACTCTATTAAGTTTGTTGAGTGTTTGATAAAGCAAAAGTTGAGCCTTAGTTGTGATATTATATCTTGTGAGAAAGGCATAGCTTGAAATTAGTCTAGGTGTTTAATAGGTTTTTCAATGAATGTAATGAATTGTGAGCTCACTAATCTAGTTCACTAGTTTTCAACTAAGCCAACATATTAAATAAAAGCTTTGCTTCTTGTATTATATTAGGCATAAGTCAGTTTTGCTAGGATTTTACTATGAGTTTACAAGATTCTTAAGGGTTTTACTCATGAGTAGCTTCAATTACCCTAGACTCTTGAGCTTTGTATACAATTGCCTAATGCATGTTAACTAGTCAAATATGGATTAAGATACTTGTCAATACATGTCACATGCATGAGTATGCTAACACACTGATTGGTAATTGTATACATATCTATCTTTATATTATGTTATGTATCATTATATTTACTTACTTAGCTTGACAAGGAGTTAAGTGGATTCTTATTTATCCTCAATTATGAACATAGACCAAAGGTACTACTACAACCAAGAGACATTGAAAGCAAAGCCTACAATGACATATTTTTCTAATATATTTATAGATATGATTTTACATAAAGAAAACAAAAGTAGAAGAAGAGGAAGAAGAAGATAATGATGATGATGACCATGTATGTAACTTTGAAGACTTGTGGGTTAATGTATTCATTCCTTTTACTTACAAATGATATCTATCATTTTCATCAAGGCTCCCATGATGCACCCAAATGCATGTATTCACCCCTTCACTTATTAATGGCACCTATCATTTTCACTAGGACTCCCATGTTGAGCCCTAACACATTTAACATTGCATTATCACAGTTTAGGAAATTTGTAACTCTTTTTAAACATGATATCTTTTTATATGAAGGTAAAAAGACCATAAGCAATCTTGTTTCTCACTTATATATCTCATTAGTAATATTTTTTTACCAATCATAATTATTGATTTGTATGCAATACTTAATGAAAAATGACATAACTTATGTCTCATAGTTCAAAGGCTCGTAATACTTTTCTAAGAGTCATGTGACTTACATGAATGTAGAAAATCATAAATAACCACATAAAACTACATTAAGTATTTTACTTTAAAAAGAATGATATGGTGTTTGTGGTTTGCGTTGGGTTAGTTGTATGTTAAAACCATTTTAAAGACGACGAAGTTAAAGTTTTCAAAAATTTATAAAACTAATAAGTTCTGTTCAACTTTAGATAGCAACTACCCACATCGAGCAAGCACACCAACCGAAGTAGTATAGAAAATACTAAGAAATCATTGGCATCTACCTTACTCATATTTTATTTATTATCTAGCCAAAGAAAATCAGAAGATCATAATGAAAATTGAAGCTATGCTATGTTAATGGATATTCACAAACGTTTACGAGGAAAAATTAAAGATAGTTTGCAAAAATGCAAGACAAGGGCCCAGGATTTGCTTCACCAATTTCTTATCATGTGATTTCTTGACAAAACTCTGAGTGAGTTGTTTATTGATGTATTTGCACTATCAGATTCACTAGTATAAGCTAAAGCCTCTCTCAAGGTCAGTAGCTCTAGGTCTTGACCAGACCATCGGAATCTCTTCTCAAGTTATCAATGGTACTAAAACTCATAAAAAGATCAAGAATCCTTTATTTTTAAAACCAACCCAATGAATTTCAAAACAAGTGATAGAAAGTTTTTACCATTCCTCTCTCAAGGTTTTTAGGATCAACTCCATTAGTACCCATAGATCTATTTATTAAAATGACCTCTCAGCCAATTTTAACGAAATCAAACATGAATCTAACATGTGCACCACTCAGTTAGACCCAAGAAAATAAAATCAAGCTACTAATTACAAATACCCAGTCAATATTTACTTGAAAGCACATTTGAAATCACGTAAATCAGGATTTGGATTCATAAAGCCTAAGCTGTAGGAGATTATTTCTCCTTAGATTTAGAAATTAAGAATGAATTCTAAAGAAATAATATGGAAAACAAAGTGTCACACCCGAAAGGGTACCCTAAACGTAACAGTCCACCACACTTAATATCAAAGCTTAAGTATGACAAACTCAGTCATTTCCATAAGCTTCGATATTAGGTGTAAGGCGTGTTCTTACAGTTGGTCCCGAAAGGATAACCAAGAGAGGGGTGAATTGGTTATATAAAAATTTTACTTTTTGAAAAGTTCTAACAAAATTCACACCACTTGATTATACTATTAAGATGGGTTTGGATCTTTCTTAAAAGAATGAAGTTAACTAATGAACACTTTAGAACAACAAAATAGATTGAAACAAAATGATTAAGCTCCCGAAAAATTAAGTTAAAGTTTAAATGTTTTCTCCTTGGAACCTTCTGACCAACTCTCTGACTTAAGAACTATAAAACTCTACTCTCTGATCAACCTTCTGACTAAAGAACGAATGCAACAAATCAAATTAAAATTGCACGAAATAAAGAGAGATGAGAGAGTAAGAGATGCAAAACGAATTATAGAGGTTCTGCCTTGAGCATCAATCCTCTCTTCCAGCTTCAAGCCAGGGTCACCGGTAATCCACACCGGTTTTGTTCCACTAATCCAATCAATGAAAATAGTTACAAGATGTTCACAATTCACTCAGCTTGATTCTCCTAACAATCAATCTATTGAGCCTACTTGCAACTCTCAATCTCACAAGAGAATGTTTTCACAAAATCTGAGGATTAAAAGTAAAAGTCCTAGACAATTTAGAACAAAGAAGATGAACAGTAAAATGACAATGTTTTTCTCTTGAAATCTTTTTCTTTTCTCGTAAAACTTGTTCTCTATGTCTTTTTCTGTCTCGAATCACCTATTTTATTCTTGTTCTTCTTCAACGGTCGAAAAGAAAAAAATGATAATGTCTTCCTGATATCTCGAAATATGGAGGATGACGATTAGCTCTGTTCCTGATATTTCTCAAGCTACATGTTGACAGTATCCCTTCGAGTTTATCTTCATGATTCACTTGCATTTGATTTTTAAAGCTTCTGATAAACTTTTCATAAGATTTGCTCAAATGGATAACTCCAAATCTCTATAATCTTGCATAAAAATCTCAAGTAATAAATTCAAATAATTCAACTATTGTTTGATTTCGTCTGGTACTATTTACGCACCAAGTTCTTCCAGACCTTCAATTACACGATTTTCGAATTCAACCTGATCTTTGGACAAGCTCCCATAATCTCTCGAATATGTCTTGTGATTTCTTTATGTCATATATACTACTTTTATCTCCTCAAAAACAATTCGAATAAAATCTGTCGTAACTTTGCTTTAATCTAATTAATTTAAAAAAAATCTTGTACTGTTGTAATTAAATTTAAATTCGAAAATTAAAAACCCTATGGATAATGAACCAACTCTTGTGGAACAGATTGAATATATTTCCCAAATATATTCTATCATTAAAGCTAGGCCTTCAACAAATCAATTAACATTATTTTTCTTCATAACGATAAATGTCATTCACCTTCTGACACACCTTCTGCCTTCTCGGTTTTGAAATTGTTCATAAACAATATTCCTTTTGCCGATCCTTCTAACTTTTGTAAAAGTTCATATAAATCTTTTTGATAAACCTTCTGACAAAACAAAACTCAAGATAATTGTTATTTCATCATCTTTTTGTTATCATCAAAATCATTATTTGAGAGAAACCAACACTTACAATATTTAGAGAACCATACTTTGAAATATGAAGCTTAAGAAGATACAATAACAAATTAAGAAATGAAAATCATAATTTCATTTATTCATAATAATTGTCTTACAAGCCTTAGGGGCATTCCCTCGTCAAAATACTAGAGTCTATTACAAGAAATTTTTTATGAAGCCTACACCTAAATTAATGCTAGACTTCATCTAAAATCCCTTAACCAAAAAGGAAAATACCTTACTGCAAGGTTCCCATGGCTTCAACTACAAATAGCTAAACTGCAAGAGATATCTATAGGAGTATAAGCTAACAGGTTTAGTGAGAATTATTTCCAAAAGTAAATACTTGAGTAGCAAATTTCAAACAAGTTATTTATGCATTCAAGTAAAATGCAACATACACGTGAGCAAGCAAGGCATATAGTTTTCTGATAACTATATGTTGAATGGATTTACGCCATCCATTCGAGGTTTGGTGATAATAAGTGATCTCAAAATGAGTCGTCTTAGTTAAGTTATGCTTTCGATCAATACAGCCAAGCATATTAAAGCCGCTTGTGTTGAGCTATGTTTTCGGATAATCGCCAAGCATTGCTTTCGATCATTGCTGCTCAGCATTGCTGCCAACCGTGTTACTATCATTTCACCTAAGGATAATAACCCCATGTATTGTGATTCACTACATGGTATGCATGAATCAATTTATTTGAGATATCAAAGCCTCATTATTGTCAATTTTAAGGTGGTCATAGAATTCCAGACATATCAAATTCAATACTAAGACAAGCAATTCTTTACAATCAATTCCCACCTCGATATTCTTAGTATTCTTTCATAAAAATTTACATACAAAGCATTTTGTCTTTCCTTAATTCTAATGCATCTATACTACAAGCACAATTAAGTACACAAGTTAAGGAAATAAGCTCACATTGCCATGGTAATACTTCTTCTAAATGGAAGAGTCGATCGAACAATCCACTTAGTCAAAATAGTCCTCAAGATATGGGTAATCTTCCTTGAGATCACCTAGTTAAGAAAAATACCCATAATAAGTATTTCTTATTAACTCTCCTTAAATTTGACAAAACTATATCACAAGAAAGTCAAAATTCGTATAGCAGACAATTCTAACTTAAAATGGCCATAACTTGGTCATTTTAACTCGGAATTACGCATATAATATACCGTTTTCTACCTATTAAAAAATATCTATCCATTTCTAAAACTATTTTCATCAAACTAGGTCATATGAGCTCCAGAACAATGGCAATTAGATTCACCACGAAATTTCCTATCCCAAAAGCATTTGTTTCAATCATCAAATCATACAAAAATTACTTTGATAAATATTTAGTTATATATATAGTTGAGAAATTCCTTTTTATAGATTTGTAGCTCATATTTCATGCATGTTCAAGTATTTATTGTCCTACCAAAATTCTTTAGTAAAAACAATGTTAGTTAGAAGTTTGGAAAAATCATAATTTACAAGAAAATCCTTTTTGTAAATTCTTTAAAAAAGAATATTTTGATTCTTTTGTTTTCAAAGAGTATTTTATGTTTATCTTACTATTTTCCTTGGTGACTTTTCTAAAAAATAAATTTCTCTATTTTCTTTTTTGAAACTTTTATCATTAGTGCCACTTATCTTATTACCCTCTTATTATTTGGATCTTTTTAAATCTTGGTTTGAAAACTTACATTTCCTTTTTATATTATGTTTTTAAGGAAAAACATTTTCATAACAAGGAATCATCTATCTTATTTTTAGAAAACCACTCTATTACTACTAAAGTTATGGTTTTTAGAAAACTCTTTTAAAATAATAATATTTCCAAAATTATAATGAGTCCTTCCTAAGACTTTGAGAAAAATGAATTCTTTTTATTAATTTAAAAACTCAAGATTTGGTGATAAAAAAATATATAGTTTAAACTTGGTGATTTAGACAACAATCTTTATTTTGCATGAATATGAGAATAATAACAAGCAAAAATTATAACAATAGAATAATAAGCAAAATAATATAAGTCAAGTATTGAGAGTCTTAGCTTTGAGTCAAGGCTCTTGAACTAAGAAATGAACTAGTCCCGAAAAGAAAATAAAATTATTTTGACTTGATGAGGACAAGTCTAAGACTAGAAAGACTAGTTTTAAAATAGCATGAAAGTAAATAAATCGCATTGCATGAAAATAAATAAATAACAAGTGAGCTTATATGCTCTAAAGAATATATATATATATAGATACATAAATATATATAATTAGATATGGTTAAGAAGTTAGCATAATAGCAACAATAATATGTGCAAAAGATAATAACAACATAAAAATATTGCAATGAATTTTCATGAACAAGAACAATGCATGAACATAGTGTAGCTTCATAATAATAAGTTTAGGAAACTCACACCATGGTCATGTAAAGTTACATTACATATTGGTAAAGATATGGAAAGAAGTTTTACCTAAAGAGAAGATGGAGTAGTATGTGTGAATGGGTTTTATGTATGTAGAAGAAGAAAGTTTGGGAGAGTATTGAGAGAAGAATTTTTTAGAGTTTTGGCAGTAAATTTATGGGTAGATGAAGTGTGAAAGAAGTGAAAGAGGGGAGGGGGGGGGAGAGAGAGAGAGGAGAGAGAGAGAGAGAGAATGTACTTTTTTTGTAGAGTGTAAGAGTAGGGGCTAGAAAAAGTAGAGATAGAGGAATAGTGTATAATAGTAATGAATAGTATAATGTAAAATAGATATGACTAATAAAGTACCGGTAGTAAGAAAATACGCGTATAAAGGCTATATCTAGTATTTTTAATTATCGAAAAATTCTAAAACTAATATATTTGAAAACCTTATATTTTTACGAGTCTAACGGTCTATCCGAAATATTTTTACTATTTCAAGCCTCATGACACGTTTTTGGAAAACCAAATCTGTCCAGGTTCAAAACGAATTGCGGTTTGGCTAATCTAATCCTTTTAAGCTTTTTTATGTAATTATGAACTATTCTACACACTAATCTCTTACTTACTCTAAACCCCTGTTTTCTAAGCCTTAACCTTAAGCCAGAAAGTCAATCGAAGACCTTACGTCAACGGATCTTGAGTAAAACCCTACAGTTTAGATCCTGCAAACCCAAGTTCGTAAATCGAGGAGTTGAAAAATAATTAAAGTGTTTAGAATAGTCCGTAATAATATTTGAATTATTAAAAATATCATATTAGTTTATTTTCGGCTTATTTCGAACCCGTTTGGATATTGCTTTGGAAAGCGTGTCCCGGGGCTCGGAAAATTAAAAATATATCTTTAATATTTTTAGACTCGTATTTTCATAAGAATTTCAAAAATATCAAGTTTATAATTTTTCGGATTTTAAAAATATCAGTTATAGCTCATATGAGCTTATTTTACTCTTACCGATAACTTAATTGTTAAATTTCTAAAAATAATTTAATTAACAATTTTATTTAAATCATAAAAATTCTGCCACTTAAATAAAAATATTTTTCTTAATTTATTTTATATATTTTCTTATTCAAAAAGCCACTTTATCAACCCATATCTCAAGTACACATCCATTATCATTACTATACATTATTATGTTTTCTTTCACTTTTTCTTACACTCCATTTCCCAAAATTGCAGCTGACCATTCCCCATAAATTAGCCACTTTTCATTATTTTTAATTATTTAGTTGATATTTTAAAAGTCTCTTTTAGTTAGAAATGGAAGCTACAAGTTACACTTTCAAAATTACAATTTTAACTCAACTAAATCACCCCCTACACTACAAGTAGATTCACGCCAGCCCCCCTCCCTTGCAGCTGACTGATGGCTCACCTTCAAGCATAGTTTTCAATTTATAAAGGCCCGTTCTTAAATTGCTATAAAGGTAATAGGCAGTGTACCTATCATGAATATAGTATAGCTTTTAAAAATCGGGATCGTCCTCAGGGAATAGGCAAATACTAGTACTAAATCGTATTCTACTATCTAACTGAACAATTTTGATGATTTTACTACTTATCTAATTTTCTTTAAAACACTATTAACACAATTCCAATAACCAAACAAGATTCAATAAAGGTCTAATAATCCAGGTTTTGTCTTACTTTCAATTTATCATGTGAATCATTGACAATCTTTATTAGATAATTTAGATTAGTTCTTAAGCTATAGAGTTCCTTGAGCAAATTATCAATTCTTTCGAATCTAACAATTTATCTAAACCTAGATTAATCGATTAGGATGTCTCCTCAATCAATAGCAACCTAAATTTGCATTAATAACATGAACTCTTAAAAATAGAAGATTCTTGCTATTCTATGTCTAGAATTACAAACAAATCTCTTCAATTTCATATATCAATTCATAAAAGTAATTTTTCAATTAACTTAGATGAAATTCATGCATAAATCTGTATTTCCGGACATACAAACTTAAGAACGGTTAACAACATGCAATTGAACAAAAGAACTTCATTAATTCATTAAGAACAAAGTCTCAACACATGATAAATATGAAATTCGACAAAACCCAGATCTGAAAAACTACTCCTTCATAGTAATTAATAGTAATACATGAAATTCAACATAGAAATTCGAACTCATGATACTACCCGAAAAGATTATAGCTCAAAAGTGTCGGATCTTCAATCCTTGATGATCTTGATTTGTTATTGGAATCTCCAGAACTTCCTTCTCCTTTGAAAACTCTCGTTATCAAAATCTTGTCTGTCTTCTTTTTCTTCCACCATCTCCTTTTTATAATCATCTTCAATTGAATGGAATTAATTGCTCTTGATGAGGAGAGATGAAAGGTTTTGGAGGTTATGAGTCTTTTGGCCCTTCAAGTAACGCTCCTTCCATAACCGAAATAAACGTTTTTGTCTTAAAATGGAGGTTACTGTAGTTAAAAAGTCGTTTTCTCATTGAATGACTTTTTATTAAATCAACAGGGCGGGTGACAGGTCATGTCTCACAAATGTCCTTTGCAAAGTTCAATTTCCAGGTTGACATGGTGAGAGACAGGTCATGTCTTGCAAATGTCTTTTGCAAAGTTCAATTTCCAGGTTGACATGGTGAGAGACAGGTCATGTCTTGCAAATGTCTTTCAAAAGCTTGATTTTCATTCTTTAATTTTGCTTCCTCCTTGCAATGGTTGAAAAACATAGCTGATCTTGTCATTTTGAGTTCTTCTTAATCCAAAATTTGCATTTTTGACCCGTCTTTGCTTTCCTTGAAAAATATTTCCTTTAAAGACCTGAAAGCATACATTAATGTTTTGAAGTGCCAAATTCTTAATAAAAATGATCAATAAAGGTTCATTTTGGCATTCACAAAATATGAATAAATTTGGTTTATCAAATTCCCCCACACTTGAGTTTTTGCTTGTCCTCAAGCAAACAATTAAAATCCATCATCAAATATACTCAAAAATTTTCATAAGTTAAACATAGCATTCATTTTTATTATAGTAACTTGCTTTTATACCTACTGCTCAAATCTATTATTTAAATGTAATTGGCATACTTTAATCAAAATTCTAAGGCTAATCCAGGTAAGTTAAACTTTACCCTCACCAATTAAAAATAGCTTCCAAAGTCACAAAATAAACACAAAGTCAAACAATAGCAAAAGAGACCTAGTTATACTTCACCACTTTTTAACAAATATATAAACCCTTCAACTATTTTTTCTAAGCACAATAATCTAAAGTGAAAGTAATTGTATCTGTTCTTCCCCTGGTTTTTCTCCCTTTAATTAAAAATCTCTTTAAAAATTTTTAGCTTTCAGAGGGACGGGTTTTTGCCCGCTTCTTTTCCTTTTCCTCTGGACAGGGTGTAGCCTGCATCTTTTCAGCTCTCTTTTTCAAGTTCACCTAATGAACTTTTGCCTTTTCGCCCTTCTCGTTATAGTGAGTTCATCGAGTCGGCACATCCCGGGTTCATCACCCAAGTGACCAGGTTTTAAAGGGACCCCATCGAACTCTCTACTCACTCTAACCTTCAAGTTAGGATACTCATAACTCAAATGCTTGAGTCATTGGAGTATAGGCCTTTTGATTTTTTTTCATCAATTGTATATAAGAGGCATGCTATTTGTATTTTAGCACAACAATTGATTATTTCAAAGAGATTTATTCTAAAAAGGATCACCAAGTGATGAACTTCATATACTCTTTCACCAAAGATTAGGAGGGCTCTCAAAATATTTGAAAAGAAAATATACAAATCAACAAGCTTAGAACTACAACTATTTAACTTTCAACTAAGGACTTCGATCCACTTTTAGACTCTAGATTCCATCCCTATTTAGCAAGTAAGTTTACCACACCTAGATTTCATCCTACAATTTCAACTAAGTATACTAATCACAAAATAGATGAGTAAGGTATTATAAGTTCTTTTTTTTTTTTTTTTTTTTTTTTATATATGAATGCTATTTCTAAACATTTTTCTGAGTATATTTTCAAGTATAATAGCAAAGTGTAAAGTGGGGTTTTTCACATTTACAGCAAGCACAGAAAACCAAATTTTATCAATAATATCCCTAAATTCCCCCACACTTAAATTGGACATTGTCCCCAATGTCAAAACATATATAATATAGTGAGGAATGGTAAAAGAAGGATGAGACTTCCCTGTTTAAGGACAAATTTGCAGCTTGCAAGAGTTCAACAAAAAGGAGTAGTAGTGACAACAAGTCATGTCAGAGTTCAGCTGGGCTGCAAAACAAAAGCATATAAAAACAAATAAAAAAAACAAATGTCAGCACTCATGAGTCTACTTGTAAGCCCTATAGAGTCTAACCCAAGATTGGGTTCTCATAGATACAGTTATCCAATATATTATCAGCAATCATTAGAACAGTAAGATATCAAGGAATCAATCTCCTTGATAATCAGGATCATCTTCATCCTCATCCACTATCTTTTTCTGTTTCTTCTTCTTTGGTGGTGTAGGTGTTATGGTGGGTTCTTCTTCTTCCTCTTCTTCTTCAGATTCTTCATCATCTTCCTCATCTTCCTCATCTTCATCGACTTCTCTTCAGATGCTTCTTCAGTAATATTTTCCTCTGAAGCACGAATCTGAGCATCTACCTCCTCATCATCGCTATCCTGTAACAAAGTATGAAAAGATTCTACCTGAACATCATCGGGTGAGGAGGGAATAGTCTCTGATGGTCCAGCCTGTGGTGGAGAGAATTCCACATTGTTATGAGCTGCTATCCCTTTCAGACAAGAATATATAGCTTCTTGATGTCGGGTCTGACGCTTGGTGGTGCGGATGAGAGCCTTGAACAAGATTTCATCTTTTGTAGAATGTGGCGGTTCTTCTCCACTTTCTTTGTAAGCACGTCATAAGGTGACTGGGTTGAAGGAGATGACCTAGATGTAGAAGGTCCTTGCTTCCCAAACCACTTCCCAAGAGTGGAAGGTGTAATAATATGAGAAGTAGCAACAGAATCTTTGGGTTCTTCAGCAGGAAAAATCTGTAATCCCTTCAACAAGCGAGTAATATAGGCTCCACAGTAAATGGTGCCCTTAGCCTTGTTAGTCTTTGCTTGCCGATGGAAGAAGAAAGCAAGCATTACTCCCAAATTCAGTGGAACTTTCTCAATTATACTATGTAAGTATAAGAGTTCATATGTCCCCACCACTCCAGTACTGTGTCCTTTACCGTTGACTGAATGAGTGATTACCCAATGTATGATCCTATGATTAACATCCCTCAGTGTTGTGGCCTTGGCTTCCTTTGCCTTATAGGGAGTAGCAGGACTGATCTTTCCCCAATACAAGTAGTTAAATAGCCCTGGTGGCCAATCCACAGGAAGGTGTACAAATTCCTCGGTTGCTAGAAAGTCAGCTGAATAAAATCCCATAGCTTCACAGATTTGCCGAATAGTCGCAGTGTGTTCTTGTCCATTGATTCTGAAAGTGATGCTATTATTTATTCCCGAATGCTTTGCTTGACTTTCAATCCGGAATGTGGAGAGGAATTCAATGTGATCTGCCGGTACACTTTTTCATTGACTTCAAACCATTTATCCCATCCGTTGTGGCTGATCAAAGAACGAATCTCATCCGCCTTTTTAAACTTGCTAATCCCTTCCAGTTGAATAGCATATTACCAGCCAATTGTCTTCCCAAAAGCACATTGTAACGGTCCTGCTCAATTCTGGACATTGGTTGGGTTGGTCTCGGGGGATCCGGGGCTCGGCCAAAAGACTGGCGACGGGAGGATGTGTTCTTTCTTGCTGTTTGTTTTTGCCTCATCCTGAAATAATAAAAAATTGAAAGAATTAAGCACAATAAAAATACGGCTATAACACAAATCGTCTCCCTTGTATAATCCATAATTAAACTAATGGTAATGCTTCTATCAAAATATTTTTTTTTTTTTTTTTTTTTTCACTTCATCTTCTTCCCTAAATCTCATGGATGAAATCCTAATTGTCTTCTAAACACAACAATCCGACCAACTCATCATGAGTAAACTAAGGTATCTTGCAACAAACCAAACCCCATTCAACATGGATTACGAAAATCATGAACAACCCAACAACCATTTGACAATGGATCACGCAAATCATCAACCCAACACCCATTCAACCATGAATCATACCTTCATTCATTTAAACAACCCATTCCTAGATCTAAGGATTCATGCATGCATCATCTAAACCAACAATCTTACAATCCATGGATCACGCATACATCTACTAACCTTAGGACAACCCATCAACAATGGATCACGCATGACAACCATTAATGCTCAAAAACCCATCAATCATGCATGACTAAGATTTCATTCTTCATCAAGAACAAATTAATTTAGGGTGACATTCAATCAAAAAGCCTAAAATCCCAAATCAATACCTTTAATGGAGTAATGAATATGTAGATACTCAAAGATGAGAGATGATGAAAAACTTACTTGGATTTCCCTTGATTTTGGCTTGAACTTTTTGTGTGAAACAAGAAGATAGAATGAGAGGATTTTATCTTTGCAAAGCAAGTCTCTTTGTATTCCAAACGCACAAATGAAATAAATGAAGGAAATAAATGAAACATGCGTCTTTTAATGGAATGGGGCAGTAAGTTACACGGCCAAAAGACAGCCGTGTCTGACAAATGTCGTTCATGCAAGTTTTCCACAGCTTGTTACACGGCCAAACGACAGGCCATGTCGCGCGAATGTCGTCCTGGAAATTATCCACAGCTTGTTACACGGCCAAACGACAGGCCATGTCGCGCGAATGTCGTTCTGGAAAATTTTCCACAGCTTGTTACACGGCCAAACGACAGGCCATGTCGCGCGAATGTCGTCCTGGAAAATTATCCACAGCTTGTTACACGGCCAAACGACAGGCCATGTCGCGCGAATGTCGTTCTACAAAGAAATGGTCAGTAGTTTACACGGCTTGTTTCCTCTCCAATATCCATCTTTTCCTTAAAATTATTGCCCAAGCATCCTAATCTGTTAGAAAAATAATAAACTCATGAGTTCAAAAATAAAAGAAATTAAACAAAAGAAAATAAATAAAAGAATTAGTCATGGGTTGCCTCCCAAGAAGCGCTTTTGGTTATAGTCGTTAGCTCGACGTCTTGCTATGATTCAATCAAGGATTTGGTGAATGGAGTCGAAACTCCTCACGACCTTCTTGCTCAAAATCAACTCCTTGATAGAGCTTCAATCTTTGCCCATTTACCTTGAAAATTCCACTCTCAGGATGTTCTAACTCAACAGCACGTGTGGAAAAATTTTCTTGACTAAGAAAGGACCAGACCATCTTGATTTTAACTTTCCAGGAAAAAGTTTTAAACGAGAATTAAACAATAGCACCTGGTCTCCTTCTTTAAAATGCTTTGGATGACGAATCCGCTTATCATGATATCGCTTAGTTCTTTCCTTGTAGATCCGCATGTTCTCATAGGCGATCATTCTCCATTCGTCCAATTCATTCAGTTGAAGCCTTCGTCTCATTCCAATGGAATTCAAGTCAAAATTGACTTGCTTTATTGCCCAATAAGCTTTATGCTCAATCTCCACCGGCAGATGGCAAGCTTTACCATATACAAGCCGATATGGTGTGGTTCCCAAAGGAGTCTCATATGCTGTCCTATATGCCCATAATGCATCATCTAGCTTGTTTGCCCAATCCTTCCTATGATGCTCTACTGACTTTTCCAAAATTCTTTTCAAATCGCGATTTGAAACCTCGACTTGCCCGCTGGTTTGAGGATGATATGGTGTTGCAATCCTATGAGTTACCCCATATCGTTTTAACACTTTCTCAAGTTGATAGTTGCAGAAATGTCCCCCTATCACTTATGATAGCTCTAGGGGCTCCAAACCTTGAGAACAACTTTTTTAAGAACTTGGTAACTACTCGGGCATCATTGGTAGGCAGTGCTTGGGCTTCTACCCACTTTGAAACATAGTCCACTGCGACCAAGATATACTTGTTTCCAAAAGAATTTGGAAACGGTCCCATGAAGTCGATACCCCACAGATCAAAAACCTCACATTCTAAGACATAATTCTGAGGCATCTCATCACGTCGGGAAATATTCCCGGTTCTTTGGCATCTATCACACAAATTAACAACCTTATGGGCGTCTTTAAAAATAGTCGGCCAATAGAATCCAGATTCTAGAACTTTCTGGGCCGTCCTATTTGCATTGTAATGACCTCCCGTAGGACCAGAATGGCATGCTTGCAAAATTTCCCAACCTTCCGCATGAGATACACAGCGTCGAATCAATTGATCTGCACAAACACGGAAAAGAAACGGTTCCTCCCAAAAATAATACTTCAACTCAGAAAAGAATTTCTTCTTTTCATGGGAAGTCATATCTCGGGGGAGGATTTTAGCAACAAGATAATTTGCAAAATTTGCAAACCAAGGAGTATCAGAATTTCTTACCTTTCTTATTGTAAACAACCGTTCTTCCGGAAATTCATCATTAATCTCTTCCTCCTTTAATTCCTCCAAACAAGGGTTTTCCAATCGGACAAATGATCAGCTGCAAGATTTTCTGCCCCCTTTTTGTCTCGGATTTCCAAATCAAATTCTTGTAGAAGGAGAATCCACCGGATGAGGCGTGGCTTTGCATCTATTTTTGACAAAAGGTATTTAAGAGCAGAATGGTCAGTATAAACTATTACCTTTGATAAATCAAATATGGTCGGAACTTGTCAAAGGCAAACACCACAGCCAACAACTCCTTTTCCGTGGTGGTGTAGTTTTCTTGGGCACTGTTTAGAGTCCTACTAGCATAGTAGATAGGTTGAAAATGCTTTTCTTTTCTTTGTCCCAAGACTGCCCCAACAGCATAATCACTTGCGTCACACATAAGTTCAAATGGTAAATTCCAATCCGGAGCGATCATGATTGGTGCACTAATCAGATGCTTTTTGAGGAGGTCGAATGCTTCAAGACAATCTTGACTGAACTCAAACTGTACATCCTTTTCCAAGAGTCTTGTGAGAGGTCGGGCTATCTTGGAAAAATCTTTTATGAACCTCCTATAGAAGCCTGCATGACCGAGAAAACTACGAATTGCCTTGACTGATGTTGGAGGAGGAAGATTGGAAATAATCTCAACCTTGGCTTGATCAACTTCAATTCCCTTATGAGATACTTTATGACCGAGAACTATGCCTTCCTTGCACATGAAGTGACATTTCTCCCAATTAAGCACAAGATTAGTTTGTTCACAGCGGATCAATACTTTCTTCAAATTTTCAAGACAATTGCTGAATGAATCTCCAAAAACGGAAAAATCATCCATAAATACTTCCATAATGTTTTCCACCAAATCTTCAAAAATAGCCAACATGCACCTTTGAAATGTGGCTGGTGCATTACAAAGCCCAAAAGGCATTCTCCTATAGGCATAAGTGCCATAGGGACAAGTAAACGTAGTCTTTTCTTGATCCTCCGGAGCAATTGGTATTTGGAAGTAACCAGACATACCATCCAAATAGCAATAAAACATATGACCTGCAAGCCTTTCTAACATTTGATCAATGAAAGGTAAAGGGAAATGGTCCTTGCGAGTAGCTTCATTAAGCCGTCTATAATCAATGCATACTCGCCAACCCGTGACTGTCCTCATCGGGATCAGCTCATTTCTTTCATTTGGGACCACAGTCATCCCTCCTTTCTTAGGCACCACTTGTACTGGACTTACCCAAGAACTGTCAGAAATTGGGTAAATCAATCCGGCATCCAGAAGTTTAATTACTTCTTTCTTTACCACTTCTTTCATATTTGGATTCAACCTTCTCTGGGGTTGAACAACTGGTTTGAATCCTTCTTCCATCAAAATTTTATGAGTGCAAAAAGAAGGGTTTATACCTTTAATGTCGGATATCTT
Organism: Combretum micranthum; assembly: GCA_024138025.1. NCBI lineage: Eukaryota > Viridiplantae > Streptophyta > Magnoliopsida > Myrtales > Combretaceae > Combretum > Combretum micranthum. The sequence continues at coordinate 747,395 of JAMXBD010000325.1, forward strand.
CCATGCAATTGCTTGCTTATGCTCCTTAAGAACTGTCAATAATTGCTCTTTTTGTTCACTGTTTAACTCTGAGGATATGATCACCGGTAGTTTTGAATTTTCTTCCAGAAAAGCGTACTCCAAATACTCAGGAAGTTGCTTCATTTCCAAAACCGGTGGTTCTATAATGGAGGGCTTCAATTTCTTCTCATCTTCTAGTGATAATTCCTCGAACCCTTGTTTCTTTATCAACTCCTCATGCTTTCCAATTGGCTATCACATCTTGCACATCAGGGTTCATTTCTTCTTTTTCACAAATCAAACTTAACTCCAGAATCTTTGCATAATATATGCTGCACATTATCCACCACAGAAGCATCAATAACATCAATGCTAAAACAAGAATCATCACATACCATGGCTTTTTCATCACTGTTGGAATTTGTACTATAAGCTCTTCATCACCAACCCGGAGTGTCAACCTTCCATCTCCAACATCTATGACAGCTCTAGCGGTAGCTAGGAAAGGTCGTCCCAAAATTAAAGGCACTTCCCCATCCTCATCCATTTCAAGAATCACAAAGTCAACCGGGAATATAAAATTCCCAACTTTTACCAATAAATCTTCAATAATTCCTTTGGGTAATTTAACCGATCTATCGGCTAATTGCAAACTAATTCTTGTAGAACGAGGCTCACCTAAACCCAGCTTTCTAAAGAATGAATAAGGCATTAAATTGATGCTTGCCCCTAAATCCGCTAGAGCTTTCTCAACAGAAAGTTCTCCAATGACACACGGGATTGTGAAACTTCCCGGATCTTTCAATTTCGCTGGCAGTTTGTTTTGGATTATTGCTGAACATTCCGCTCCAACTACAGCAGTAGACACATCCTCAAGCTTCCTCTTGTTGGATAATAATTCCTTAAGGAATTTGGCATATTTTGGCATTTGAGAAAGTGCCTCCACCAATGGTATGTTGATGTGAAGTTGCTTGAATAGTTCCAAGAACTTCCCGAACTGTTCCTTGTCACGATCTTGATGAAGACGAGCAGGATAAGGAATAGGAGGAGTATAGACTCTTACTTCAGAGGGTTGTTCTTTTGAAAACTTCTTTTCATCAGGATTTGAAATTTTTTCTCCTTCCGGTTCCTTCCTTTTCCTTGATTCCACTTCTTTTCCACTCCTTAAAGTGATTGCTTTTGCCTGTTCCCTTGGATTCTCCTCAGTATTGCTAGGAAGTGACCCAGGTTGCCTCTCAGATAGCATCTTGGCCAGCTGTCCAATTTGATTTTCCAGGGTATGAATAGAGGCTTCTTGGTTCCGATAGCGAGCTTCTGAGGTATGGATAAATTTGGTCATCAATTCTTCCAAGCTAGGTTTCTTTTCTTGTGGAGGTGGTGGTGGTAATTGTGGAAGCTGTTGTGGAGGCGGAAGCTGTGGCTTTTGAAATCCGGGTGGAAAATTTGAAAAATTCTGCCTTTGCACATTTTGGTTGTTGGCATATGAAAAGTTTGGATGATTTCTCCACCCTTGGTTGTATGTTTGACTATATGGATTATTTTGATATCTTCCTTGGTTTCCCACATAATCCACTTGCTCCGGAGCGTCAAGAAGGTAATTTTCAGCAACAAAATTTCCAGATTGTACCGGAATTGCTTGTGAGTTCTTTGCTTCCATTACCTGTTTACTCAAAGCATCCATTTTAGCAAGTATAGTAGTCATCATATCGATTTCATGCATTCCTGAAACTTTCTGCTTCCCCTTGTTGTTACCCCATTGGTAATTGTTCTTTGCCATGTCCTCAAAGAGCTTTAGTGAATCTTCGGGGGTCTTGGAATTCAAAGTTCCACCAGCTGCAGCATCAACTAATTGGCGAGTTGTTGTATTCAGACCATTGTAAAAGGTCTGAACTTGCATCCAATTTGGTACCTGGTGATGAGGACATTTCCTTAGTAAATCCTTCCATCTCTGCCATGCATCATATAAAGTCTCAGAATCCTGTTGATTGAATGACGAGATGTCATTTCTCAATTTAGCGGTTTTGGATGGTGGAAAATAGTTGTCAAGAAATTGTTCCACCATATTGTTCCATGTTGTTATGGCTCCCGGACCCAATGAGGATAACCATTGTTTGGCTCTTCCTCTCAATGAGAAAGGAAATAGACGGAGCCTCACTGCATCATCTGTTACCCCATTGTTTTTGAATGTCTCACAAATTTCCAAAAATGTCTGAATATGAGCATGTGGATCTTCATCAGGTAACCGTCAAATTGACAGTATTGTTGCAGCATCTGAATCACCACACTTTTGATTTCAAAGTTGTTTGCCGCAATGGGCGGTTTCACCACAGTTGGCCAGTACCATCCAGAGTAGGTCTAGCATAATCCAAGTTGGTTTTGGGAACTTCTTCATTTATCAGCCATGAGTGGATCTATCAATTCGCTAGCAACTTCTCTTGTGTTACTTCTTAACCTTCTGTGGAATGTTCTGTCTATCTCCGGATCAAAATCTAGAAGTCTTGAAGAGGAACTTCTTGGCATGCACACAAAATATCAGAGATTGGAGTTAGATTTTTTTTTTTTTTTTTTTTAAGTTAGATTAGCAGAAATAAACTTTTCCTAATATTGCTCAAATTCCCCGGCAACGGCGCCAAAAACTTGATGTTACCTTCAAGCGTAGTTTTCAATTTATAAAGGCCCGTTCTTAAATTGCTATAAAGGTAATAGGCAGTGTACCTATCGTGAATATAGTATAGCTTTTAAAAATCGGGATCGTCCTCAGGGAATAGGCAAATACTAGTACTAAATCGTATTCTACTATCTAACTGAACAATTTTGATGATTTTACTACTTATCTAATTTTCTTTAAAACACTATTAACACAATTCCAATAACCAAACAAGATTCAATTAAGGTCTAATAATCCAGGTTTTGTCTTACTTTCAATTTATCATGTGAATCATTGACAATCTTTATTAGATAATTTAGATTAGTTCTTAAGCTATAGAGTTCCTTGAGCAAATTATCAATTCTTTCGAATCTAACAATTTATCTAAACCTAGATTAATCGATTAGGATGTCTCCTCAATCAATAGCAACCTAAATTTGCATTAATAACATGAACTCTTAAAATAGAAGATTCTTGCTATTCTATGTCTAGAATTACAAACAAATCTCTTCAATTTCATATATCAATTCATAAAAGTAATTTTTCAATTAACTTAGATGAAATTCATGCATAAATCTGTATTTCCGGACATACAAACTTAAGAACGGTTAACAACATGCAATTGAACAAAAGAACTTCATTAATTCATTAAGAACAAAGTCTCAACACATGATAAATATGAAATTCGACAAAACCCAGATCTGAAAAACTACTCCTTCATAGTAATTAATAGTAATACATGAAATTCAACATAGAAATTCGAACTCATGATACTACCCGAAAAGATTATAGCTCAAAAGTGTCGGATCTTCAATCCTTGATGATCTTGATTTGTTATTGGAATCTCCAGAACTTCCTTCTCCTTTGAAAACTCTCGTTATCAAAATCTTGTCTGTCTTCTTTTCTTCCACCATCTCCTTTTTATAACATCTTCAATTGAATGGAATTAATTGCTCTTGATGAGGAGAGATGAAAGGTTTTGGAGGTTATGAGTCTTTTGGCCCTTCAAGTAACGCTCCTTCCATAACCGAAATAAACGTTTTTGTCTTAAAATGGAGGTTACTGTAGTTAAAAAGTCGTTTTCTCATTGAATGACTTTTTATTAAATCAACAGGGCGGTGACAGGTCATGTCTCACAAATGTCCTTTGCAAAGTTCAATTTCCAGGTTGACATGGTGAGAGACAGGTCATGTCTTGCAAATGTCTTTTGCAAAGTTCAATTTCCAGGTTGACATGGTGAGAGACAGGTCATGTCTTGCAAATGTCTTTCAAAAGCTTGATTTTCATTCTTTAATTTGCTTCCTCCTTGCAATGGTTGAAAAACATAGCTCGATCTTGTCATTTTGAGTTCTTCTTAATCCAAAATTTGCATTTTTGACCCGTCTTTGCTTTCCTTGAAAAATATTTCCTTTAAAGACCTGAAAGCATACATTAATGTTTTGAAGTGCCAAATTCTTAATAAAAATGATCAATAAAGGTTCATTTTGGCATTCACAAAATATGAATAAATTTGGTTTATCACTGACTTGGTTTTATTTTTTTTATCATTTATTTAACACACTTTTATCTCTACTTAAGCATCTTATTCCCTCCCTCTTTCATCTTTACAAACCCTATATTTTTCCTCTCTCTTTTTCCCTTTCTTTTCTCTTCATCTTTGCCTTGTCTTCTTAAAAACAAGCTGCCACCATTTTTATTTCTTGCTTCCACACATATTTCTTGCAAATATTTGAGGTAATCTTTCCTTTTTAGCTCTCATAAGATGTTCTAGGATGATATTATGGATGTTACATGCATCAAAGGACATTCCACAAGCTTAAACAGCTATGGATGATGATGCCAAGAATTGAAACACTCCTCTAGATGATGATCTCTTTTGTTCTTAGTATTTTTGTCATATTGAAGGCTTGTTTATCTTCTTGTTTTTGTTTAGCTTGTAGATCTAGAGTTTTACCAAGCTTTAGTTATGTTTATGTGTAGATCTAGAAGTTTAAGGCCTACTACCAAGTTTTTCTTATGTTCTCATGGTTGAATATTGAGTAGATCTTAGATTTGAGTTTAAATGAAAAAGTAAAATTCGTAACTTGTCAATGCACTATCTTAAAAACCCTCTTTCAAGTCTTAAAATGGAAGTTTTTGTTAAGAAAATGAAGGTTTGATGGATGTATATCATCAAGACTTCATCTTACAAGAATCAAAGTTGATTTTCAAAGTTTATTTTCAGAAACAAAAATTGTATTTTCCGATCAAGACAAAGATCTAAAATAAAAACATGTTTTCCAACTCAAAAATGAAGATTTTATTCAAGAAATGAGGGGTTCTTGAGATATAATATGTAATGGGTTGTTTTTCATGAGTTTTGATGAATTTTCTCAAGAGATATGTCCAAAATGAATTTATGAAAATTCGGATCTAGACCAAGACCCATTTTTGGAACCCATCATTCAACTTTAAAATGAAGATTTAGACAAAAATATAAGGGGCTCTTGGTATAAATACCTTAAGGAATGAATTTTCATAAGTTTAAATGAGTTTTCCTAAAAGGTATTGCTTAAATCAAGTGTTTTGTAAAAGACAAAATTTAGGTCTTGTCTTCATTATAAACTTCAAAGAGGAAATTCGTAATTATGGGGAGACCAATTTTTAAAACCTTCTTTTAGATCTCAAAACAAGTATTTTATATTGAAAATGGAATTCTTTGATGATATATAATATAGGAAAATTATTTTCATTGAACTAAGTAAGTTTTAGTAAAGGAATTACTCAAAACAAGACAATGAGTTTCAACTTGTAAATTTCGGTTTTATGAAAATGGATTCTTAGAAGTTTCATTTGAACTTTATGTTTGGGATTAGATAAGTGTGAAATCTCTTAATTTTTTTTTTGAGAATCTCCTTGCAAGTTTAGGACTAAAATAAGTTGGTCTAAGTAGTTAAATAGAGTAGATATAGAAATTTTTCACAAAGGCTCAAATCTTGGATTTTCGCAACCCTACTGTATAGTATGTTTCCGACCCTTAAATGACCTTAAATGTTTGAATTAACTTTAGAAATAGATAGCTCTTTCAAAGTAGGTATAAATCGGTATATTATAAGCTTAATTCCGAGTTAAAATGAGTTAGATATGACCTTTTTAAGTTAAGGATTCAACTTAGGCGGAAATTAACGAACTTAGTAAATAAAATTGTTAAGTTTAATAGAACTTCATAAGAGATACTCATTGAGGGTATTCCTTGTACTTAGGTGAATTGGAGGACGGGTTACCACTTCCCGAGGACTATTACGACTAGTGGATTTTCACTACATGGACAAGTGAGTTCATTTCTCAATTAATTATACTCTTGGATGTGCTTGTAGTAGTAGTGGCATTAGACTTAGGAAAAGATAAAATTGTGGTTGAATGGTGATCTAAGCTTGCATGAATGAACGACAAGTATATCGAGGCAAGATTTGTTGCAATAACCCTGTATGAGCTAGTATAGATTTGGAGTGTCTGAAATCGGTATGATCGCTTTTAAATTACTTAATTAATATGCCATGATTATATGAATAAACTGTATATGCATATCACGTAGTGAGACACATATCATTGTCGAGTATGCCTTTGGTGGGACAAAGGTGTATTTGGGAGGCAGCGGGTCTTTAATGAAGGGGACTAGGGTTACATGACTTATGGACCACCCCATTCAAATAATGAAACTATGGTTGCATGACTTATGGACCAACATTAAAATTGTGGTTTCATGTCTTATGGACCACCCCACTGAGATTGGGACTATGGTTGCATGTCTTATGGACCAACTTGGAATTGTAGTTGCATGACTTATGAACTACCCCGAACCCTGAGTGGAGGGCGTAAATCCATTCACATGTGACTACCGAAAAGTTATATGCTTGCTTGCTCATTTGCTTGTGCATTCATATGGTTGCTTAATTATAACTTGCTTGTATAGATATTTTAGCTTAATCGAGTATGTTACTTGGAAAATGAATCTTACTAAGCAATTAGCTTATACCCCAACAGTTTTTGTTGCAGTGTTCCTATTTTTTTGATGTTCCGAGAGGACATTTTGTGCAGGTTTATCACATTGGATTAAAGAGCTTTTGAGGAAGTCGGGACCTAGTATAAGCGTGGACTTCTAGGAAAATCTCTTTAATGTAAATTCAGATATATGTAATTGGAGCTAAACGATGTAGACTCCTATTATTTTGGCGGGGGTATGCCCCCGTGGCTTTTGTAAAGTTTAACTATTTATCTTGTTGTGATTTATATTCTTAATGCTATGTATGCTTTCTTAAGACTACTCGAATCAAAGTGTGATCCTAAAAGTTGTGTGAGTACACCTTACACTCAATAGGTAAACTTATGGGATGACTAAGGATGCCATACTTAAGTTTAAATATCGAGTGTGGTGAACTGTTGCGTTTAGGGTACCCTTTGGGGCGTGACACTTACTCTCTTAGGGTTACAAACACGTGATTGCCAGACTTAAACTGTTACATCTAACTAGGGTTTCATTGACTTTAAGGTTTCCGGTTGACCTTCTTATTAGGGTTCAAGCTTAACCGATCATAAAACTTTGGGGGTTTACACGAAGAATATTACATAATTAAGAATAATCTTGCAAAAATTACAAATAATGGATTAAAATGATTTTACCTAAAAACACAAGATTTCTAAAGCAAGAAGAAACTAATTCTTTCACATCAGAATTCTCTCTCTACACTATGTTAGGGAAATTTGTTACATATGCTACATATCTTTTCAACACATGCCTGCATACTTATTTATAGGCTCAAGGCATAGAAATCATGATGATTTTATTATCGACGTGGTGGATTCTTTAATAAAATAATTCATTTTCTTTCTTCACGCGTGCATCTATATCACTTGCTTTCACATTCTCTTGCTATGGGGGAAGTCAAGTGCTTGAGTATTACATTAAAATCAAGGCTCAACCTCAGCTAGAGCATTCTGTCAAAGCACATGAGTTTTGTCCATCTTTCCATCGAGGGATAACTTGAAGACGTCGAGGGCTTGATACTTTAGGCTCGACTCAACTTATGCTTCTTAGTAATGGTCTATTCTTCATTCAGTCTTCATCGTGGGTCAAGATTAGGCATCGATAGTGTGGCATAATAGAAGTTGTTCTTCACTTCCATAGCTCAATCTCCTTAAATCATTCGTCAAGGGTTATGCCCAGGGATCGATCTGGGGCACAACAGAGAAATTAACTTTGTTTTGCCTTAACATTTAGGCCTCGGCAAGTGCTTTAACAAGGCTCGATGGAATCTTTCTTTAAGTTTTGTTGTTGTTTTGCTCCAAATTTGATTCCAAACACTTAAATTCTTCTTCTTTTGATTCTAGGAGATAAAACAAAACATTAAAAGCACCATATTTATAGGAATTTAATAAAAAAATACATCAATTTAAGTCCAAATTCCTATGAATATAATAGAGTAAAATAGACTTATGAAATTCCCTACACTTAAGCCTTTGCTTGTCCTCAAGCAAACATCTTTCTAACCAGACAAGGCTTTTCAAATAGGAAGATAAATCATAAATGGAAATTTGACTAGATCAGATTAAACTCAAATCACCTTAGCATTTTGAATATTCGACCATCATTATTAACTGTGCTAAAGTTACTCCTATTAAAATCACAGAACTTATCCATGTAGATCAGCCTTACCCTCATTGTTTAACTAAGAATTCTAAAACAAAAATTATTCAAAAGATTAATCAAAATAAGAAAGAAACTCAATCAACTTTATCCCCTTACAAGTGTAAGTATGTAGTTCCTTAATCATCTCTCTAAGCATTATAATCAAAGATAAAGGCATATACATTAATTCATCCCCTGAATCTTCTTCCTTATTTGTGCTTTTTATTTTATTTTTATTATTTATTTTATTTACTTCAAAGCTACAAGAGGGAAGGTTTTTGCCTTCTTCTTTACATTTCCTTTAGATGAGTTTTTGCCTGCATCTTTGCAGTTTTTTTATCATGGCTTATTTAAAATTTAAAGAGGGGACAAGAAATTGCTCTTCTAAGAGACCAACCCATGCCCATTTCAACTCTAAGCACATGGTTGTTTTCATTTCTAAATTTTTGTTTTGATTTGATTGTATAGAGCACAAGGAAAAATCATCAAGTTATGATCAACATTTGAACCTTCATCAGAGATTACACGGCTCTAAAAGTGACTAAATTGAAAAAGATACAGATCATTAAAGCTTTTACAAGTAAATTGAGTAACCTTACTGGGGACCTTAAGCTAATTCCAGCTCTAAATTTTCAAATTAAATAACAAGTAAAATTACTCCACATTGATACTGTAAAGTAATTTATACAAAGTAAAGTTAACTCAATTTAAGATGATGTTCATTGATTGCTCTATTGAGTTGATTGGTGATTTCATTTCAAATTTTTGAAAACATTTTGTCATATTTTAACAATTTTATTAATTTCCTATTATTTCATGTGGAAAAATGATCATTTGAAGCACATATACTCTATTTTAGAAAAATTTTTAATTTCAAATGCAACCCAAATCTTGCTATTTCCCTTCCTCCACATTTAACTTAAACATTGTCCTCAATGTTTTATAGCATGAACAACATATAGGGGATTATTAATAACATAAGATCAGAATAAGATGCAAAGATCAGAAGTTTTGAGAAAACTTCTCTATTTAAAGCTCAAGGGCATTTTTGCAGCCACTACTTCATTGCCCTAATTCTATTGAAGACTAAGGCAATTCATAGGAAAATATTAGTAACAAAAATCATGGCTCGATTAGAGCCTCGATTGAATTATGGAAAAAAATTTAAGCTTGATCCAACACAAAATATATTATTTCACCATAAAGAATGCTACTTATTTCAAAAGAATATAATAATTAAATAAACACAAAGAATGTAAGAATATGAATCAAATCATGAAAGAATCAAAGAAGAATTTATTCTTCATCTCCCAGCCACTATTTCCAGCTTCTATTAAATTCTTTTCCTCTTCCTCTTTGGCTCTGGGAGGATTTATGTGCCTGCCTCCATCTCTACAAGGTTGATCAACCCTATTATCATTGTTTCTATTAACTCTGGTACCTCCTCTTCTTGTTCCACCTTGTCTACCTTTTCTCCTTAGAGGATTTGGGCTTCGAGGGTGTATTTATCTCTGGTTAGGCACAAGTATCTGATAAATGTATTTTACTCTATTTTATTCAGAGGAACTTAGGCCTAAATTGATGTATTTTTGGATGAATCCCTATTAATATGGTGCCATTAATGTTTTACTGTTGTTTTTTCAATGAAGAGTTTAGAGTCAGATTTGGAGCAAAACAGCAAAATACTTAAAGATAGAATCAGTCGAGCCTTACAAAAGCATTGGTCGAGGCTAAAATATTAAGGCAAAATTAGTCTGTCGCGTCTTAAATTTAACCTTCGACATGACCTTCGACATATGTTATGAGGTGATCAACCTTGGATTTGAAGAGAAGTCTCCCATGCCATACTATTGAGCCCTAATCTTGACCCATGATGAAGATTGAATGAAGATCAGACCTTCGTTTGACTTATGTCATGCCTCAAAGTCTTGAGCCCTCGATGGAAGAATGGACAAAACTGACAGCGTTTTATTTGCTCAGGTCGAGCCTTATCTTTAATACAGCACTTAAGCACTCGACCTACCCTTCGATGAGCGGTTGTTTAAGCAAATGATACAAACACGTGCGTAGATAAAGAAAATGCATTCCATTATAAAGAATCTGCCACGTCATCAATAAAATCTTCACGATTTTCGTGCCTTGAGCTTATAAATAAACGTGTAGAGACATGCGTTGTATAGAGTATAGGGTGTACAGTGTACAAAATTTTGTGTAGTATATTTCTTTAACCTAGTATAAAGAAAGAGAATTCTAAAGCGAAAAAACAAGTTTCTTCTGCTTTAGAAAATCTCGTGTTTTTTAGGTAAAATCAATTAAACCCATTCTTTGTAATTTTTGTAAGACTCTAATAGTAATTGAAATATTCTTTTATTCGATTTTATTTCTTCAAAAATCGTACTTAATGTTTAAACCCATTGAGAAATAATCTCCTACAGCTTAGGGTTTATGAATCCAAATCTTAATTCATGTGAATTCAAATGTGCTTTTAAGTAAATTAACAGGGTATTTGTGATTAGTAGCTTGAATTTATTTTTGTGAGTCCAATTGTGTGGTGCATCTATTAGACTTATGTTTGATTTCAATTGAATGGGTCGATAGGTCATTCTTTTGAATAAATCTATGGCTATTAATGGAGTTGGTCATAATCGCCTTGAGAGACGGGTTGTGTGACTTTCTATCTCTTGTTTTTAAAATTCACTGAGTTGGTTTTAAAACAAAAAATTCCTAAGCTTTATGTGGGTTTAGACCATTGATAGCCTGAGAAGAGATTCTATTAATCTGGTCTATGTCTATAGTTATTGACCTTGAAAGAGGCTTTAACTTACCTCAGTGAATCCGGCAGTACAAATAGACTAGAAACAATTCTCTCAAAGTTTTGATTTGAATTCACATGATAAGAAATTTGTGAAGCAAACCCTAGGCTATTATCTTGCATCGTTACAAACCTATCCTTAATTTTTTCCCTTAACACATTTGTGAATATTCATTAACCAAGTCTAGTTTCTTTTTTCAGTATGTTCTTCTGATTTTCTTTGGCCGGTTAATGGATGAAATGGGAGTAAGGTAGTAGATACCAATCCCTAGAGATTCGATCTAATTTTTTCTATGCTACTTTGGTAGGTAAGCTTGCCTGATTGTTGGTAATTGCTAGTCGAAGTTGTACAGAACCAATTAGTTTTATAAATTTTGAAAGATTCCACTTCGAGTTGTTCTTTTAAAAGGTGTTTTATACAACTCAAGCCAACAAAAAGAACCAACCAAGCATTTCTGGTACCATTGTCAAGGATTAGTATTGGATTCACCTATTTCAAGCCCAATAGGGCAATATCAAAACACATTTCATCTATTATTCTAGTAACTAATATCTATGAATGGTATATATAGTTTGTTTTTGTTTTCTATATATATGTTTCTGTTTATAGTTTTTCTTTATCAATATCTGTTTCTTTTTGTTTCCTGTAAATATGTGCTACCCCCTCCCCTCCCTTGTTTTGTTTTCATTTTTATACGTGTATATATATTCTGTTTTGTTTTGTAGATAACGTTCTTTATGATTATAAATAATCCTATGCATATATGTTTTGATTCTTTTGTATAGTCTTTTTCTCTAATTTGTTTTATTCTTTATTTGTTTATTCGTTACTCTTTTATTTTTTATTCATTTATTCTTTATTGCTATTTGTATATGGTTTTTGTTGTTTTCCTTTGTCTGATTCTTTTAACATAAAAACAATGTAGGATTATGACCAAAAGCCACTCTCACACATTGTTTCCATTTACTTCAGAGCTCTAGAGAATAGGAAGAGTTTCAAGTAGAGTGGCTAAGCAGGAACCAAGAATTTGCTTAGAAGATATAGCTGAAAACAATGGAGGAGAAGTGCAAAAGGAGATAAACCCTGCTGGGATTAATCAACTAAAGACCATGCTTGAATTTAATAGACCAACTTTGGAAAGGGCTAGTACTTGCATAGCAAGGCCTAGAGTTTTTGTCAACAATTTGAGATTAAACCCAATATAATTCAGATGGTTCAACAATATGTGCAGTTCAATGGTCTGAAAGATGAGGACCCTAATAACCATTTGCAGCAATTCCTAGAAATCCGTGATACATTTACAATCAATGGTGCTTCGAGCTGTTTCCATTTTCCTTCAGAGGAAATGCGAAAAAAGTGGTTAAATGATTTTCCTAGAAATTCTATTATGTCCTAGTAACAAATGGCAGAGCAATTCAAAAGGAAGTATTTTTCGCCATCTAGGACCGTAAAATTTAGAGCTAACATTGCATCACTCCACCACCTTGACAGTGAAACCCTTTATGAATCCTTTCGAAGGTAGAAAGAGTTATTAGGTCATTGCCCCAACCATAGACTACTAGAGTGGACTCAGGTCCAAACATTTTATAATGGTTTTAACTATGGGACTAGGCAATTGATTGATATGGCAGCAAGGGGGAGCTTAAATAATAAGTCTTGTAAATAATGTTTAAATATGTTTGAGGATATGGTGAATAACCATTATCAGTGGTCCTCTATTAAAGCTAGGAAGGAAAAATCTGGAGGAGTATTTGAATTAGATGCAGTGACCAATTTAACCTCTAAGATGGAGGCACTGAGTAAAAAAGTTGATAGTATGATTGTGGTGAATGGCCAAGTAAGTATGATTGATTCTGGATTTAGACCAATTGTTGAGGGGATGACCTTTGAAAGTGTTGAGTTCGTGAGAGATTATAATGGCCTAAGGAATGACCCATATAGTTAAACTTATAACCTAGGCTGGAAAAATCACCCAAATTTTAGGTAGAGTAATAGTAATTTTCACCAATCTATTAAAAATCCACCAAACTATCAAAAGCCACATAGGCAAGGGTCAGGTGATAAGTCATTTTTACTCTATATTTTCCATAAGATTTTGAGCTTAATTTGCTAACAATTTTTTATAAAATCCTTCAAAAATTATGTTTTTGATAAATAATGTTGTTTTAAAGCTCTTCGAATCAAATGAAGAGTAATCAAGTGTTGTTATTCATATTTGGAGCAAAAACAACAATTAAAGTCAAGAATGAAGAATCGAGCCTTGTAAAAGTCACAACAAAGGCCAACAAAGAAAGAAAGCAGCAAAAATTGGTCTATCGAGCCTCAACTGCGAGCCCTTGATATGATCTTCGACTTTAATTGAAGCGATCGAGCATCATTCTGAAGAAAATACATTGTCGAGCCTTAAAGTCAAGCCTCAAATCTCGACCCTCGACAATTGTGTTGATAGACCAATTCTTCATTAGAATTACCTCGAGCCTCAATAATACGACCCTCAACTCTCTCAATTTTACCCTTGATAGAGCAATGGACAAAAACGCACAGTTTACTTAAGAATTTCCTAAAGTGGAGTCTGATCTTGCTTAATACAAGCCTCGACCAACAAATAACACGCAAACCTCGATGAGTGTTTTTACAGATCATATGCAAGCGTGAAAAGTTATCAAATTCTGTTAGAAAGAATCTGTCAAATCTATCATGTGTCAAATAAAGTAGGTCATGTTTTTTGTGCCTAGTAATCTATATATAAATGTGCAAGCGTGCGTTGTAAAGTATATACCAATGTGTAAATCAATATTAACGTAGAATAGATTTCTAAAGGATTCTAAAGTAAAATAATGTCCATTTCTTTTTAATTGAGAGTTTCTTCTGTTTTCTAGGTAAAATCAATTTAACCCAATGTTTGTAATTTCTATAAATTTCTGAGCAATTAATTGATTAATCTTTTGAATTTGCTTTATTTCTTCTAAACTGTGCTTATTTTAATAAATCCATAATCTAATTCCTAATTCAGTCTTATTTCAAATGTGCTTTCAAGTAAATTTGATTGGGTATTTGTAATTAGTAACTTAAACTTAACTTATGATTTTTAAAGGAATGGTGCATTCTTTTAGATCCACGATTGATTTCAATTGAATAGATCAAGAGATCATTCAATCAAATAGATCTATGGTTACTAATGGAGTCGATCCTAACTACCACTTGTCGAGAAGTGGGTGAAGACTTTCTGTCACTTGTTTTAAAAATTCATTAGGTTGTCTTTTTAAAACAATGGATTCCTACTCTTTATGCGGGTCTAATTGAAACTTCATATTTGTGGTTTTAGCTAGATCTAGAAATTGACTTCGAAAGAAGCTTTATTTTAAATTAGAGAATCCGGCAGTATAAACACACTATTTCAAAGAGCTTTTAAGAAGTTGTTGTTCTTAAGAAATCATTATGATAAGGAATTGGTGAAGTAACCCTGAGCTACTAGTTCATAGAAGTTACAGGCTTATTTCTCATTTTACCCATTAAACATTTGTGAATATTTCTAACTTAGCATAGTTTTTTTTTTTTCAAACCTTTTCTTTGGCTAGACAATTAATGAGGTTGAGAGTATAATAGCTGTCAACCATTCCCTTCAGACCGACTTAAATCTCTATCTATGCTACATTTGATGGTGCACTTGCCCTATGAGACCGTAGTTATTAAATCTAATTTAGAAAATATTTATAAATTTGAAAAAACCAATCAATGATCAGTGAACTTTAAATATTACACACACACACACACACCACAACCATCAGTAGTTCCCAAGTTAAGAGCTTATTGGAGGAGTTGATTCCTCAATTTATTAAGGCCAAAAAGGGTAGGCAACAATCAATTGATGTAACTTTAAGGAACCACGCGGCTACCATACATAACCTAGAGACTCAGTTAGGCCAAATCTCTAAACTCCTTTCAAAGAGACCCACAGGATCCTTACCATCCAACATAGAGGCTAACCTAAGAGAGCAACAAAAGCCATGATGAAGATGACTCTTAGGATGATTATCCTACATTTCTGTCTACTTGTTTGTTGGATAGTTTGTTTGTTTTGATGAAAGATGAGAGATTTAATTTGTGTTATTTTTAAAGATCTTGATTAGAGTTTTTTTTAAGCTTGTTTAGAAAGTTTGATGACAGCACAATTGTTGTCCTCATGGGGATTTTGTTAAGTAATTGATAGATTATATAAATTTTGTTTAGGTTGTAAAACCTCTTTTGAATGAGTTTGTTGATATTTGAACTTCATGGATATATTTCTTTAAATGAATGATAGGGATTTGATTAATTTGAGGAATAATCCTAATTTTTTGGTTGTTTTAAGGTGTTTTCCAGGTGATCTATATGAGGAATTTAGCTTCGACTCAAGAAAGTGATATAAGAATGCATTAAATTTCTTTATAAAATCTGGTCAAGCCTTAAGTTAGGCCACGATGCTTCTAATTCTTTTTGCAGGATTTAAATAGAGGCCCATATTTAGGCCTCAATTCATTCATTTCATTGATTCTTTTTAAATAAGCTGCGACTTGCGTTTAAGTCACGTTTCTTTAATTCTTTTGCTAATAAGTGAGTCACGACCTAATTGTCGAGCCCAAAATTTGACCCTTGATGCATTCTCATATAAAAATATGAAAACTATTCATTCCCTTTTTCCATTCTACATTAAAAAAATTTTCAAACTTGACAGAACTAAGATTTACCGTTGACTTTCTTGCAATCCAAAAACTTTCTAAAAATCATTCCTTTTCATTATTATAAGCATCAACATACTAAGGTAAACTCTGTTATTTACATGTTCTTTATTTTTACTGTTTTATTGAAGCATAGATAACATATTTAGTCTACACATTCTAGGGTTTTAATATAAACATAATTTTGTATACGTTGTTCCCGATGAAAAGAAACATGTTTGATGATTAATATGAGTTTGTATAAATTTCTAGTGAACCTTTCTAGTGAACTTTTATAAGCTAGAAATTTTGGGTAATTGGTCACAAACTTCGTTATGATGTCTGAACTTTATCGAAGCTCTGTGTAAACTTGGTTTGTTTCATATTACTAGAAAAAAGACATTAAAGATAGAAAAAATGCAATCAAAACAACAACATGATGAATGTTTGAGTTAAATTCTTGTAAAAAAGTTTTAAACCAATTTACTCTGAGGTTATGTTTTTGAAAAATTTAGGGCAAAATTCTGCTTATTTCTGAGCTTTAAGTGTAAAATTCGCTTATGTTAATTACGTTTATTTTGCAGAAAATGGCACCTAAGAGAGAATAACCCCAATCCTAAAAAAATATCCAAAAAGGCTATACATGAGTTCGGACCTTCCAATGCAAGTGCCCAAGCACACTGTAAGCCCTGGAAAATTTCAGTAGATAATTCTAAAGATGAACTTGGGAAATGAAACCTTGAAAGTCACTCCGAATTAAAACCGAACTTCGACAAGTCCCAAATTCCGAACAAATCTGGAAATTTCTGAATCTTGAGAAAATAAGGAGCCTCCGAAATAAAATAGCAATCCAATATACTTCCATTCTAAAACCTCTACGTACAACAAATTTTATATTTAACTCCAACTTATAAATTCGGATATAATAGAGCCCTAAAACAAATTGTTAAGAAGTGAATAGTGATTAACCTTCGGGAATAAAACTCAATCTAAAAGAATTCCGAGATCGTTGTGAGATATTAAATACTTATGAAAATTGACCTCAAATTAAATCTCACCAATCAGATCGGTCGTATAAGTATAAAACATCATTTGGCAATAGTGTAAATCGGAAGGTTAACTGGGAAACCTGAGTCCCCAAAACTCCCAAGAAACTCCGTAACCTAGATCCGGCAATCTCGTATTCCTAAACCAAGGAGTTGGAATAAGAGGAAAAGGTGTAATCGGTTCGTATTAAGTCTAGGATACTCTGGAAAGATGAGATCAACGAATTTCCGACCTATTCCAATCCAATCAGGTACCGGTTTCGAAAAGCGTGCCTTGGGAGTCGAAATGTTAAAAATATGTTATTAATGCCATTAGACACATATTTCTATAGGATCTCTAAGTTATTAGTTTTACAAATTTTCAAATAGCTAGAATTATCTGATTTTACAAATCTATTTGTATTTCGTTACTATAGGTAATTGGTGAGTCTTCCAGTACGATTTAATATTATTAGTTACCTAAATTGTTGTTATTGTTATTATTATTCTTATAATGTATACCCTAGTTCTCCTAGTGATCGGATATTGATCGGACAAAGTTCAGAAACCGGAGAATGAAACCTTATATCAATCTGGTTCAAGCTTAGTGAGAGGAGCTTAGAAACCCTAGATCCGGCTTTCCTTTGATTTCATAACAAAAGAAGTTTTATAAAGTAAATGAATATGCATTATCATTCTAAAGTATATTTTAGACCTTCAAAAGTTTTAAAGTCGGGAATTTTTCAATTCCGAGCCTTCCCGAGCTCGATTACGGAAAAGCGTGCACCGGGACCACGAATGCAGAAAAATGTTTCGGAATATTCATTTGAATTGTAATTTTTTAATGATTCCAAAAATATCAATTTTATAATTTTCCAGGCTATAAAAATTACAGTTATAGCCTTTTCCCGTGTTTTCATTACAACCGGTAAAGTAGATGTCTTGTCTACTATTCACAAGTACAACCTACACTACACACTACCCATACCCTATTCTTACATCCTTACAACCACTCATTACAATTTTCTTTTCCAAGAAATTTTGTTTCCTAATTAATTAATACAATTATTACATTTTATTTCATAAAATACAATTTTAACAAATTTCAAACTCTCTTCTTCCCCACGCACCCCCCCCCCCCCCCCCCCCCTATTTTCCCCCTCATTTTGTTTTATTTTACTTCTTTTTATTCAATTGAACCCTAGTGCATCTAATATATAAGCTCTTTTTCTCTCTCTCTCTTCATTTTTCACTCTTTCAAAATTGTGCAAAGGTGAAACACTCTCTTCCCTCCTCTCTCCTTGCCGTGACAAACACACACACACACACCCCCACTTTCACAACTCCATTTATCTTCCTTTCTACTCCAAATCTCCATATATGTGATGTTTTTAAGCTTTGTTATTATCAAACCTTGTAATGGCAAGACCATTCTTGAGTGTTTTCCACTTTTAATCCCAATGAGCATGAGCAAGGGGCATGAAAACACTAATACAAGAATTTCAAGCCATCACAAGAAGTGGATCTAGTGTTTAAAAGAGATTTTGTTGAGATAATGTTATGTTCATGCATGAAAAGTAGGGATCTTGCATGGAAAGTTAGGTCCATGCCATGAAACTCATGATTCATGCACCATAAAGGGTAGATTTAGTATTTAGATATTCATGCCTTCATCTACAACTATGTTCATATGGTTACTTGAGCTTTCATGCATTAATGTTCATAAAGGCTTAGCCTTGCATGTATATAGATGTATTAGATGATAGATCTTCATGTATAGGCAAGGAGCTTGAAAAAGAAAAAGATTTTGGTTAGAAATGTCTTATGGAAATTCGGATGGTTTTGGAACCCTATTTTAAAAACCACCAAAACCACTTTAAAACTCATATTTTTCATGGAAAATGAAGGGCATGTGTAATGATTTTTGCAAGTCTAGATGAGTTTAGGCATGAGTAATATATGAAATAAGTAGTGGAGTTAGAATGGAAAATTTTGAGATAGTGATTAGTTTGTTAAATTCGTAATTTGGGATAGAGCCTACATAAACACTTAGTGTCCAAGCTCAAATGGCATGTTTTATGAGTTAAATGAAGTCTTTAGACAATAGATATAATGAAGCTTCAATTTTGGTGCATTAAACAAGTTTTCTCATAAAGAAAATGCAAGAAAAAGGAAATTTACAAAATTCGGATTTTTGTGAAAAGCTTGTTTAAAAACATACTTGCCAAATGAAAAATGTGAATTTCTATGCATAAATGGAGGTCATGATTAGTATAGACTTTGAGAACTCATTTTTCTTTGGATAACAAGAAAATTTCAAGAACAAACTCATAAAAACCCTAGGAAATGTAAAGTTGGAAAGAATGGCTTCTTATGAGCGATCTTTATGGAATTTTATAACAATTAGGAGTTCATAAGAGTTCATCATCAAAAATCATCAAGACCATGCATATATTGATTTCATTACATGACATTCATGTTAGGAAATTATTCATATACCATCTATACATGAATCATCAACTAGGAACATTTTTCATCAAATACAAAACAATTTTTCGGACTCGGAGAAGTTACGGAACAGATATGATCCTACTGTTACGTGACCCTAATGTTTTCAAAACTTGAAAATAATATTAGAAATAGATAGATCTTTCAAAGTAGATAAAGATCGATATAAAATTTGCAAAATTCCGAGTTAAAATGACCAAGTTATGGCCGTTTTAAATCGGAGCTTCTGCAAATAGCGAGAATTCCGAATTCATCTATTTTAGATGCATAGCTTGGATTAGCTAAATGATGAGAATCTCATTAGGATTATTCTTATGTGGTAGGTGATCCCGAGCAAGACGACACCCTACCTCCCGACTATTACTACTAAAAAGACCGACGTCCAATGGCCGAGTGAGTACTACTTCCACTCTCAATTAATGAATGTGATTGTACTGTTAGTGGCACTAGTGGTGTAGGCAAAGATGAAAATGGATATGTATGATGGGGTATATGGGAATTATATATTTGTCTGTTGTTGATGTGTGAAATGGAACTTAAGAAATATCGAAACCGGGTGTTAATCTATTGATTGATTAGCTAGTATTTTATATGGATTGTCTGCGAATCATTGTTGGTCACCTAAAAGAATTGAATTAATATATATTTGACTTCAATTGTAATTGAACTCATTCATATCACGACGGGGATGGAGCATGAGCATTGGTTGGTTTTTCGTGATCCATAAAACGAATATGTTGGTTAATCGTGATCCATAAAACGAAATTTTTGGCAAATCGTGATCCATAAAACGAATTATTGTTCAGTTGAACGTGAGCTTAGACGGCGTCGTACCACAGGATTCGTTAATCTACTAACCCGGGATGGAGGGCGTAAGTCCATCCATTAATGATTTCCGGCTGGTCATATGTTTGTTGAACTCACTCGTTTGATGCATTCCACGTGGTTGATTAATTACTTGCTTGAGTGTTTGTATTAATTGTGATTCGGAAGTTTTCACTCACTAAGCTAGTGTAGCTTATACCCCAATAGTTTCCTGTTACAGTATGAATACCTTTGGCTATCTCCGAGGACCCGGGGACATCAGGTACAGCTCCTAGAGGTTGAGGAGCTTTTGTTAAGGCAGGGACCTAAAAGTAGAAATGGATTTCTACTCCTGTTTCTCGGAACCAGTGTCCGAAGGATAATACAAGGAACTTTGTGAGCTTGAAAATTTTTAGTATTGTATCGGGGATATGCCCCCTAGTTCATGTAATAGAATAATTCTCTGTAAGACGTTCATGATTTATGTTCTTGCTGCTATGTATGTCTCCTTAAGCTACTACGAAGCAAAGTATGGTCTATAAAGGTTGAGAGCGAGCCTTACACCCGATGTTCAAACTCATGGGAAGACTAAGGTTGTCTTACTTGAGTTTAAATGTTGAGTGTGGTGGACTGTCGCGTGTAGGGCATACTTTGGGGCGTGACACACACACTTTAGTAGGATTATCTGTTGACGATGGGGAGAAGTATAACATGTGTGTGGTTATGAAGAAAATTGTTGAGAATGTAGTGTTGAACGGGGATTTGTTAAGAAGCTATGGTATGGAAGAAGATT
Source organism: Combretum micranthum (assembly GCA_024138025.1). Lineage (NCBI taxonomy): Eukaryota > Viridiplantae > Streptophyta > Magnoliopsida > Myrtales > Combretaceae > Combretum > Combretum micranthum. The sequence continues at coordinate 768,347 of JAMXBD010000325.1, forward strand.
TTAAGGGATATTCTGAAGATTTTGGTTAGCAGAGAGTGTTCGAAATAAGAGAAGAAGCTTTTTAGTGAAGTGGCAATGGCTTTTATGGCTAGTTTTAAGATTAGAGACGAAGTACGCAGTGTAGATGATGTAATTGCTTTTTATGCATTCGGAGAGTATAGTGTCTACGAGGCAATTTATATATGTCATGGGCTTATACGATGATGAAGACTTTCTATATGAGCCAGAGTTCAAGGGGCTACCTATTGAAGCGTTAGAGGTAGATTAGAAGAAGTTTGTTAGTGAGGAAATTGAAGGCACCTTTTATCCTTCCAAAACTACTGGTTCAAGATTCAAAAGCAAGAGTGCTAGGATGTCACACTATATGTTGTTTAGGAGTATTTAATCCAAGGTAGAAGGAGCATATATGATTATTAAGGGAGAATTACATCCATTGATCAGTATGATGAGAGGACAAAGATTCAATGTTGGCCTATTGGTAGCATGGAGAATCAAGTATCAGGCTAGTCTTAAATGTAAGGGAATTTTTCTTGTAGGCTTGATCACAAGGATACTAAGAAATTTAAGTTTGTGGCCAGAACAAGAGCCCACTGATATGGTATGTAAGTACAAGGAGCTTAACAAGAAGTCTTTCAGAGATTGGAATTTGATTGAAGTGGGAGCTCCATTAGTTGTTGCACAAGAACCAGTTGACTTGATTAGAGAAGAACCTCCAGAGCCACCAGTAAAGCAGCCATAAGCTACAAGTGTGGCACAGCACAGGAGGTAGTACAACCATTAGTAGCTTGCCTCAATAAACTTAAAGATGAGGTGAAAAGCATTAAAGAGAACCTAGCTGCCTTCATGAAAGAAACCAAGGAAGACATGGGTAACCTAAAGAGAACCATGCTTCAAATTGTTGACCTACTCACTCAAGGTCATCCTCAAGCTCCCTCAAAGTCCAAAACACCATCACCCCAACCGGTTTTGGTAGAGTCACATCCCGATGATGATGACAATGATTCTAAGCCACCTTAACCACTCGCACAAACACATTCTTCACCCCCGAACACTTCACCAGCCTACATACCATTACCATCTCCACCACATACAAAAACCATATACATTCCTACCTTAAGCACAATAATTAGCCGAGTTGCTTGCTTACAATGCTTGTGAGAACAATGAAGCTAATGTCCAAACACATGACCTACCCCAACAACCAACTTTGGAGCCCGCTCTAACAACTACCCTAGCTCCAATTCATTCCCTCTCAAAATCCTTCAAGATAAAGCTAAGAAGCCTACCCTAAAAAGAAGGAGGAAAATGATCTTGCCATATGATCCAGATGAGAATTCTAATCCTCAACAAGCTGTTGAAACTCCAGCAGAAGTAGACATAGCTGAAGAACAAGTGGAGCTAGTACTAGAGGATGCTCCAAGCCTTACCAAGAAGGCAATGCCACTGTTCCTAGTGGCATTAACTTAAATCAATTCCTACAAATGAGCAAGAAGTGAATGTGCCTAGATGTTTAATTCTTGAAGTGGAAGAGCGACTGTCTAAACTTAAGAAGCAGATTCAGAAAGAAAATCAAGAACGAGAAGTTGCTTTTCTTACAACAACATTATTGAGCATGAAGAGGAAGAAAGAACTAAGGACAAAACAAGGCACTTCCAGAGAAGCAGTTGCTACAAATGACACGCTATTTCCTATAGAAAGAAGAAACAGAATTAAAAGATGTGCTGAAAAAAAAGCCATTTGATAAGAGCAAGCTCAAGGATCAAGAAGAGGGGTGTAATCAAGAACAAGCCCCACTGACTCCTAATATAACAGTGATGGATAACATTAAACCCATCAAGAAAATTCTTCCAGAAACTACAGTTGATGCTCCTGAAGAACTTCATTAGGTTGACAAGGAGAAGAAGTAATTAAAAGAAAGATCAGATACTCTCAAAGTAATGCTGGATGCAGCCATACAAAAAAGAAAGAGAGATAAGGAGCTCCAAAGAAAAATGGATGAAGAAATCAAAAGATCAAGGGAGCAAATGAGAAGAGTGAGCAAAGAAGAGCTGATGATGAGTTTGCTTACAAATTAGCCACTTCCAATGAAAACATAGAGGGGAGAAGAAGAGAAGAAGCTCTAAAACCTAAACCAGATGAGGAAGCCATCTCAATCAGAAACATACAAGATTTAGCAAAGAAATGGAGAATACTGATAAAGATGAGCAACTTTATGATGATAACTTCCTCAACAATGATGATGAAGAAGAAAAGAAGAAATAATTCAACAGGAAAAAGTGATCTGATTTTTGCTCAAAAGCTCCAGAAGCAACTCAATATAGAAGCTAGGATGGCTGAATGGCAAAAAGGAGTTGACCCCTCTAATTTGATTGAGCAACCAGTGAGACAAACCCCTCCTCTTAGGTTACGTTATTCAAATAGCGTGGTTGAGCTAATCAATCAAGAGGAAGAGCAAGAGAAAGAATGGAAGGTCCCCTATCCAGACCTAGACAAGGAAGATCAAATGAATTCAGTAGAAGCTAGAGATACTAGCCGAGAGAGGAACATTAAATCATGTTTGATTAATAAAATTCTTTATTCTTGTAATATGTATATTCTTTATTCTTCTTATTCTTTATAATAAATATCATTCTTTATGGCAAAAAACAGTTTTGTGTAGGATAACATTAAATTTTCTATCCATAATTCAATCAAGGCTCTGATTGGGCCATCATTTTTGTATTAATATTTTCTATGACTTAGTCTTCAATAGAAATAGGGCAATGAAGCACGCGACAAATCATCCCACGAGCATTAAATAGAGAAGTTTTCTCTCAAAACTTCTAAATATTAAATCTTGCTCTGAATTATGTTTGAAGTCCCCTATTTGTTATTCACACTTTAAAATATTGAGGACAATGTTTAGTTTAAGTGTGGGGAAGGAAATAGCAAGATTTAACTTAGGATGATTTTGAAATTGAAATCTATCTAGAATAAAGTATATGTGCTTTGAATGATCAATTTTCCTCACTACTAATAGGAAGTTGATGAAACGGTTAAAAAATCGACCAAACTTTTTTTAAAATTTTGACATGAAATCACCAATTAACTCAATAAAACAATCAAGGAAAATCATCATTCAATTGAGTTATCTTTATTTTATGTAAATCACTTAACAATATCTATATGGAGTAGTTTTACTTGTTATTTAATCTAAAATTTTAGAGTTGGAGTTAGGTTAAGGTCCTTAGTATGGCTACTCAATTTTCTTAAAAAAACTTAAATGAGTTGTATGTTTTTCAATTTAATCATTTTGAGAGTTTTGTAATCTCTAATAACGGTTCAAATGATGATCGTAACTTGATGAATTTTCTTTATGCTTTAATTGAACAAAACTAAACAAAAATTGGAAAAATGAAAACCATGTGCCTAGGATTGAAATGGGCAGGGGTTGGTCCCTCAAAAGAGCAACTTCTTGTCCCCTTATTCAATTTTAAATAAGCCATGATAAAAAAAAAAAAAATGAAAAGAAGCGAGCCAAAACTCGTCAATAGAAAATGTAAAGAAGAAGGAAAAAACCTTCTCATCTGAAGCTTCGAAGTACATAAATAAAGATAAAATAAAAAGCACGAATAAGGAAGAAAATTTAGGGTATGGTATGATGAATATGCCTTTATTCTTGATTTTGATGCTTAGAGAGATTATTAAGAAACTACATACTCATATATCTAAAGGGACAAGAGTTAATTGAGTTTCTTTCTTACTCTGATTGATCTTTTGAATAATTTTAGCTTTGGGATTCTTCATTAAACAATGAGAGTAAAGGTTGATCTACTTGGATGAATTATGTGATTTTAGCAGTAGTAACTTTAGCACAGTAAAAAGGAATAATTGAATATTTGAAGTGCTGAGGTGATTTGAGCATAATCTGATCTGGTAAAAATTTTTCGTTTATGATTTATCTTCTTACTTTTTTAGCCTTGCGTGGATAAAATGATGTTTGCTTGAGGACAAGCAAAGGCTTAATTGTGGGAGAATTTGCTAAGTATATTTTATTCTATTCCATTCATAGGATTTTAGTCCTAAATTGATGTATTTTTGGATGAATTCCTATAAATATGGTGCTTTTAATTCTTAACTATTATTTTTCAACTCCTTGAATAAGAAGAAGAAGAACTGAAGTGTTTAGAGTCAGATTTGGAGCAAAGTAGCAACAATATTTGAAGACACAATCAGGCAAGCCCTACAAAAGCATGTGTCAAGACCAAAATATTAAGGCAAAACTAAGTAAAATTGGTTTGTTACGCCCCAAATTTAGCCCTCAACGTGACCCTCGACATATGTTCTAAGGTGATGGAGCCTTGGATTTGAAGAGAAGTTTCCCGTTCTACGCCGTCGAGCCGTAATCTTGCCTGGCAACGAAGATTGAATGAAGACTAAGCCTTTGTTTGACTTATGTCATGCCTTAAAGTCTCAAGCCCTCAATTTATCCCTTGATGGAGGAATGGACAGAAACAACAGTGTTTTGTCTGCTCAAGTCAAGCCTTATCTTTAATGCTACACTCGAGCATTCAACCCACACTTCAATGAGTGATTGCTTGAGCAAGCAACACAGACGTGCACATGTATAAAGAAAATGCATTCCGTTATAAAGAGTCCACCACATTAGCAATAAAATCTTCATGATTTTCGTACCCTGAGCCTATAAATAAACGTTCAGAGGTATGCGTTGTATAAAGTATAGGGTGTGCAGTATATAGAATTTTGTGTAGCATATTTCTTTAACCTAGTATAGAGAAAGAGAATTATGAGGTATAAGAATAAGTTTCTTCCTGCTTTAGAAAATCTCATGTTTTCTCGTAAAATCAATTAAACCCATTATTTGTAATTTTTGTAAGACTCTAATTGTAATTGAAATATTCTTTAATTTGATTTTATTTCTTCAGAAATCATGCTTAATGTTTAAACCCATGGAGAAATAATCTCCTATAGCTTAAGGATTGTGAATCCAAATCTTGATTCATGTGAATTCAAATGTGCTTTCACGTAAATTGACTGGGTATTTGTGATTAGTACCTTGAACTTATTTTGGTGAGTCTAATTGTAGGGTACACCTGGCTGAATAGACTGAGAGGTTATTCTTTTGATTAGATCTATGGCCACTAATGGAGCTAGTCATAATCGCCTTGAGAGAGAGGTTATGAGACTTTTTGTCTCTTATTTAAAATTCACTAAGTTAGTTTTAAAACAAAGAATTCCTAAGCTTTATGCTAGTCTGGACTGTTGATAGCCTGAGAAGAGATTCTAATAATCTGGTTTAGGTTTAGAGTTGCCGACATTGATAGAGGCTTTAACTTGCCTCAGTGAATCTAACAGTATAAATATACCAAAAACAACTCTCTCAGAGTTTTGATTTGAATTTACATGATAATAATTTGGTGAAACGAACCTTGGGCTATTGTCTTGCATCATTACAAACCTATCCTTAATTTTTTCCCTTAAAACATTTGTGAATATTCATTAACCAAGCCTAGTTTCTATTTTCAGTATATTCTTTTGATTTTCTTTGGTTAGATAATAGATGAAATGGGAGTAAGGTAATAGATACCGATCTCTTCGAATTCAATCTAATTTTTTCTATGCTACTTTAGTAGGTGCGCTTGCCTAATTGTTAGTAGTTGCTAGCTGAGGTTGGATAGAACCAATTAGTTTTATAAATTTTGAAAGCTTCCACTTCTAGTTGTTCTATTAAAAGGTGTTTTATAGAACTCAAGCCAACAAAAAGAACCAACCAAGCAGTGTCTCATCCTCAGCTTATGTTCTTATGTGTATGCCTCCCATAAGTATTGTTTCAACTGATTCCACCTTAACCATCCTCTTTGGAGCTTCTTTTAATGTATTGGCCCTCTTATGTCATTCGCCTTTTTCAATCCTTCTTATTTGAACAACTATTTCAACCTCTTAGGGATTAATCCCTTCATCAAGCTGTAGTTGTATGTCCAAGGCATAGAGCAAGTCATTAGTTGTTGCTCCGTTATGCCTGAATTTCCTACCATGTAAGATTATTTCATCTCTCCTTACCTGGGGGGCCAGCATCTCTTGTTTGCCCTTTCTTTGCTCCTTTAGCTTCAATTTTCTTCTTTTAGGGGATAGTCTTGTATTTCTGTAGTTCTAGTTCTTCATCACTGTCCTTTAGGAAGTTATCATCATAGATGGTATCCTCTCTTCTTTTCTTTGTCTCCTTCTCCTGTTGTCTATTTAGGTCATTATTCCTCCTTTCAATCTCATCAAGTTTGAGCTCCTTCTTTCGTCTTTCTTCTTTCTTTTTCTTCAAATTTTCTACTCTTTCTCCTCTAAATTTTAAGAGCTCTTTTTCTAACTCCCTTATCCAATTTTTTTCTAAGCTTCTTCTTGTTAGCTTCATCAGAAGGAGGAGGTTCTTGTTGCTGTAGAGGAGGTACTTCAGGTGTGGTGGTGGCTCATCTTAGAGTATATCCCTTTGTGCCAACTTTGTTTTTCTCTAACCAAGTATTTTTTGTTAAGCAATCATCTATCTCATGCTCTTCTGCTATCTTACTCACGTTTGAGAGGCTAAATTCTTCATCTTTCTCTTTTTCTAGCCTTTTGGCTTCTTTAGCCATTTCGTGTGCTAAGGTAGCATCAAGCAATCTTTGTTTTCTCTTCTTATCTTCTTTGCGTCTATCCTATCTGGCTGCCTCTTTTGCTTCTTCTTGAGTGTCTTTCTTGGATAGCTCATCTATTATACGCTTTATTTTCTTAACTTTAGTAGCACGTTTTGCAATAATATCATTGACATCTTTAGCTGCATGAAGTTGGTCTTCTTCCACTCCAATCTTACCATTAAAGTCAATGCCTTGTTCATCACTTCAAGTAGTAAGAACATTCGAAGCTTCTTCTGATATGCCTCTTTCCTTGCTCGCTCCTAGGCTTTCTTTTGCTATAACATTGCTTCAAGAATGGCAACTAATGTTGTCGTTTGTTCATCCATTCTCTACCTTTCTATATCAACCCAATGGGGTTGTTTAAGAGCTTAAGGAACACTAGTTGTAGCTTATAGAAATATAATTTGAAGTGGTTTATCATTATCTACCACAGCCAAATCAAAAGTCATAGGAGTTTCTTCTTAATCAGACTCCTCTTCTTGATTTCTAAGCTTGCTCTTATTGAAGGGCTTCTTCTTTGCGTATCTTTTAACTTTGTCCCATCTTCTTACAACAACAGTAGGAAGAGACACAGGTTTTTCTTCTTCTAGTTGTTGGTGCTACTGATGAGGCAATGATACAAGTCTATCCTATTTCTCACTAGGGCCTTCTTCAAGTATACACTTCGCTTCCATCACTAAATGGGCAATATCATTGGAGATTAATTTAAAGAGCTGCTCCTCCATTGTCTGCTATTTCATTTCTTTAATGCCAGCAGCTATATCAGCTTCCAATTCATAAAATTCTTCATCTGCTGGTAAAAAATCAACTAGTGTAGCTAATCTTTCTTCTAGATGAAAAGAATTAAAGTCAATGCTACTAGGAACTGTAGCATTGCCTTCTTATGTAAGTGCTCCTCCATTATCCAAGTCTTTCACTGCTGCTTCAAGTTCTTTAGTAATATCATCCATTGGTTGAGGTAATGGTTGTGTTTGAAAATTGGCTTCATTGTCCTCCAAGTTTAAGCATGCGACTCAGCTAATTGTTGTAGTTGAATGGGTTGTAATTGAGAATGGGATGGAGATTGTGTTTGTGGTTCTGGGTGTGTGGAAGATGGTAATGGTACATGGGGTGGGGACTATGTTTGAGGTAGTAAAGCGTTTGGGGGTGAAGAGTGTGTTTGGGGTGGAGACTCTATCTGATGAGGGAGTGATGGAATATAGGTAAAAGGTAATGGTGGTCTGACATCATCATCGTTATTGTCATCTTCATCAGGATGATCTGACTCAGTCAAGATCCGTTACGATGATGGGGATTTAGATTTTGAGGGAGCTTAAGGAGCACTAGTAATCAAATCCAAGATCTACTTCATGGTCTGCTTTAATTCATCTAAGCCCTCCTTAGTTTCCTTCACAATTTAGTCAGCCATCCTTTCATCTGTTTCACTTTAACTTCGAGTCTATTGAAGCTAGCTGCTGACGGGTGAGCTAGTTTTTCTGATGCAAGAGTAATAGAATGTTCCAGCACCTCAAGGTACTTTGAATCTTGCCCTGAAGCAGGTGCGTCTAATGGTTCTTCTATATTTTCTTCTCTAATTATCCTAGTTGACTCCTACTGATGCTGCAGTAAATGGAGTTTCTACTTCTCTAATATGCCAATCCCCGAAGGATCTCTTATGCAGCTCCTTAAATCTATATGCCACATCACTTGGTTCTTGCTCTGGCCACATCTGCAAGTTCTTCAATATTTTTGTGACCAATCCACCAAGAAATACTCCTTTACATTGTAAGCTAGCCTGATATTTTATCCTCCATGCTACTAATAAGCCCATATTAAACCTTCTTCTTCTCATCATGCTGATGAGATGTCACACCCCAAGGGGTATCCTAAACGTAACAGTCTGCCATACTCAATATCAAGCTTAAGTATGATAACCCTAGTCATTCCCATAAGCTTCGATATTAAGTATAAGGCATGCTCTCACAAATTTAGAGGACCATACATGGAATTATGAAGCTTAAGAAGATACAATAACAAATTAAGAAAAGATGATTCATAATATTCATTTGTCCATAATAATAGTCTTACAAAACTTAAGGGCATTCCCCAGCCACAAATAATTATAATCTATTATAAGAATATTTCTATGAAGTCTACATCCTATCCAACATTAAACTTCATTTAGAAATTCCTTAACCAAAAAGGAAAATACTTGGCTGCAGGGTCCACGTGGCCTCAACCACAAATAGGTAAACTGCAAAAGATATCTATAAGGGTATAAGCTAATAGGCTTAGTGAGAATTATTTCCATAAGTAAACTTCTTATATAAAATTCAAACAAGTTATTAAAGCAATCAAGTGAAATGCAACATACACGAGGGCAAACAAGGCATGTAGTTTTCCCAGAACTATATATTGAATGGATTTACGCCCTCCATTCGGGGTTTGGTGATACGTAACCTCAAAACAAGTAGTTTTAGTTAAAAATTATGCTTTCGATCCATACCGCCAAGCATATTAAGTCTACTCAATTTGAGCCATGCTTTCGGATTTCCGCCAAACATTTAATTCCATGTTGCCAAGCAATCCCTTTCGATCATAACCACCAAGTGTTGCTTTTGACCGAGCTACCATCCTTCTCACCCAAGGATAATAACCCAATGCAATGTGACTCATATCGTGGTATGCATGAATCAATTTATTCAAATTATCATATCATTATTAACAATTTTAAGGAGATCATAAAGTTTCATATATATCAAATACTATACTAAAACAAACAATTGCTTACAGTCAATTCTTGTCTCGACATTCTTATAGTACTTTCAACAATTTTCACATATACATCAATTTATCTTACCTTAATTCTAATGTGGCTAAGCTACAAGTACAATCAAGTAAAGCCTTTTTAAGAAAATAAACTCACGATGCCATGTCGACACTTCTCTAAACGGATGAGTCATTCAAATAATCCACTAGTCGAAATAATCCTCAAGGTATGGGTATCCTTCCTCGGAATCACCTAGTCAAGGAAAATACCCAAAATGAGTATTTCTTGATGACTTTCTTGAATTTTGATGAAACAATGTCATAAGAACGTCAAAGTTCGTATAAAGGAAGACTCCAATTTAAAATGACCATAACTTGGTCATTTCGTTTAACGAGGGTTTTGTTGACTTTAGGGTTTCTGGTTGACTTTCCAATTAGGGTTTAAGCTAAACCGATCACAAAATTTTGGGGGTTTACATGAGTGGATGCATTTCTACCTCTACAATGATGGATGCTCCTTCAACCTTAGAGTACATGCTCCTAATGAGCAAATAATGAAGTATCATGGCATTTGAACCTGTCGTCTTGGAGCGGGTGAAAGTGCCTTCAATTTCTTCAATAGCAAATTGCCTCCATTCTACCTCCGACACTTCAATTGGAAACCCCACAAATTATGGTTCATATAATACTTCTTCCTCATCGTTTAAATCTATGGTAGCTATAAACTACCTCATAGCGACTTCTCTGTACTACCCAAATGCATAAAAACTGACTGTATTGACTAAACTTGGCATTATGCTTGCAATTCTGAAACTTGCCATAAATTCCCTTGTCATCTCTCTAAAGGCTTCGCCCTTAATTTCAAAAACTCTTTGCCATGCTTGGTCTGCAAAATATCCCTTGAAATCCACTTCCATCCCATAACTTCTCAGTAGATCTCGGTTCAACACATCATTTTCAACTATTTTCTTCCTTGCTAAATACAAACTATACTTTTCTTTATCCTCAGTAGATAATTCTATAGGAATACGTGGAGTATTACTTACTTAAGTAGCTGGCCTAGATTCAACTTTAGCCCTTTTTATTGTTTTTGGGTTTGTAGTTGGGATCTCTTTGGTGCCATTTCTTCACATGAAATGTGATCAACATAAGTGTTAATGAATTTAAAGTTCGAAATAAGTAGAGTTTTACCCTAATTTACAAAACTATCTACTTTGAAGAATATCCTCAGGTCATATCCATTCAAAACTTTTTAGTCGACATTTTACTTTAATATCAACCACATTATTGTCCTAACTTCATTTCACTGTCCCTTAATGTCATAATTATCTTTTTCAATTAATCCAAAACAAGCTAATCTTATGTAGAATTTCAATAAAGCTTCAAAAATCATAACAAAGTTTGTGGCCGATTGCCTAAAATTTTAGCTTACCAAGTCGCATAAGACAATTATTTCAACCATTTTCATTATCAAATAAAGTCTTGTTTATCAAACATAACAGATGCAAAGAATCATACATACATTGAAACCTTAGAATACATAAATTCAATCTATCATTTATGCTCAAATAAAATAGTAAAATAAAGAACAAGTAAGGAAAAGAGCTTACCTCAGTATGTTGATGCTTCAAATAACAAAAAGAATTTATTTTTAGCAAGTTTTTAGTGTAAGAAAGTCAAGGGTATGTTCACTCTATTAAGTTCAAAAGCTTTTTGAATGCAATAATAAAAAGAGGGAATGAACAGTTTTTAACTTTTTATATTAAAGCATGTCGAAGGACAAATTTTTGGCTCAACATTTAGGCTGTAGCTCATTTATTAACAAAAGAATAAAAGAATTAATGAATTAAGACTTAAATGCAAGTCAAGGCTTATTAAAAGAATAAAGAATAAACGAATCGAGGCCTAAATCTAGGCCTTCATTTAAATCCTGCAAAAAGAATTAGAGAAGCCACAACCTAAATCGAAGGCTCGACTCAAGGCTCGACCAAAAATTGTGATAAAAATTCCTTCATCTTTCACGTCGTGACTTTAGCTTGAGGCCAAATTTATCATATTAATCACCTACAAAACACCTTAAAGTAACTCAAAAAACAACCATATCCCTGCTTATTCATTCAAAGAAACACATTCACGAACTTTAAACATCATCAACATTTATTCCAAAATAGGAACAAGTTTAAAAACATGATTTAAGTCTTACAAACCGTTATCCTCAAAAGGACAACACTCATCCTATCAAAATTCCCAAGTAAAATTTCTCAGAAGTCTATAAAAAGAAATAAACAAACATCAATCTTCTCATCTCTCATTAAAGAAAAAAAAACTATCAAAAGAAAAGAAAGGTAAGATAATCATCCTAGGAGTCTTTTTTTTCACGGCTTAGGCTACTCTTTAGGATTAGCTTCAGCGTTTGATGGTTAAAGATCCTGTAGGTCTCTTTGAGAGGAGCTTAGAAATTTGGCCTAATTGGGTCTCCAGATTGTGTATGCTATATGATTCATCAAAGTTGTATGCACATTCTACTGCCTATTCTCAGAAGCTTTAATAAATTGAGAGATGAAATTTTCCAAAAAACTTTTGTTATCCTGAGAACCGCTTGACCCTTGACCCTAGCCCTATGGTCGGTTCAAAGTAGATTGTTGAAAGTTGCTATTGCCCCACCTAAAATTAGGATGGTTCCTTTAACCAGGGCTATAGGTCTGACTATAAGGGTTATTCTTTTGGCCATTAAAGTTGTTCACATACTCCACAGATTCAAGATCATTCCCTCAGCATTTTGTCCATATCCACTATCAACCATATTCACCTAGCCATTTCCACCACTCATGCTCTCAACCTTTCTACTAAGGGCCTCTATTTCGGAGGCTAGATTAGTCACTACATCCAGCTCAAACACTCTTCCAAATTTCTCCTTCATAGTTCTAGCAGAGGACCATTGATAATGATTATTGGCCATATCTTTAAACAAATTTAAACATTCTTCTGGAGACTTATTGTTCAAACTTCTCCCTACTGCTGCATCTAATAGCTGCCTAGTTTTATAATTCAATCCATGATAAAAAAGGTCTGGACTTGAGTCCACACTAGTAGTCCATGATGGGGGCAATGACCTAACAGTTCTTTCCACCTGTCAAAAGATTCATACAGGGTTTTAGAGTCTAATTAGTGGAATGAAGCTATGTCAGCTCTTAGTTTGGCTGCCTAAGATGGTGAAAAATATTTTCTCATGAAATTCTCAGTCGTCTGTTTCCATGTGGTAATGGAATTTCTAGACAAACTGTTTAACCACTTCTTTGCATTTCCTTTTAAGGGAATGGAAATAACCTCAACCTTATGGCATCATCCAAAGCGCTATTAATCTTAAATGTTTCACAAACTTCCAAGAATTTTTGCAGATGGGTGTTAGGATCTTCATCTTGCAGCCCATCAAATTGTACATATTGATGCACCATCTGTATAACATTTGGTTTCATTTCGAAATTATTTGCAGCAAATCTCAGAATAGCGATGCTTGTATTGGCTTTATCTTAGTTTGGTTGACAAAATTCAAGCATAGTCATTGGTTAGGTTACTCTAGCAGGGTTTATATCCTCCTGGATTTCTCCTTCATGTTCATGTTCTAGATCATTCCTAGTAGTCATTTCTTCTATATAAATTTGTTGTTCCTCCCTAGCCACTCTTCGATAAATTCTTCCTATTCTTTGGGACTCTAGAGTAAATGGAAATAAATGATAAGATTGACTCCTAGTCATAATCTTACATTTTTATTTTGAAAAGAAATCAGACAAAGAAAAGCAATAACAACAGCATATAAAAACAACAATAAAGAATAAATGAATGAACAAATAAAAAAGTCAATCAAATTAAAGAATAAAAGAATTTTAAGAATAACATATCAAAAGAATGAAAGAACAAAATAATAATAAACTACATAGAAAAACAAAAACAAGTATATATAGGAATATTTACAACAGAAGGAATGTTATATACAAAAACAAAACAAAACAGAACGGATATTTACATAACATACATATATACAAAAGGAAAAAACAGGAGATTAACATATTAACATAAACGAAAAAAAAAAAAACAAAATATTTGCAGAAAAGAAAGATAAGAACATAAGAATATATACAGGAAAAAAAAAAGAACAAACCTATTTACTTTCAATGGAAATTAGTGACTAGAATAATAAATGAAATGCTTTCAGATATTGCTCTGTTGGGCTTCATATGAATGAATCAAACATTGATCCCTGCCAAGGGTGCCAAAAAACTTGTTTATGATTTGTGTTGGGTTAGTTGTATGTTAAAACCATTTTAAAGACCACAATTTCAAAAATTTATAAAACTAATAATTTCTATTCAACTTCATATAGCAACTAACCACATCGAGCAAGTGCTGCAAATCTTTGAATTTTTTAGTACTCTTAGAAAATAATCCTAGAGATAATAGCTAAAACTAAAACTCTAAAAACCGACCCAAGTTAAAACTAAATTCTAATCAAGATCAAATACAAAATTACATAACCTTAAGAAAAAGAGAACCTCTAAAAACAAAATGGAAATGTAATAATCATTCAACTCAAAATCCATATGATAAACAACTCATCTATTGATCTCTAACATGTAAATCGAGAGAGTACACTCAAATATTATTTAATGATAAAATTATAAAACCTTAAAACCTTCGGTAAATTTTAGGATCAAAAATTTAAATGACTACCAAAAGTCGAACCGAGTCAACACAAAATCTTAAGGTCAATTAAATAATCCCGAGAGGTAGAGAATATTAAATAAATCATAAAAATAAAGCAAAACTTAAATTTAGAACTAAAAATATAAAACAGTCATAAATCCCCAAAATTTTATAATTTTGTGAGTAAATCTTAAAGCCAAAAACTAAAATTAATCTCTAAAAAGTCAACTAGGTCAATAACAAGCCCTAATGAGATTAGATCCAGCAATTCGACACTAAAAACCCTAAAACAATAAAAATGAAATAATCTTGGATTACGGTTCGAAATAATGCAATACAACCTAAAAAGATCATATTCGTCAAAAATTTGATCATTCCAGACCCGAACAGGATCGGTTCTTGAAAAATATGTCTCGAGTTTAAGGTAGTAAAAATATCCCATAAATCAATATAGATTCGTAATTTCATAAAGATTCATAAAATATTAGTTTTATAATTTTTGATATCTAAAAGCAACAAATGTAGCATTTTTACGCATATTTTCTTTACTACCAGTAATTTATATATCTTGATTACTATTCATTATACTATTTTTATTATTCAATACTATTTACCTATCTCTAGTTTTTCTTACAACTTATTTCTTACATCTTACACACCTATATCTTACATTTACTTTTTCAATATTACTTTTTACTAAACTTCTCTTACACTTTACTTACTTTTCATTACTAAAATTAATTTTTTATTACATTCTCTCTCTCCTTCCCCTCCTTGCTATCCACTCCCTCTCTCCTTTCTATCTAGTTTATTTTTTTAATTTATTTTATTACATCTAATTTCCCTCTACATTTATCTATATATACCCTCTCTCCATCCGCTTCTTTCATACACTTCATTCACATGCCAAAACTCTCTCCAATTCTCTCCACAAAATTTCCTCTCCAAAATTTTCTTTTCAACAATCTCTTCTTCTCATACATCTACCATCCACATGCAACTACCAATACTTCATTTCTTCTTCAACCAACAAATAACATTAGACAAAAATTCTTAAAACTATCTTTATGTTCATGTTAACATAACATAATCATAGTGTATATTTTCTAAACCCATGGGTCCTATGAAAGCAACAATATGTTCATGTATTATTTAATAATGTTCAAATATTATTATTGTTGTTATATTGTCATGCTTTATTATTGCTCCTAATCTAACATTTATATATTAAGCATAATTATGTATATATATTCTTAGATCCTATAAAATCACTAATCTAACATTTATATATTATTAAGCATAATTATGTATATATATTCTTAGATCCTATAAAATCACTAACATAACTTTTTATTTACTCATGCTCTTATAATTCTTGCAATTTAACTATTTATTTATTTCATGCAATTTTATTAAGACTAGTCTTTCTAGTCTTAGACTTGTTCTTATCAAGTTAAAACATTTTTTCTTATTTTTTTTAATGGACTTGCCCATGTCTAAGTCCAAAAAGCCTTGATATAACCTAAGACTTCCCAATACTTGACTTTTATTAAATGCTTGTTTTATTTCTATGTCTTTTATCTTTCATCTGAATTATTTTACTTAGCTACAAGTTCATATTCATGCATAACTATATTGTTATTGTTTTAATAAAACAAAAGGAGTTATTTCTTTAATAAAAAAATAAGACTAAACTCTTTATAATAAAATGATTTTTGTTACTTAGGAAAAATTTCCATTAAGACTTAGAATTATGTTTCAACAAAATTCTTTTAAAAAATTTAGAAAAGTTCATCATAAAATTTCAAGAGTTAATATTATGAACTTCTTCAAAATTTAACTAAGTAGTTTCATTACACACTCTTTTTTCAAACTACTACTCCAATGTTGATAATTTTTTGTTATGCAAACTTTTCTTAAAAACTTATTTACAAGATTATTACCTACATTTTAATAAATACTAAGAGCAAAACAAATTTTTCAAGTCAAGCTAGGATTAATTTGCTAGTTAAAATTCACTTAGAAATAAAATCGGTATACAACTTAAGGAACTAAGCTTTAAGAAGCAAATTCATTTTCTTTTTATGAAATTAAGGAAATAATAGTTATACTAATTAGACACTCATTTATAACAAACTAAAGATTTTTCTAACAACCCTTAATGGTCCATGTGTTGAAATTTTTCAAATTAAGAAATAAATATTATAAGTATAAAAGTTTAGAGCAAGTCATTCACTTAAATTCTCTCATATGTTAAAACTTGAAACATTTTTGTTATACAAGTTAGGATAATTTTTTTCCCTTAAAACCACATAAAGGTTCATGTTTCGAAAAATCATTAGTTAAAAGAAGTTTAGCATGAAAATTAAATATTCATAAACTCAAAATAAATAAGGAATCATGATTTTCTTTTATTAAGTTTCACATTTATAAAATCTAAGAATTAGAATTTCGTTTAAAGAGTCAGACTTAGGTAATTCTTTAAAATGAAATACACTTGGGTTTCATGTCACAAACAGGTAAAACTATGTTTTATAAAATAAATTGTTTGTGAATAAATATAAGAACTTTAAGGATTTTAAAATATATGTATATTGAATTATGATTTTCTTGTTGCTAAGTCGTAAATTTCTAAAATAGCAATTTAATTACAAGTCAAAGAATGACCTTTCACAAAACTCTATCTTTCACAAAGATTGTATACAAATTTTATTTTTGAGATAACATCACTAGAATCATGCATATAATATGAGTCCACGTATATATTAAAAGAATTTTTCACCTATATAAATATATATATGTATTTGCTATGGAATTTTTAGATGAAATAGAATTTAGAAAAACTTCAATTTGAGGCTGAAATTTTCGTAACCAATATGTACTAACATGTTTTTGAACCCAAACGACTTAAATGATTACAATAACCTTAGAAATAGATAGATCTCTTCAAATAGATAGAAAACAACATCTTATATTCAAAATTCCTAGTTAAAATGAGCAACTTATGACCATTTTAAGTTGGGATTTCACATAATCCGAATTTTGACAAAAATAACAAGATATAATTGGAAAGTTTGAGTAGAACTTGTATGAAATACTCATTCGGAGTATTTCTTTTGTCTAGGTGATGAGGGATACGAGACTTCTCCTCCTAAGGATTATTATGACTAAATAGGTTGTGAAATGGACTAGTGAGTTTTCCCTTCTATTTTCATTACTTTGCTTGTACTTGTAGATAGTTGCATTAGATCTATAGGTATAAGATAAAAATAAATATGTATGGGGTTATAGGTTTATATGTAAATGCTTTCATGTGTGTGTAACAAAGGATGCTAAACATATCGAACCAACAAATGATTGTTTAGATACATTAGTATATGTTGCTTATGCGTGTATAATGCTTATTTGATCACCTTTAAGTACAACATAATTATACCCATTCTCAATATAAATTAAATGGATACGCATTGCATTTGTTGAGTTACATAATAAGGATTGCTACTCCTACGTGAGGAATCGGAAAGGCCAGAGGTTAAGCTCATTCTTAAGGAACTTAAGCGTATCAAGGATACATCCTAAGGATGAACAATGCTGATCGATCGCTATGAGCAGAGTGCTTGGGGATTAGTAGTGAAAACAGTAGAAATCTTTAGGCCTAAATTCCCTAACCCTTGGTACAGAGGGCATAAATCTGTTCTATGTAGAGTTTCTGGATACCCATACATAATTATTTATATCACGTGATTGTTACATAGCATGCATAGCATATGCGTGAAAATTAATAAACTTGTTTGAAATCACAATGCGGATGAAAGGAAATACCACACTAAGCTCGTTGTAAGCTTACATCCTCATAAATCTTTGTTGAAATAGGTATACTTGTGGCCCTATTCGATGATCAGGACATTAAGGAAATCATTGATGGATTCTTGAACTCTTATGGAAGCAGTGGGAACATAAGATGAATTTATTTCTTGTAACTCCTTTATAAGCAAAATATGATATGTCGATAGTTTGGAGATCACTAGACTACGTATTTATATAAACTTAAAGTTATTAGCAGGGTATGCCTCCAAGAATTGTAATTGACCATATTTATATTTCATGTTAAGTGTTTCTCTTGTCTTGTTACTTAATTGTTATCAAAGTAAATTGCATTATTATAATGCATTCCCTCTAATGTGTTGTGCACTTTATACATAATATGAAAGCCTTTACGTCTCTAAGGAAGTCATTCTTAGGCTTTAATATTGTGTACGGCGAACTGCCATATTCAAGGTATCCTTCCAGGCGTGACTAGTGTACCTATCGAGGTAGCATAGAAAATATTATGTCATATTCTAAAGGATCATTGGCATCTACCTTACCCACATTTCATTTATTATCTAGCTAAAGAAAGTTAGAAGATCATAATGAAAACAGAAGTTATGCTATGTTAATGGATATTCACAAATGTTCTTAAGGAAAAATTAAATATGGTTTTGTAAAAATGCAAGACAAGGGCAGGATTTGCTTCACAAATTTCTTATGATGTGATTTCTTGACAAAAATCTGCAAGAGTTGTTTGCTGGTGTATTTACACTTTCAAATTCACTGGTGTAAGCTAAAGCCTCTCTCAAGATCAGTAGCTCTAGGTCTAGACCAAACCACCAGAATCTCTTCTTAAGTTATCAATGGTACTAAAACCTACATAAAGATCAAGAATCCTTTGCTTTTAAAATGAAATCAATGAATTTCAAAACAAGTGATACAAAGTTTTCACAATTCCTCTCTCAAGTTGTCTAGGTTCAACTCCATTAGTAACCATAGATCTATTCATTAAAATGACCTCTCAGCCTATTTTAACGAAATCAAACATGAATCTAATAGGTGCATCACGTAATTAGGCAAAGGAAAATAAAATCAAGCTACTAATTACAAATGCCCAATTAATATTTACTTGAAAGTGCATTTGAAATCACATGAATCAGGATTTGGATTCACAAACCTTAAGCTATAGGAGATTATTTCTCCATAGATTTAAAAATTAAGAACGAATTCTAAAGAAATAATATCTAATTAACGAAGAATATTACTATTAAGAATAGATTCTTGCAGAAATTACAAATAATGAGTTTAAATGGTTTTACCCAGAAAACACAAGATTTCTAAAGCAAAAAGAAACTAACTCTTTCGCCTTAGAATTCTCTCTCTACACTTTATTAGGAAAATTTGTCACATAGGTTACATATCTTTTCAACGCATGTCTGCGTGCTTATTTATAAGCTTAGGACACATAAATCATGATGATTTTATTGTTGACATGATAGATGCTTTAATAACATAATTCATTTTCTTTCTTCATGTGTGCATCTGTATCGCTTGCTCACACATTCACATGCCGCGGGTAAGTTGAGTGCTCGAGTATTGCATTAAAGTCATGGCTCAACCTTAGCTAGAGCATTCTGTCAAAACGCATGAGTTTTTGTCCATCTTTCCATTGAGGGGTAAATTGAGGACGTCAAGGGCTTGATACTTTGGGCTCAACTCAACTTATGCTTCTTAGCAAAGGTCTATTCTTCATTTAGTCTTCATCGCGAGTCAAGATGAGGCCTCGATAATGTGGCACAACATAAGCTGTTCTTCACTTCCAAGGCTCAATCTCCCAAAATTATTCATCGAGGGTCATGTTGAGGGCTCGATCTAGGGCGCAATAGACTAACTAGCTTTGTTTTGCCTCAACATTTAGGCCTCGATAAGTACTTTTGCAGGGCTCAATGGGATCTGTCTTTAAGTTTTACTGTTGTTTTGCTCCAAATCTAATTCCAAATACTCAAATTCTTCTTCTTTTGATTCTAGGAGCTAAAAAGAATAACATTAAACATTAAAAAAACCATATTCATAGGAATTTAATCAAAAGTACATCAATTTAAGCCCAAATTCCTATGAATAGAATACAGTGAAATAGACTTGTCATGTGGCTTTCCAATATCCACTTAGACACTCATAGGCTTATAACGTTTTATTTGTTATTAGATTTTTAAGGATTCCAAATGTTGAAAAAAAATATTATCTCCAATATTTATGCTTAAACAACTAAAAAAAATAAAATCCCATTTACAATATACGATAAATGTTACAATAGGTATATGAATTTTATCAATTTATGCAACTAACCAGAAGTTTAAAAGTATCAATTGAGTCCCTTCAAATTTTTTAAATCCATATATAATACCTAGGTGATGGTTTGGTAGTTAATCCTAAAATTTGGTGAAGTCAAGAAATTAGCAAAAGTGGGCATAGTTTAAAGTTAAGATAACTAATAATTTAAAAGTATCAATTGACTACCTACAAAATTTTTAAATCCATTTATAATACCTAAGTGAGGTGGTTAATTACAAAAATAAGTAAAGTTTAGTAGTTAATTCTAAAACTAAAGTTAATATAATTAACAAAAGTGGGTATAATTTAAGTTAGTAAACTGACAATTTTAAATTTCATATAGTTGCACAAATTAATAAAATTCAAGTAGCAAATATGGCATTCACCCTATTATATATTTAGTTAATTATTCATCATCTTTGAATCATCCTAAAAGTTGTAATATTGCAAAAGGACATTGACTCACCCGACTCCGACTTATTTCTAGTAGAAAATATGTGGCAATCAACTCAAAGCCGTTGACCAAAAAGTTAAAAATAAAAATGAAAAGAAAATCAACTCAAAACCTAATAAATTTATATGGATCTAGTGACTGCCACAATAACAAAAGGATAAAAAGAGTTCAACTTAGAAGTATGCTTGAGTTGAATGTTCTTATTAACCAAAAGTCTCAATTACCAAACTTAACCAGAATTTTCTTTCATGTGAACACGGATTATTTGTCGACTTAGGTGTAAGGCCTAATATTTCATGAAACTAATAAGTGGATGCCGAGCTAACTGTTCCTGGACATGTTGTACAATTATCAACTACCAACCAAGCTGTCCCTATCAACACATCCAAAAGTCGATTTCCCTTCATGAAATTTGCGGTTTTCTTGCCTAAAAAGTACTCTTGAGTTACCTCATCTTTTCAAGCACTAAAATAATGAGGTAGCACGCCCCCGTTCCTTTTTCTTAAGTTAAGAAAATCATCAAGGAAAGAAAAGGTACACAAAACACACAATAAAGATAAAATAAGTAAGACACACAACTTAGTATTATGTTTATGTGATTCATGTCTTGTCTGCCATTACCACTTCAACAAGCAACTCTTACACGTCTATTCAGTTTTTTTAGTGATGTGATGTATGTATGTTCTTGTGCTGATTGGAATTGAAGTTTCGGCTTCATAAGCTAAGCCTTACTGGCAGACAGGTTTTTTCTTTTGAGAGAAAGTAAGAGATATTGTTGGAATTTCCCAGCAAAAAGTTGATGGAAAACTTGTGAGGAGTGATGAAGTTGCTGCTCCTTTCTCCTAACAAGGTTCGTTGAAACATTTTATGATGTCTTTCTTAATCTTAAATAAATGATATTGCATACCCTCAATATAAGGATGATTATCATAATTCATTATTATATCATTTGCAGAATAATTTCTATATCGTTTTTTATGTTTTTTTCTTTTCGTTAATTTTCTTCAACAACTAGGTTGTAAAGATAGAGATTGTGTTGATTATTGATTGTATCCTTTGCTGGTTGTTGGATGCAGAACGGAAATTGTTGGTTCTTCATGAAATATTATTAGAGTGAGCTATGTCTTCATAACGTGGATTTTTCAAATCCTAGACTTGGTCTTGTGTTGAGGAAGTCAAGAATGGTTTGCTGGAAGAATGGGTTCTATGTTGGTTTATTTCTGATTACTCTGGCGGTGCCAATGTCAGAAGGCCTTAACCATGAGGGTGTGTACCTTTTGGAGCTGAAGAGCAAACTCAATGATGAGTACAACAATCTTCGCAATTGGAACGCTGCAGATGACACGCCGTGCAGGTGGACTGGTGTGGATTGTACTTCAGGTTATAATCCCGTGATTTGGTCTCTTGATTTGCGGTCAATGAACCTTACTGGCACTCTGAGCCCTTCTATTGGTGGTCTTATCCATTTAACCTACCTGGATTTTTCTTTTAATGCATTGGATGGAGATATACCAAAAGACATTGGAAATTGTTCAAAGTTGGAACATCTTTATTTGAACAACAATAGGTTTAATGGGATGATTCCATCAGAACTATGCAATCTTTCCTCTTTGACCATTTTGAATGTATGCAATAATAGATTATCTGGTCCAATTCCTGATAACCTGGGAAAATTGTCTGCCCTGGAAAATTTTATCGCATATTCTAACAATATCACAGGTTCTATACCCAGTTCAATCGGCTATCTGAGGAGTTTGAGAACATTTCGAGTGGGGCAAAACGCTATTTCTGGTATCATACCACCAGCAATTGGTGGTTGTGATAGCTTGAAGTTACTTGGTGTTGCACAAAACAATATCGAAGGTGAATTACCAAAGGAGATTGGAATGCTTCAAAATTTGACTGATTTGATTCTGTGGGGGAACCGAATTGGAGGATCCATCCCAAAGGAGATTGGGAACTGTTCTAATCTTGAAAATATTTCATTATACAAGAACAACCTTATTGGTCATATCCCTTCAGAGATAGGTAAGCTAAACTCTCTCAAATGGTTGTATGTCTATAGGAATCAGTTGAATGGAACACTCCCAAAAGAATTTGGGAATCTTTCAGCAGCAATAGATATTGATTTTTCTCAAAATTTTCTTACGGGTGAGATCCCAAGGGAGTTGAGTAATATAAAAGGTCTAAGTCTGTTGTATCTGTTCCAGAATCAATTGACTGGTGTAATACCAGATGAGTTTACAAATTTAAGGAATCTGACAGATCTTGACCTGTCCATCAACAACCTAACCGGATCAATTCCTTTAGGTTTTCAGAACTTAACCCGGCTGTACAAATTACAGCTTTTTGACAACTCTTTGACTGGGAGAATTCCTCCAATGCTTGGAAGGCACAGCCCACTTTGGGCAGTCGATTTTTCAAACAATAGCCTGTCAGGAATTATAACCCCATATCTTTGCCATCGGGCCAAACTCAGTTTCCTGAATCTTCAGTCCAATAGGCTCTATGGGAACTTACCTCCTGGAATTCTGAGCTGCAGTACATTGGTGCGACTTCGTCTGAGTGGAAATAGGCTTTCAGGAAGCTTTCCTTCAGAATTATGCCAGTTGGAGAACCTCACTTCCATTGAATTAAGCCAAAACAATTTCAGTGATCAGATTCCCCAAGAGATAGGAAATTGCAAGAGCCTGCAGAGACTTGACCTCTCAGGGAACTTCTTCACATCAGAATTGCCAAAAGAAATTGGAAACCTATCTCAGTTGGTGGCTTTCAACATCTCGTCTAATTCTTTCTCTGGAGAGGTTCCATCTGAACTTTTTAAGTGCATCAAACTTCAAAGACTCGATCTTAGTCAGAACAGTTTTGGAGGTAGTTTACCTGCTGGCTTTGGAGCTCTGTTGCAATTAGACACTCTTCGGATTTCAGATAATAAATTTTCCGAAAGTATTCCACCCTCATTAGGAAATCTTTCGCGCTTGATGGAGCTGCAAATGGGTGGAAACCGTTTTTCTGGTGAAATTCCTCCAGAATTAGGCCTTCTTTCAAGTCTGCAAATAGCACTGAATCTCAGTCACAACAATCTCAGTGGAAGCATAGCTTCGCAGCTGGGGAACCTACAATTACTGGAAACACTCCTCCTGAATAACAATGCCTTGGGCGGTCATATTCCCGGCACATTTATAAATCTATTCAGCCTACTGGTCTGCAACTTTTCATACAACAAACTTAATGGACCATTGCCATCTGCACTGCTATTTCAACACATGCCCCTTAGTAGCTTTGTGGGAAATGAAGGGCTTTGTGGAGGACCACTTGTTGACTGCAGCAATGATCAATATTCAAACTCAAGTCCAAGGAGCGAAAGTGCAAATGCTAAAAGGGGCAGAATTATCATCAGTGTTTCAGGTGCGGTAGGGGGAGTTTCTCTTATCCTAATCATCATCATATTGCATTTGATGAGACCTCCTAGGACAATTGCTTCCCTAGAAGATGAGGCGAGATCTACAAGTTCTGACGTTTACCTTCCCCCTAGGGATGGATTTACTTTCCAAGATTTGGTTGAGGCTACTGATAATTTTAGCCAGAACTATGTTCTTGGAAGAGGAGCCAGTGGGACAGTGTACAAAGCACCTCTGCATTCTGGACAGATAATAGCTGTGAAGAAACTTGCATCCAATGGAGAAGGTAACGGTGCTGAGAACAGCTTCCATGCTGAAATCTTAACTCTAGGACAGATCAGGCACCGGAATATCGTGAAGCTATTTGGATTTTGCCACCATGAAAGATCAAGCCTGCTTCTCTATGAGTACATGGCAATGGGAAGCTTGGGGGAGCTGCTCCACGTAGGCTCTTGTGGCTTGGACTGGTCAACTCGGTTTACCATTGCTCTTGGATCTGCAGAAGGTCTTGCCTATTTGCACCATGACTGCAAGCCGAGAATAGTTCATCGTGACATCAAGTCCAACAACATACTGCTTGATGAGAATTTTGAAGCACATGTCGGGGATTTCGGTTTGGCAAAAGTTCTTGACTTGCCTCAATCAAAGTCAATGTCAGCAGTTGCAGGATCCTACGGATATATTGCACCAGGTAAATTTTTTTTTGGCTCTTTTAGATTGATTCATGACTCAAAATTATGTTGTTTCTCTGGTTTTTCACTGCTGTGGTGTTGTTTTCTCCGTCTGCTGTTCGTTCACTGGCATCAGGACACATGTTTATGTGTGCATTCTTCTTTTTGTTATTTGGTGTCACTAATGACTATCCTAGCTTTTTTATTTCCTGAACAAGCTTAATGAGGATTAAGATTTGATGCACCTTAAAACTCGCCAGTTCCTAGAACTAACTGGATTGGTCCTGGATGAGTACATACAAGATATAGCTTCCTATTGACCGTGCAACTTGCTTAAAACTTACAACTTGCTAATAGCTTAAGCTTCTCAATTTACCATATACGCATTTGGCAAAATGATTTGATAAATATAAAAGATCTCGAACCTTACAACCCATTTTTCAGGTCGATACTAATCCTTTTTTTTCCCTTTTTTTGCGTGCGTGCGTGCGTGCGCGTGAGCGTGTGCATGTTTGTTATTTTACTTCACTGTTGCTGTCTGTCAATTATAAACTGATAGTTAAAATTGGAACCAACAAGCTAGTAATGAATTTATCTGCAAAACAACTAATAATGCTGTCTTTATTTAAACAGAATATGCATACACCATGAAGATCACAGAGAAATGTGATATCTATAGCTATGGAGTTGTTTTACTGGAGCTGCTAACTGGAAAAACTCCAGTACAACCACTTGAACAAGGAGGCGACCTTGTTACTTGGGTCAGAAGATACATAAGGAAAAACAACTTGACATCAGATGTCTTTGACCCACGATTGAACCTCAAGGAACAAAATACTGTCGATCAAATGATTGCAGTCCTAAAAGTTGCACTAATATGCACAAGTACATCTCCTTCTGATCGGCCATCAATGCGAGAAGTTGTTTTGATGCTTCTGGACCTGATTGGGCAAGATTCAAGTTTCATATGGCCTCCGATTAATTCGTATTCTTCTAAAGGGGATTCGACATAGAATTATATCATTGAACTCCCACAAATCTATGGATATACTATTTCTAAATGCTTTGTACTGATTCTTTTATCAGTTTTACGGGCAATTTATGATGAAAATTTGTAAATCATTTGATGTTTGAATGCTTTTCTAAAGAATCATAATAGAGGAAGACGAAGTCATGCTAGCAATTTTAGAGATGGTTAAATTCTTACATTGGACCCAATATTAAACTGGAATGCACCCATTTTCATTAAAAACATCTTTGCGCTCACATCCAACCGATAACCTAAATCTTAATCATGTTAAAATTAACTAGGTTTTCCTTCTTTTTTTTTTTAAATTCTATATTTGATGTAATTTGAGAATCATTTTCTAACCTACATTCTATCTTAATTAGTGGCATTCTTCTTAAGATGATACAAGGGATTAATCTACAAAATATAATCTGTGGGCTGAGCCCAATATTGATTAATTATTGAGACCAATTATTAAGATTAATGACAGCATCAAAGATTTCAACCTACTTTTTTTATTATGATTTAAAAAGTTTTGGATTGGTGGGATTGGAATAGGTTCCACTAAAATTGTTTTACATATTTTCAACATTTCTCAGCAAGTTTTAAATTTAGTTGGTTCCATACTACATAGTGAACTTTTTTTCCCCCTCTTCTGTTTAGTCAATTAAGGTTAGTATCCTAATTAATCGTATTCGGTAATAGCTACAGAGGATATTTTGATAATTGGGCTTTTAGCTCAATGTAGTGCTATGGATTGGGTGATAAGGCATAGGAAATCGAGTCTCTATAGGATTTTTAAGGGTATTCGACTTAATTGGCTTGAAACAAAGATTGTTGGATCAAGTTTTCGGCTCTCAACCTTGCTTGGTTTTCTCATGTACAAAAGGTAGACTTAAAAGATGGCTTTTTGAGGTTGTTTGTGTTTCGTTTGGCTTCCAAAGGAGCTTGTCTGGTCTTTCTTCTTTTTTACTATATGCTATTAAGCTAATCTAAGCTAATGCAAGAAATTTGGACCAAAAGCCCAAGATCATAAGAGAAGAAAGGTTGTATTCTAAATAGTTAGATCATCTAGTACAATCCGCGACCAATAACATTAAATTTTAACCAAGTACCTTCGTCAATCCATTAAACAAAATTAGTCTCCAAATCTATAAATAGGAGGCTAATTCTCTCATTTGAGGGGCATTTGACATATTACAAAATTTGTGACAAACGTGGAAGCTTTGCTAAAATTCTATTGGAAAAGATCAAAGAATTATTAGTGAAAAATGAATCAAGAGATGACTAGGTCTACTCACTTCAATCTTCCATCATGCATGCATCACGAGACATCAAGTTTTTCTACTTTTCTTTATATGCCCCTCTATATGACCTCCCTCCACATGTCATTAGATCAAGATATCTTTGGTAATCTATAATTGCCCCACCCCAAGCGTATAGGGTGTAATAGTTACACTACAAATATCACCTCCAAGCAATATGTGCAAAGTATTCTGTTATTGAGTGGGTTTCTAATTAAGTTTTAATTTGAGAAATCATTATCAACCAAAAGGTTATCACTTTGAATAGAAAGAGTTTATCACTCATTCATAAACATTTAACAAGCAAAGTCCCCAATCGCCATGCATTTTGACAATTTAATTACATTTAAGGCAATGTTCAACTACTATTTTACAAGCACAAACAAAGTAAGAAGATCTTATTACTCACCCATGCATTGTAGCTAGTCGTCATAGTAATCAGTCGGAAAGTCCAAGTCTTGTTTAAAAGATCCTATAAAATAACAAACAAAATTCACTAAGCATGTGTCTATGTAGGACTTCTATTAATACTTAAATATTCTAAACTTATGTAATTATAATTCTAGTTCACCAATATTCAAGAAATTATAAAGTATTAAGCTCAACTATCTTTGCTTAACTAATAAAATAGGTATTTAACTTGATTTGCATATGCTACAATTTGAAACAATTAAATTTTTAGCCTTAATACTTTTGGAATCTCTCCAAACTTAAAATATAAAAGTTGTAAAGCTCTCTCTAATCTTTTCTGT
The DNA here is from genome assembly GCA_024138025.1 of Combretum micranthum. Classification (NCBI taxonomy): domain Eukaryota; kingdom Viridiplantae; phylum Streptophyta; class Magnoliopsida; order Myrtales; family Combretaceae; genus Combretum; species Combretum micranthum. The sequence goes on from JAMXBD010000325.1 coordinate 796,190, forward strand.
AGCCTGTTAAATCACCTCAATCCGAGTTCAAATAAAAAAGTTACAGTCAAATTATGAAATAGGGTTACTGTAGGGGATTTGAGACTCTAGGCCAATAAGGCCACAATCACGGCCGTGATTCATCAAAATACTAGAGTCAAAGACTACTAAGGGAAAAATCAAGCCCATGACTCCACAAAAACCCGATACCAAATGCTACTAAGGTCATGTTCACGCCCGTGACTGACAAAAAAACTTGATATCAGACACTTCTACACTAATTTTCATGTTCGTGACTTATCCAAACTCTACTCTATTTTTCCTCACTTCGAAAATTACACTTCCAAACACTTGATATGTTTTCAACTTCATCAAATACACTTCCACACTCTACTTACATATTCATATATCATTCCAACACTTCAGATAGGCATCACACCAAAGTCTAAATCCCATAACAACTATACACAACATCAACCCATTCAAGCAACAAAAGGCCAAAAACTCCATAAAGTAAAAACTTAAACTATCAAATTCAACACTTCACAACATTCATTCAATTTCAACATCAATAATAACAACAAACCCAACATTAACTAGCATGAACTCTATATTACATTACTTAATTTACAAAGTAACAAAACAAAAGCATATATTACTTACCTAAATGAGTCTTTACTTGTTGATTTGTAGTTGAAATGGAATTTTGAGAAGTTTTAGAAGAGAAATGGATGACTGAAATATGGAAAGGGAGAGAGGAAAGAATTTGTCTGCTATAAGAAGGAAAAAAAGGGAAATATTTTTGCCAATTTTAAGTGATATTTGCCTTATATATTTAGATAAAGCTTTGTTGATTTTTTAGGCATTAAAAAGCTATTGTGTGTGTGTGTGTGTGTGTGTGTGGTGTGTAGGCTAGTTATTGTGGATTTAAGCCTAAAAGTTTACAAAAAATAAAACTTGAATTTGCATTAAAGACATCACTATACTTTAAATGGAAATCGATACAAAGTTTTAATAAGTTTGGCTTATAAATTTTATTTGAAAGGAAATTTACTTATGAAAACCTATATTGGAATTTTTTATAAGTTAGAGATTAAATTTTTGAAATCTAATTTTCTAAAGAAGTTTAGAAATAAAATAATTTATATACAACTTGAAATGAGTTACTTGGACTATTGGATCTCTAAAGAATTAACTAATGAAAATTTTGAAATTAATGAAACTAATAGGCAAATTTAAAATATTTAAATGAAATTTTGAATTTTTTTTCTTATTTATCTTATTTCATACATCTTAATACACTTAAATCTTAATCAAAACATTCATTCAAAATTATATACTAAAACTTCATTGATTTTTAATTCTATTTCTTAAACTTATTCATGGAAAAACTTGGCGGTCACACATAACACATGTCACACGCTCTTAATCTAATGTAGCAACCATAGTTTAGGATATTTAATTTAATGTCCTCAAATAAGGTATCCTCAGTGTCCTAAAAAATACCAATACGCACAAGAGTACTTATGACTCCTACCAAACAAAAAGGGCGAGGTTCTCCCAGCGGATCACACATCTAAAGTGGGATTTGATAAGTCCTCAGAACTTCCCAGAAAAGAAAAGAGAGAAGTAGTCTTACACAGATCAATTCCACACAAATAATCAGCAATGTGCGTTTTATGCAAGAGCCTATACCCCTGCATAACTCCATTGCAATTTTTCCACCAACTCCTAATTGATCATTTGATTTCAGAATATCCCCATCGACTACCTATATCTCTTTACCGCACACTCCATGGGAGGTCCAGGCATCTACAATTACTATATCATCCTGAAGTTGCAATCAGGCTCACCATCCAATCCGGAGGTGCCACTCCTGGAGTAAATAGCCAAGCATTAATCAACAATCATTTAAGCCGAGTTTAAATTCTTAGTATGATTATTAATACTATCCTAGCAAGCAACACGCAATTACTATGTAATTGTTGGTTGGTATGAGCTTGTCATCCCTTTCTAAGCTCGATATCCAATAACTATTCATAATTAATGTTAGGAATTAGTTCAAGATTACTACCTTTATTTCATTCATGTTGTTTGTTACATCTAATTTACCTCAATTTAACCATATCTAGTCAAAGATAATGTTTAAAAGGTCATCTAGGTCATTTACTCAAGTTATTTATTTAATTATATAGGTTAGGGTCAGTTTTGGGAATTAGTTTAACTAACCCTTAGTTAGATATACTTTATGGGTCATGATTCTTAGCCTTTCAAGAATGGATTCCCAAAGTCCACAAATCCTGTATAGTTCGTAGTATCTTACTCGAATTATTAAGTTTGAATTACTTTACTTTGTGTGAGGCATTTTAGACTTAAGTGTTTAGGTGATACACATTGTGAGTAAGGTATTGGTACTTGCTAAATATGTATCTTGAAGGTTTTAGAAGTTACTTAAAGTTAAGGGAAGAACTGGGTCAAGTTTCTTGCAATTTAAGCAAGAATAAGCGAAGGTATGAAGGGGTTGAAAAAGAACACGACTAGTACATGAGGGGGTGTATTACCTCGTGTTTTAGTACATGACTGAATAGGTCAGTTGTGTTTTGGGTATGTTACTTCTTTTTTTAGGTCAGAGAGAAGCATGGGGGTAACACAGCTACATGTATCCCCTCATATTCTTCTAAGTCTCAAAGCATTTTCAAGAATAGAGAAAAGCACCGGGGGAACACGACCTCATGTTCTTGCCGTGATCTTCTAAGGAAGCTTATTTCTTTGAGTTTTCGAAGACAGAGAGAAGCACAAGTAGAACACAACTTTGTATTCATGCTGTGCTATTCTAGGTTTGTGATATTTCATGCTCAAACTTGATATTTTTGTCAAAAACATGTTTTAGGGAAAATTTTGGTGATCTTAAAGGTTTTAGATGATCGTATTCATGCTTAGACTCATCTATTTTCATCTCTCGTTTGTTAAAATATGATTAATCAAGGTTGAAAGCTTAAAACATCTAGTTTTGACAGCAACATAAATTTCTTCATGGTTTTTTTTTTTTTTTTGAAATTTTCCAATATGCTCATATAAGGCTTTATCATTTTACGTTACTAACATCAACTTATAACAAAACCTAACTCCAAAACACCATTTAACACTATCATAGCAAGCCCAACTCCAAAACCATCATAATCTAATGAAATTAAGTTAGTTTTGATGTCTTACTTTGCTCTAAATGATTGTTTTCACTTGCACCAGCTAAGAAGGGAATTTAAGACTCCAAAATCACTCCAAAACTTGGTTTCTTAGTGCTTCAAACATGTATCAACTCACCCAAGTCAGTTTTCATGCTTAAAATGCTAAAATATTCACATTAAAACTTCTTAAAATATCATGCTTATCTTTACACGAATTTTGTTGTAATGGTGGATCTCCATCATCTTTCAATACTACTTCATCCTCTTCATTTCCTCATACAAAAGACATCATATGAACTAATTAGTATTATACTTTTGGCTGATTTCACTTATTTAGCACTAAGAAGGGGTTAGGGTTTTAGAGAGTCTTACCTCATGTCTTAAAGGGTTTCTAAAAGGGAAGGAGGTAGAAAAGGAAAAAGAAATAGCAAAATTAGGGTTTTAGACAAGGGGAAAAGACCTCCTATTGGGGTTTTTACCACATAATACGATATTGCGCGTCTAGATCTTGTGTGTCTAAATCTTACACGTCTAAGGATCTTAGTTTTTAACAATTTAGGGCTTTTAATTAACCTTTTGGGCTAATAATAATTTGAATATCCTAACATCATTGTTTTGATTTTTCTTATAAAACTTTTCATTTAAACAACTATTATTAAATTATATTTCAGTTTATTTGATCATTTGAATTTTCTGTTTCAAAATTTAGGTTTTCGATTTGAGGCTAATTTGGAAATTTGGAAGAAGTTAGCTGTTCAAATCCATATATGAACCCAATTGGATTTCATTAACTTTATTTTATTTTGTTTTTAATTTTAATTTTTTATGATTGGTGTCTAGATCATTTCATAATCAATCATCCATAACACTCCCTATCTATTATAAAACACACTAAGCTAAACTCAAGGGTGGAGTGAATTGAGTGTAAGAGTAATTTTAACTCTTTTCAATTTTGATGCTCAATTATGAAAATCATTGATATTAACAAGATAAAACAATAGCATGTAATGTACAATAAATAAAGAGAGTAGGGATAGAAAAAACAAGCCCCGATTTTAACATGGAACTTGGATCGACCCCTATTCTCTGCAAACACCAAATGCCTCAATTGATGTCTTTACACAATACTTTATTAATCACCAAATAGTGCTCCTAAGGAGCAATGCATAATCACCGTAACAAACTCTCACAACAACACCACTAGAGTTGTGCCCTTTTACTAAAATACAAAATCACACTCAAGGCAGGACTTATAATCCCTCACTAAATCAAATAGTGCAATCAAGAGTAGTGTCTTGTAAGGAAGTAAGCAAATTTAACTCTCAATGGCACTACTCAAACTTTCTTTCACTTGGAAATTTGCAAAATGAAGACAAGAGACAAAATAATTAAAAGGATCAATACAACTTGTTTGATACGATTGATAAGCTCTTCCAACTCTTCATAATCTACCGAGGAGCTCATATTTATAATTTCCCCAAGAAATTTGGTCATTTGAGAAATTGCAAAAAAAATGCCCTTGCATTAAATATCTCCAACAGCTATTTATTTTTAGGCTAATGATTGGACGTCATCATTTAATGTTTAACACCATCTAGAAATCCACTAGTCTTTCCTCTTGCTCTTTTTTTGTCCACATTATCCTGATACTAATAAACAATACCCATACACCGTGTAGACACCAGCTTACTTTCACTATGATAAGATATTTTGACAATGTCAAAAAACAACTAGTGTAAGCTCTTAGATTTTTCTGATAGTTTTATTAATCTTCAATCACCGGAAATCAAACAATAACCCTAATAAACCATACAAGTCAAAACAATGTGTTTAGATCTGGTAATCTTGTGCTCTTAACCTCGGAACAATAAAATTGAGATAATCATAGATTATAGTTTGTAAAAATATAGCGGAACATAAAAAGATCATATTCGTGAAAATCAATTTTGTTTCGTATTCGAATGGGATCAGTTTAAAAGATTAGAGTTCGGACGCACAAAATGGTAAAAATATTCCGATAACACTGTTAGACTCGTAATTATATGAGGATTCATAATATAAAAATTTTAAAATTTTTCGATAACTAAAAATATCATATATAGCCTTTGTACGCTTATTTTGATTACTATTGGTACTTTAATTATCTTGTTTACTATTCATTACTATTCACTACTATTCATCTATCTCTACTTTTCCTTACAATCTATACACCTATTTTCTTACAATTTTCATTTCCAATACAACTTCACATCTCTCACTTGTTACTTTTTATTGACAAAAATACAAAAAAATAAAAATCTCTCCCTCTCTCTCTCATGTGTAGCATCGGCCCTCCCTCTTTCCCTCTCCCATTTTTCTAATTTTTACTTATTTAATTAACACAAATTATCCTCCACTTTCTTCTATAAATATCACCTCTTCCTTCCATTTCCTTCACACTTTTCTTACACTACCATTACTATCTCAAATTCTTTCCAAAAGTTCTCTCTATTTTCTTCTTCTATAAGTAATAATCTTCTAAGCTTTTTTTATTTTCATTAGCTTAGTATGAACATAATGTATGTTTTCTAAACCCAATGGAGTTAGGAAAGCAACAATATGTTCATACTTTATTCTTGTTCATACCTAAAATTTATGATATGATATTATTAGTAGATTAATCTTTATGTACATGTAACTTAGCATAAATATAATGTGTGTTTTCTAAAAACCCATGAATGTTAAGAAAGCAACATTATGTTCATGTTTTGTTCATTGTTCATACATTATGTTTTATTATTATGCTTTTACTATTATGATCATATTATTGTTATTACTCTTACTATTGTGATTTTTCCTTTCTTTTTTTCTTTTTTTCTTTTCTTTTGGGACTAGCCTATTCTTAGTCCCAGGAAGCCTTGATGAAGCTAGAGCTCCCAATACTTAAGATTATTATTATGCTTATTTGTTTCTTATATTCTTTATCATCTTATCTTGTGATATTCTTATCTTTTTACAAACTACATAATCGTATTCATGCACGGCTAATGTGTTGTTGTCCAAATAAAAAGAGATTTTTTTTATAAGGCTAAACTCTTGAAAACTTGTCTCTTAACAAATACTTTTCACCTAGATTTAGAAGGATGTTTTTAACAAATTATTTTCAAAAATTTATATAAGCTCATTATGAAATTTCAAAATATTGGTAAAGAAAATTTCTTCATAGTATAAAATACTTTCTTTTCAACAAATGGCAACATGGAAAACTTGATATAAAGATGATAACTTGATACTACACCAATTTTTACCATCTTTCTAAACTAAGAACTAAACAAGTATTCAAGCTATGGTAAAAATCAACTTAAAAATGTTAAGAAACACAATTACAGAAATGAAAAATTGTCAACAATCTAAGAAAGTAAATTTTCAAAGAATAAACTCATTTTTCTGAAATATAGATATAATAAGGAAATATACCAACAAGAACATTAGGTACTACTAAAGAAAACTTTTGAAACTCTATTTTTCAATTCCTAGAAATAAAATTGGTAGATAATTTAAAAAGGCCAAACTTTATTTCAACTAACTTTTGATAAATTAAAGAATAAAAATATAGAACACTAAATTGTGATAACCCAAGGATTTATAAGTTTTATTCCAACCACATAAAGAAAAGTTTAACAACAAATCCAATTTTTCAAAACATAGGAAAGGTTGTTTTATGGAAAATAATTAAATTAGACAATACTTATAGTATCATGCATAGATTATGAGTCTATTTATGTACCAAAGGAATTCTTTTCAACCATATACATATTTAAGTTTTGCTCAACAAGTTTTGAATGAAGAAAGGATTAGAAAATTTTGTTTTAAAGGATGGAATTTTCATGGTAAACCTATACCCCTCTAATTCAAGACCTAAATGACTTCTTACAATGAAAATAACCTTAGAAATGGATAGATATTTTTGAGTAGATAGAAAACGATATATGATATGCGAAATTCAAAGTTTAAATGAGCAAGTTATGGACATTTTAAGTTGGAATTTCCACAAATCCGATTTCTACCACAATTAGAAGATAGATTTAGAATCTTTAAGTATAAATTGTGTGAAAGACTCATTTTAGGTATTTCATCTTGTTTAGGTGAAGGAGGAACCGATATCGCTTTCCCGGATGATTACTTTGATTAGGAGTGATCGCTATGAAGTGAGTTAATCCCTTACTAATTATATTTCCTTGAATGTGCTTGTAAGTAATAGCATTACAGATTAAGGAAAGATAAAATATTGTTGTATGAATTAGATGCATGTTGAATGAAGTAGTTGTTGAATAAAAGGTAAGTATATCGAAAGAAGATTCAATCAATAATTTATGTTCCCTTGCAATGGTATGATGAATAATGTTTTGGTCACCCTTAACTTGAAATTAACAATAATTAGATAAACCAATATTAAAAATGATTCATACATGACATATTGTGAGTTACATTTATCATTCGCTACTATTCTTCCTATGGGGAAACGAGGAGTTGTAGTAGTGGCCAGTAATAGCCAGAAAGTCTACATGGGCAAGTAAGAGTCGATAAGTTTGCAAATATTGATGGTCGAATGGGTCGATAACCACCCAACCCTCGACATAGAGGGCGCAAATCCATGCTACACATGGTTTTCGGTTAATCATGTGTATTTTGATTGCTCATATGATTATTACATATACATATGCTTGTCTAAAATGCTTAAATGATTTTATGGAAACGTTTTGAAGAAGAGAGTTATCTCACTAAGCTAGTTTTGCTTATACCTCTATAGCTTTTTGTTTCAGTTTGATTACTTGTGGTTGGCACCAAGAAGCTCTATTTGTCAGGTACAAGCCAAAGTTACTAGGAGGTTTTGGAAGAAGTTTGCATATTTTAGTTTTTGGTGTAGACTTCTAGCAAAAATCTCTATAGTAGGCTTTTGTTATATCTATGTATGTTATTTAGTTGGCTTAGTATAGTAAGACTTTAGGAACGGGGGAATGCTCCTAAGAAGTTGTAAAGATTTGAACTTAATGATTATTACATGTTATCTTTATAAATCCTTGCATGCTTTTATTATCTGCTTAAACGTGATACCCCTTTAAATCTCCTACTATCTTGGAAGCACGACTTGTGTGTAATATCGAAGCTCTTGCGTGACTAAGGTTGTTATTCATTAGCTTTGATATTATGTGTGGTGGACTGCCACGTTTAAGGTACCCTCCGGGGTGTGACAACTAGCATGCGGACGTCTTCCTATAACGTCCAAACACTTGCTACAAGACATGACCAAGACTTTGATCATGCTAAAGTTTGGATGCCATGGCTTGATGCATAATTAGTGTCTAAATGCTAACTACGATGTATCAAGGTCCTTTAACAACTTTTGACAACAAAGATAAGGTAAATATTGTAAATAATATCACATCACAAAACAAAGCATGTTTGGCATTTTATGAGTTATGCTTTATGCCAAATAAGCATAACTTTCCTACAACACTTGTATAATTATGTAACACAATACCTCATCAAATCTAATGTAAACATTTTGGTTTAACATATAAGAGTTTGTAAGATCTAATGGTGGTAATTGCTTATGACCAATTACAAAGCATTGGTTTGTGAGAACCTGACCACTCTATTCTTTAACATTTGTCACATAAACATTAGACTTATTGAGAATACTCATTACAATTCTCTAATCTCTCTAAGAACCTTCCTTTATGATTGATTTTGTATCAAAACACTAGCCTTTTTCTATTTGTGTGAAGTGCATAGACACATATTACTTGTACATAATATTATGGAATTTACTCTTCTATAAATCATTTTCTTTCTAAACATTACCATAATAGCATTAACACTTTGTTGTCCTCTCATTCTCTTTTAAAATTTTGCTTTCTCCTCTCTCTTAAAAAGAAGCTAGCTTTATCTCTCTCGTATCTTTAAGCCCCTGTATCTCTCACTCCTTTCATTCATTTCTCCATATTCTTTCTTCTTTTGATTTTCATCTCCTATCTCAAATTATGCTATCTCTTTTCCTTTTTTACTCCATCATAACCATTCTTTTTTTTTTTTTCTTTGAAGGCTTTTCAGAGCCTTCCCCCTTTCTATCTTTAGTTATATCTCTCTCAACCTTTGTATTATTGCTTTAGGTTAAGCATTAAAAATGGTATATGATGGTGGAAGCAAGTGAAGAAGTTTAAATAAAGTATTTAATCCTCAAGGTTTACTTATATCTTTTATTTTTTATTTTGTCCATGTTATATCTCTTTTATGAGTTTTTCTTAGTTAAAGTACTAGTATATCATTTTCATTATGGAATTTGTAAAAGAGATATGTATGCTTTTTGTTAGTATTAAACTCCATTGATTATTTTTCAAAATTAGAACTTGGAAGATGTTATTACATTATCTAACGTAACAACTTATCTTTTCTTGTAAAAGAGATTAATTTAGTAAATTTTAACACTCCATTAAAATCGCCATCTCCTTAAATTGTGTGTATATGTGTTATATATGATACTCCTCATCAAACCTTTATATAGCGAAGTAACCACATGACCATCATCTTAATATCTGCAAATCTACTACTTGATCTCATATTTGGGATTTTCATATAATATTCATCATCATCAATCCATTAGGATTATGTTTCTCCTCTACCAGTTCATGTTATATGTATATCTGACTGAATTGACGTTGTAACTATTGAACTAGAGGATTCAAGTTGAATTTAGATGATGAAATATATTGTATAATTACTCATTTTTTTTAGTTATATTATACTTAATTGACCAAATTTCTTTGTGTTATGATATAATTATATTTGTGCAATTTATATGCTTGTGTTTGTTCAATGTTGTGATGTTGCAAGACCTAACTATATTGTAATCAGCATTGGGACACAATCACAACTCAAGGCACGACCTCCAGATGTTACAATGATCAGAATTCTAATCATGTGAATTGCAACTATAGTCCAAATGTCAGGGGTAAGCATTCAGACACTAAACATGTTTGACATATGCTTCTAACTATAATGCAATTAAATGGTATCTAGACATTAGTATGGTTCACAACCTTCTATGCTCAATTTGGCTGATGGAATTTAGACTCTAGTTGACAAAAAACTAATTATTTGAGCATGCTATGCAATGACAATTTTAGGGTAAGAATATTACCTCTAAATTTCTTGAAGAGGTCACAAATAGTAGTTGTTAGGTAAGTTTCAAGAGTCTGTTGATCTATTAAAACTTGTAATTAACATCCTTATATTAATTTCTTGATAAATCTTGTCATTGTACATAATTTTCTTTATCTTGTGAGAAAGAGAAAAATATAGTGTTATGAGTTCAACAACAAACAACCAGGACTCTAGTAAAAATTATTTAAACACTCTTATTTAAAGTTTAAAAGAGGAAAACACAATTCAAACTCTAGGAATTTCACAAACACATAGAACTTTTGCATGCACAACAAAGGCATCCAATCATCCTTTCCTAGCATAGTAATGGTATAGTCATTCGGCACCTTTTTGAAGTAATGTTGTCATGCCCTAAATGGTATTCTAAACACGACAATCCGCCACATTCAATATTAAAGCTTGAGTACGACAACCTTAGTCATCCCAAAAGCTTTGATAACGGGTGTAAGGTGTACTTTTACGATCATAGATGATCAACTTTGAAACAAGTTATTTAAGAAGACATTCATAATAGCAATTAAGAATAGAAATCACAATATAAGCACCATAAATATGGAATATAATAGTCTTACAAAATATTAAAGTGGCATTCCCCTATCAAAAGATAAAGTCCATCATAGTTTATCTTAGAAAAATTACATTGGAGATTTACTTAGAAGTCTAAGTCTACAACTAGCCATTCACTTCATCCAAAAACTCCTAAGTCTAAAAGGTAGTACCTGAGAGAAATATCCTATGGGCATCAACTAAAGGTAGGGGTGCTGCAATAATATCTATAAGGGGGTAAGTTCCCTTGCTTAGCAAGAATTATTTCGAAAAATAAAGTATTCGAACAAACAATATTCAAATAAGTTATTTAAATAAGCATAAGAAATGCAACAAACACGTGAACAAATAATACATATGATTTTTTAGGAATCATTTGTTGAATAGATTTACCCCTCCATTTGGGGTTAGGTGTTCCAAATCATAAGGTCATAGTTCGCAAATGAAGTTTTTGTAGTTTTTATACAAGTCACTAGTAGCCGCAAAAATGTAGTTAATTCGGGTGTCTACTCACCATTTTAATAGGGCAAACATTTACCATAAAGTAGATTTTCGGGTTCTACGGAACTCATTATTGTGCCTTCGTCTCAACAAGGTTATAGTAATAAATGCAATGTGACTCACTACGTGTTATGCATGAACCATTTTATTAAAGTAATCATGGCATAATATTAGATGTTTTAATAGTGATCATAAGGTTTGCAGACATATCATTTCTGTGCTAAATCAAACATTATTTATTTAACAATTTTCGCCTCGATATGCTTAACATAATTTCAACCATATATGTAAAACACATGTTGCTTTCATGTTTTTATCTTTACTTAATTCTAGTGCAACTAATCCACAAGCAAAACCATAAGTACAAGAATGTATGAAATTAAACTCATTCAGCCATGGCAGTAGAAAGCTCCTAGTTGAAGTAGTCTTCCGGATAAGAAAACTCGGGCTATTCGTTGCCTAAATAAGAGAACTTCCCAAAATGAGTATTTTGTGGAATTTCTACTTAAACTTGCAAATTTTATTTTATTAAGTTCGTCAAAACTCGTATGCTGTGAAATTTCAACTTAAAATGGCCATAACTTGCTTATTTTAACTAGGAATTTTACATATTATTTACCGTTTTCTACTTACTCAAAAATATCTATATATTTCTAAGGTTATTTTTATCATAAAAGGTCATTTAGGTTCCAAAAAGACTCGGTACAGAATTGGCATGAAAATCCCAGCCCTTAAAACATGATTTTTCCAAACTTTTTATCAACCAAAAATCCCATAACAAACGTATATATATATATAGTCAAAAAATTCTTTTAATACATATGCAACTCATATTATACACATGATTCTAATGATGTTGTCTTAATCAATGATTGTAATCCCCATGTTTTTATAAATAGAATTAGAAAGTATATAATTTATGTGTTTAATTATATATGTTGTAGAGTATGAATGTTGAGTAAATTTAAGTATAATAACTTTTATAAAACCAATTTAGTAGAAAAAGAAGTTCAAAATCTTCAATTGAATTGTTTTAATGAAATTGTCAATTTAAAGTATCATTTCTATTATTTTAGAGTTTGAATTTCATAAACTAGACTTTTAATATGTTGAAAGTATTGGCATAAATTCTTATAAGAAATTATTTAATTAAATAGGTTTTTATAAGCTATATTGTTACGAAACATTGTTTTGAATTTATATGATTGATAATTATAATGTGTTAAAAGAATAGTAGGCCAACATGAGTTTGTTTTAATCTTAGTGGCTGCAAATTTTACTCTTGTGACCCACTACAACTCCCATGCGCGCGCACACACACACAATCATTTTTGAATTGCCTTAAAAGTCAAAGTAAATTTCTGTATATATGCATATAATTATCCTTAAAGAGGTAGAATTTTTGCCTTTTTTCTCCTTCTCTTCTCTCTTTCAAATCCTATGTTTCTACACATGCACACACTCTACATATCAATTCCATTTTCTTCTTCTAAATCATAAAGAACGACAAGTTAAGCCTCCATCTTCAAGTTGAACAAGAATAAATAAGTTAACTCATGCTTTATCTTTGTTGTTTTTATGTTTGAGTAGTTGTAAGATTAGTATTGTTTTTGGTTAATGGCTGATATGGGATGTTTATGAGTTTGGTTGTTTGATATAAGAAGTAGAATAATAGAGAAGTGGTTTTAAAGTTCTAAGGTTTGAAGTTGATGGTTGGTTTGTTGAGTGGTTGTTTGATGTGAAAAATAGAGATGGGTTAGAAGAGTTGAAGTAATGGATGATGAATTTGAGACTTGTGTGATGATGCTTGAGTGTGTTGGATGGACTTAAGATAAGTAAAGTTGGTTAAAGCGTTTAAAAACTGTAAAGTGTAAAAGTGTATTCACTGTGGGGTGACCACGGCCCATAACGAAGGGCATGGCCATATCTGTTTCGTGGGATCTGGGTCACCACGGGGCATGGTAGAACCCGCAGTGGATCCTGTATTAGATCACTTTGCCACCACAGGGGCATGGCAAGGGACGTAGTGGGCTCTGGTCATTAGGTGATTCTCTATACGATGCATGGTGAAGGGCATGGCAAAGATTGTGTGTTGTCCTATCTCATACAGCCCTTGGTACAGGGTGCGGTGGGGGTATGGCAACCTTAAAGTGTCTTTTTGTGTCCTTTAGCTTTAGAATCTTGTTTTATCCTTATTGTCTTTGTTAAGTAAATAGTAATACAAGCTTTTCTATCTTATAGGAACCCTAAATCACGATTTAGACTTCCCGTTATACTATTATGACGATTAAGGAGAATGCATGGGTAAGTAACTTGAATCATATCACTTTATTTGTGATTGTAAATAGTGTCATATAGTTTAATCATAATTATAAGGAATCAAATGCATGGGGATGGGAAATCTTGTATGTTATATGTTGTATGTTTGAGTTGTAAATCTTAATAATCAAAGTGACAACTACTTGCTTGACATTAAATTTTAGTTGCATTACTGAGTGTCTGAAATTGATATGATAACATGATAATAGGGAATTAAGTTTATTAGACTTCAAAATTTAATATGACATGCATTTCATAACATCACACTGCATTAGCATGGTACTCAAGTCATGTCTTAACATTTTGATTCTATGGTAATGCTTGTTGGGACCAATTGGTCTGCTTATAGGTTACCATAAGGTTGTCAGCTTCATAGAAACTAAGCAGGCTTCAAAGGAGGTCACCTGTGTTGGAGTTGGATTTAGAGTGTTAATGCTTAGTGAGATTACTCAAGTTCTAAATGAAGTGGAAGGTGTTTATGTGAAAACTATTTTTGAAATGGTAAAAGAGAATGGAACAGTCCCCCTTCTTTAGTTTTGAGATTCTCATGGACATGAACCACTAAGCTTATCCTTCAATCCTCTTGAAGGGCATAAATTCCCAAAGGTTTGAGTTTGGGTTATTCGAACCACGTTTGCTACATATGGTATATGAGTGCATTGCATATTGTTGCTAACAAAACGTGTTTGATACTAAAGATATGTGTTAAGATTCTGTTATTCACTGAGCTTTATATGCTTACGCTCTCTTAGACTGTTGATTTATAGAGTTTTAAGCATGAAGACCAAAACCAAGCTCACGTGTGGGAGTTAGTATAGGATGGATTATGTATTCTTCTGGAAAGAAGACCATACATGCAATAGAGACTTAGTAATGGTTTGTAATAGTATAAGTTAAGTTTTGTTTTCCTTGTAAGCTTCGTTATAAAAAGGATATGATGAAACCCTGAAGACCATAGTTGTAATATTTTGTCATGACCTAGCTTTGTTTGTTATGTTCTTTTATGATTAATATATATATATATATATATACAATCTCTTTCTTTCTCAAAACAACTATCGATCCTGTTTAATTGTCCACTTCAAATAGGGAATGTTAGTTGTATAGTCATTATGTAACTTTTTGGAGGCCTCAATTAGTTATATAGTGTACTATTACAATTAGGGTACCCTCTAGGAGTGTGATAGATTTTTCATAAAACAACTTGTCTTACTAGTTGAAAAAGTGAAGTTGAAAAAATTATTTTAAGTTGTTAGGGAATCAAACTAAAGATTTTTTAGTAATTAAATAAGTAATATGATTTTTTTTTCCTTAACTTACAATTTTAAAGTAATTTAAGCTTATTTTCTTTTACTTAAGGAAAAATTTTTTTATTAAGACAACATTCAATATGATCATGCATGACATGACTTTATAGCTAAGTAACATGACAAATATATTTAATAAGAAAGATGGAAAATATAGAGATAAGCAAATAATAAATATCAAGTATTGGAAGTCTTAGCTTGATTCAAGGCTTCCGGACTTAGACATGGGCAAGTCCAAAAAGAAAAACAAAAGAAATAAGAAAAGTGTTTTGACTTGATGAGGATAAGTCTAAGACTAGAAAGATTAGTCTTAATATAAAAGCATTGAATAAATAAATTGTAAAGCATAATAAATAAATAAATAACGGTTATGTTAGTGAGCTTATATGCTTTAAGAAATATATGTATATATATACATAAATATAGTTACTAATATGTAGAAGTTAGATTAGAACAATAATAATAACATGTAACAACATAATAATAAAATGAAATTTATCATGCGCAAGAATAAAACATGAATATAGTGTTGCTTCCATAACACCTAGATGCTTAGGAAACACACACCATGGTCATGTTGCAATTTTATAATTTTTTTTTTAGTTCTTTTAAAATAGGTTAAAAAATGAACATGGTTTTCGGTGAGAACCAAAAGGAAATTCAGCTTCCATCCCCCATACTATTAAAAAAAAATTGTTTCTGGTAAATCAAAAGGTAATCTCTTACATTCTGCTAGGGAAGAAATTAGAAAAACGATAAACCCTATAGGTTGACGCCACAAATTCCAACCCCAAAAACCATATTTTGACTGGGCCTCAACTATATCAACTGTACTTAAACTATTAGATAACCATAGTCGTTGGTAACATCATTGTTCCTATCACTATTCCAAAACTGTACGTGAGATTTTCACCTCATACGGCTCCTCCAAGGCCACCAACAAATCTAAGGACCAGTGATAGGTTCAAAAGACCAAGTTTTAAATTTATAAATTTTCTAAATCATTTTCTTTTCAACTATGGTCTTACAGGGCAAGCGCACCCATCAGATGTAGCATAGAGAAATGATCTAGGTCATATTCCTAGGGAACGTTGATGAGTATTTCTACTCACTCTTTTCCTATTATCTAGCAAAAACAATTAGATTTGGTTTTATATACATAGAAACTAAACTAAGTCTAATATTCACAGATTTCGCAGCAAGCATACAAAAGGATAAATCAATTCACAAGGTTGTTTGGGTCATGCTTCACCTAAGATCTATTCATATGACTCAAGAATTTTCTCAAAAAGTTGTATTGATTATTGAACCATTGGATTCACTAAATTATGCTAATGCTTCTCTCAAAGTCAAAAGCACCTAAACCTAAGCCAAACCGTCGGAATGTCTTCCTAACTATTAGCAACTTAAATTTGCATAAAGAACAAGAATCCTTCGTTTTAAAACCAATATGATGAATTCAAAAAGAGTGATAGAAGATTTCACCATCCCTATTTCTAGGTGATTATGAGCAATCTCATCAATAGCTTTAGATCTATTCATTAAATCAACCTTTCGGTGTATTTTTAACAAAAATCAAACATAAATCAAATGGGATGCACCATCCAATTAGACTCATTCTTTAGACACAAGCTGTTGAATACAATAAAATCAATGCGTTTTGAAATTAAGAACAAAGGAATCACATGAAATCAATCAAGGATCCACGATACCCAAGCAATATTAAACTACTCCTCCATAGATAAAACAATATAAATCAATAACAAGGAGAAATAGAAAGAATCTAAAATTATATTAGCAATACAAACGATGTTCCTTGATAAATTGAAACACTCAAGCACAAATGCTTCTGTGAAAATACATAAAATTATTTTTATTTTTTTCTGTGTCTCTCCTTTTCTTGTTCTTCTCTTCTTCTTCTTGTTGTTGATTCTTCCTCCATCTTTAATTTATAATGGATTTCACATAAATGAAATTGAAAGCTCATTATGGAGGAATTTGGAAGTTACGGGAGTTACGGGAGTTATGGGTCTTTTGACTTTTCAAAATAACACATAAATGGAATTGAATATTCATTATGGAGGAAATGGGAAGTTACGGGAGTTACGAGAGTTACGGGTCTTTTGGCTTTTCAAAGTAACTCATAAATGGAATTGAATGCTCTTTATGGAGGAAATGGGAAGTTACGGGAGTTACAGGTCTTTTGGCTTTTCAAAGTAACACCCCTTTAATATCCAATAGACGTTTCTTTAATAAATTGGGGGTTACTATTCAATAAAAAAGCCATTTCTCAAAAAGTAATGGATTGTCAAATTGACAGGTTTAGGAACAGGTCATGTCACATAAATGTCTTCCAAAAGCTTGATATCTAGCCCTTAATTTTGCTTCTTTCTTGTAATGGTTGAAAGACATGGCTTGTTCTTGTCATGATGAGTTCTTCTTAATCCAAACTTTGCATTTTTGACCCGTCTTTGCTTTTTTTGAAAAATATCTCCTTTAAAGACCTGAAAGCATAAATTAATATTTTGAAGTGCCAAATTCGTAATAAAAATGATCAATAAAAGTTCATTTTGGCATTCATAAAATAGGAATAAATTTGGTTTATCAACCAGTTTGATATTTTTTTTATGTTGATATGTTTGTCGTATTATAAAATAAAATATATATAGATAAAATATAGCAAAACCTTTCAAAAGTCCCGAATTAGACCAACGGAATTCTGTCTGCTATAATAATAACTAAAAAAAGACTTCTGAATTGATCTCGTCCTTTAATAATTTTCATTTTTCTTTATTGAGTAATAACTTAATCCTTCAATAAAATACTCCTTGTAAAACTACAATAGATATTTCAACCTATCTTTTTTCAATTATGAAAAAAAAATAATATTATATATTATAAAGTAGTTCATCTATCATGACACACGATTTTTATGAATATATGAAAGAATAAAAAAAAAGATCTTTTCGTTCCTATTCTTCTTTCTTAAATTAAAGAGGGGACTTAAAAAAAGGATTATTTCGTTCCTGATAGTCATTTTTTGAATCTGTGGATAGGAGCATACTCTGGATCGGAATCGTGGGGAGTACTACTTGATCATTTCTACCAACTTAAAGCCCCAATTAGGATTCTTTTTTTTATGCAAAAATATATCCTTTTGGATAATTTACCTAAAGAATCTCCATTACTAATCCTTTATGTATTTTTGTGTTCCTAACCATCCACTCATTTTTGTTCAACCCCGCGTTATGGTAATACATAGAAACGATAATGAAAACTCTACACGGTTGATCTTGTGAGCCCGCTTCAAGACAGGATAACTAATCCCTCAATCTTGGGGTAAAGGTCTTGCTTCTATTTCCTTTATTTTGATTCTTGTACATAGGAAATGAGACTCAATCTTTTTACAGCTAATTTAGAAGCTGTTTTCTTTCACTCATATAACTATCAGATTTAGTTCATCGGCTTAAATGATGAATAAAAAATGAAGATCTCTATTCAACTTATTTTACTAAAAATAACGGAATAAAAAAAGTTTATGTTTAAACGAACCGCACGTAGAGATATTGATAACACACAAAGAGTTAATGGTATTTCATAACTAATTGATTGAGCAGCAGCTCGTAGACCACCTAAAAAGGAATATTTATTATTTGATCCATATCCTGACATAAGAAGTCCAACGGGAGCAATACTTGAAATGGCAATCCATAAAAAAACACCGATATTGAGATCAGATAAAACAAGGTGATAGCTAAAAGGAATTACTAAATAACTTAGTAAAATAGATATAACTGCTATAGATGGTCCTATACTGAATAAACGAGTATCTCCTCTAGACGGAAGAAGATTCTCTTTGAAAATGAGTTTTGTCCCATCGGCTAGAGCTTGAAGAATTCCAAAAGGACCGGCGTATTCAGGCCCAATACGTTGTTGTATTCCTGCGGATATTTTTCTTTCTAACCACACAATGACGAGTACCCCTATTGTGATTACCAATACAAGAGTAAAAATAGGTACAAGCATCCATATGATTCCATAGATCTCGTTTAAGAATTCCAATCTGGAAAAAGAATTGATATTTTGTACTTCTGTTGTATCAATTATCATTTCAACGATCAACTTCTCCCATAATGATATCTATGCTACCTAGTATCGTCATAATATCAGCCAATTTCATTCTTTTAACTAACTGGGGAAGAATTTGCAAATTGATAAAGCCAGGTGGTCGAATTTTCCATCTCCACGGAAAACCGCTCTGATCCCCTATTAAAAAAATTCCCAATTCCCCTTTTGGGGCTTCAACTCTTACATAAAGTTCTTGCTTCGGCAATTCAAAAGTGGGAGACGGTTTTTTACTAATGAATCGATATTCAAAATCATTCCATTCGGGATCCTTTTCTCTATCAAAGCTTCGGATTTCTAAATTCTCATAGGGACCACCCGGAATTCCTTCTAGAGCCTGTTGAATAATTTTTATAGATTCCGTCATTTCACTGATTCGGACTAAATAACGAGCTAATGAATCCCCCTCTTTTTGCCACTGAATTTCCCAATCAAATTCGTCGTAACATTCATAATGATCAACTTTACGAAGATCCCATTGTATTCCGGAAGCTCGTAGCATTGGTCCTGATAAACCCCAATTTTTTGCTTCTTCTCCGCTAATAATGCCCACTCCCTCAACTCGTTCTAAAAAAATAGGATTTCGTGTAATAAGGTTTTGATATTCAGAAACCGCTGTTAAAAAATAATCACAAAAATCCAAACACTTATCGAGCCATCCATAAGGTAGATCGGCCGCGACTCCTCCGATACGAAAATAATTATGCATCATTCTCATACCGGTGGCAGCTTCGAATAGATCATATACTAATTCTCTTTCTCTGAAAATATAGAAAAAAGGAGTCTGTGCACCAATATCTGCCATAAAAGGGCCAAGCCATAAGAGATGAGAAGCTATACGACTCAACTCTAACATAATTACTCTGATATAACTGGCTCTTTTAGGTACTTGAATATTCCCCAACTGTTCTGGCCCATTTACGGTTATTGCCTCTGTGAACATAGTAGCTAAATAGTCCCAACGTGTTACATAAGGCAGATATTGTATAACTGTTCGGTTTTCCGCAATTTTTTCCATCCCTCTGTGTAAATAACCCAATATTGGCTCACAATCAATAACATCCTCACCGTCTAGAGTAAGGACGAGTCGAAGAACACCATGCATTGATGGGTGGTGAGGCCCCATATTGACCATCATGAGGTCTTTTCTTGTAGTTGTTCCATTCATAGGTTATTCCTCGATTCATTCTTTCATGAATTGCTGAAAACAAAAAAAGAAGTTCATCAAAATTTAAGATTCAAGATCTAATAAATCAAATAATTCAAGTTACTTCTTTAACGAGTTTTTGATTCCGAATATCCAGTTGACTAATTAATTCTTTATAACGGACTCTATTTTTCTTTGAAAAATAAGACAGTAACCGTTGGCGTTTTCCCAGGATTTTCCGTAGACCTCTTTGAGATAAATAGTCTTTTCTGTGCAATTCCAAATGGGAAGTAAGTCTTCGTATCTTATTGGTGAAACTAACTATTTGAAATTCAACAGACCCCCTGTTTTCTTTTTTTTCTTCTTGTGAACTAACTGAAATGAATGAATTTTTTATCATAAAACGAAATCTTCTATCCTATTTAATAATTAAAAAAAAAAAAGAAATAAATTTTACTGATCAGTAAGAATAATCACAGTTTGGTATACACAAAAATCTTCATTTCTTTATTATCCAAATTTTTTCAAATAAAACGAATCAATTCAATTCTAAATCTAATGGATATTGAGACACCCATTCTATTAGTATTCATGTATCAGAATGGAATGTGTGCATCTCTTTCTTTGATATATCCAATATGGTATTTGGTGAGATAATGTTAAAACATATCATTAACGAATTTGAAATCGTGGATACATATGTATCCTTACCATACTGAAACGGCTTCCATTATTGGTATCAAACCAATATCGATTCATACAAGCTAAATCTTCTAATCGATAATTAGGCCAAAGAAAGAACTTTAATTTAATTATTTTCTTTTTATCTTTATTAAAACGTTTACTTTTATACAAGATTTTACCCCATTTTTTGTTTTTGACGTTATTGCACATAACATTTCTAGTGAATTGAAACAAATTAGAATTCTTAATTCTCTACGCCGTTTAGTGGATAAAATTGTTTCAGGAACAAACAAATCATAATGATTTTTGTTTCGGATTTTCAATCATTCTTTGATGTCTTGGAATGGATTTCTCAAAAGGGTTCTTATCAACATACTTTCTTTCTCGGTATCTTTGATTAATTAGTGACTTAGTCTTATGAACTAATGAAATATTTATAGTTTGATACATAATAAATTGCCCGTCATTTTTTATCGACAAAGGAACTGGTTCGATAATTAATATTCCTTTTTTTATCAATTCGGTAAGAGTTAAATCCTTTTGAATCATCAGAATATCTAAACTCATCTCTCCCCTTTGAATAGAGGATATAGCAATTTCTCTTGGATTTATCAGTCTAAGCA
This sequence comes from Combretum micranthum, assembly GCA_024138025.1. Classification (NCBI taxonomy): domain Eukaryota; kingdom Viridiplantae; phylum Streptophyta; class Magnoliopsida; order Myrtales; family Combretaceae; genus Combretum; species Combretum micranthum. Next base: position 817,809 of record JAMXBD010000325.1, read on the forward strand.
GGAGACAATATACTTTGATATTATTGATCATTTTTTGATTTTGATTGAAAGAATCATTCCATCTTAATTGAAAACGTAAATATCTTTTTAGGAAGAAATCAAGCTCTGCTTCCGTGTTGCTCTTGTATTGTTTTTTCTTTCGACGTTTTCTTATATCCCTATTTTGGCCCGCATAATCTTCTTCAATATCTTTTTCTTGGTTTGAGAGAACGGATCCAAGATTGTCTTGGCTTTGTGCATCTGATTCAAGATTCCCTTGGCCTGGAGATTCTTTTTCTTCGTGATTTCGGTTTTCTAATTCAATAGATTTTTTATCATTCGATAATAGAAGAGGATCCCCCTTTTTCTTTCTAATGATGTTTTTATTTTCACTAAAATTTTCATTTCTATTAAAATTGAAAAGAAGTAATTTGATTGGTATGATCCACGGTTTAATTTTATATGTATTAAAAAGTAGTACAAATTCTGGGAAGAACCAAAGTTTCATATTTGCTACGGGACAACTTAGTATTTCTTCATTCATTCCCATCCAATCAAAAATTTTTTTTTTGATTGGATGTATTGATTTCGTGATCTTTCGAAATTGAAAGATAAAAAAGGCCTTTTTTATCAATTAGTTGATAATTATTAACCCCATTGTTAGTATTTTTTTTCCTATCGGTAGCGATATCGATCCAAGACTCAATATCTACTTTATTTCTAAGATAAAAATGGAAAATTATCCAATCAAAAAATTTTCTATCTGGAAATTTTTCAAGATTCAGAATATTATTTTCTCCTAGATAATTAGGGATAGAGATCATACTTCCTGGTATATGAAATAATTTTTGTTTATCTATATTGTAATTATAAGGAATCTCTTCTTTTTTATTTATACATAATGGTGATACATAAATAGATGAATCTTTCTGATCTTTATAATTAAGAAATTTATAAGAGAAAAGATCATATCCATAGTATTTGTTAAAGTTATATTTTTGATTCGGTAATGAATTTGAATCAAATTCATTCAATTTTTTGTAATGAATTAATCGTTCTTTTTCCGCCAAATAAGTTTTGTTTAATTTTGGATTTTGATTCATACGTCGTTGAGTGATTCTATTTCGCCATTTTATTGGTACTAACCGATACCATCTAATAGAAGATAAATCGTATTGATAATGACTCCGTAACCAATTTTTCCATTGATCTATTCCCGAATTCTTCTGTTTTAATTCAGAATGAAATAGCCCTTGTGTGTTAAAAGAATTCTTTATCTCATTCTTAAGAAAAAGAGATGTTTCGTGATATTTAAGAACATATCTTAGCTGATATAACTTAATAAGTTTTGTTTGGTATAATATATAAAATACATATGCTTGGGATAAGGAGGAGAGGTCACAAAAAATCTTTGAATTTGTATTACTAATATCAGAAAACAAATTTTTTATAGTTAAAATAAAGCGAATTGCATTTTTATTTGTTTTATCAATTTTTTCTTTATTTGTTTCATTATTATAAATATATTTTTCAATGAGTTTTCTTGATAATTCAAAAACAAGTTGTGTATTCATCCTGGGAATATTAATGATACATAGAACAATATCTATATATATCCTTTCAATTAAAAATATTAGAATAGAATATGATTTACGGATTAATCGAATATTTTGTCTTTTTAATTTCTTCCAATTTTTTTTTATTGATGTTATTAGTTTAGCGAGAGAATTTATTTTATTCCAACTAATATTTCTTTCCAGAATTAAAAAATTCTTCTTCTTATCTTTTGTAATTTTTTCTATTTGATTTCTGATTGTTTTTGTTCTATCAGACAGATCCCTCATTTTTTTTTCTGTCAATGAATAATCTGAATTCATAAATCGAATTTGAATGGGGATTCTTGAATCATATTATTGATTGTCGAATCTTGTTCTTTTTTAATTTGACTCAATTCCGATATTTCTCTTAATCCAAATAATACAATTGAGTTTTTTTTTAAAAGTTTTTTTATTATTTCTTTTAAAAATAGAATGTTTTTGTGACCTTTTTTTTCTTTTTGTGAGACATTCGGAAAATTGTGTTTTTTCTTTAAAAAATATATAGTCATTATGTAACATTTTGGGGGCCTTAATTAGTTATATACTGTACTATTACAACTGGGTATCCCATAGGGGTGTGACAGAGTTTTCATAAAACAACTTGTCTTACTAGTTAAAAAAGTGAAGTTGACGAAATTATTTTAAGTTGTTAGGGAATAAAACTAAAGATTTTTTAGCCATTAAATAAGTGATATGATTTATTTTCCCTTAACTTACATTTTTATAATAATTTAAGCTTATTTTCTTTTACTTTAGAAAAAAGTTTTTCTTTTTTTATTAAGGCAACATTCAACATGATATGCATGACATGTGTCACGCCCGAGGGGTATACTTGTTTCAATAAAAATCTATTGGGGTATAAGCTACAACTAGCTTAGTGAGGTATTCCTTTTCATTCGCATCATGGTTTCAAAAAAGTCCAATCAAATTTCCACACATATGCTATGCATGTTATGCAACAATCACGTGCTTTCACAAATATATATAGTTATTCGGAAACCATATGTAGAACGGATATACCCCTCCGTGTCGAAGGTTAGGAAATTGTTGATGAAGATCATCAACCTTCTACTGCTAGTCCCCAGGCCCCTGCCCAAAGCGTTTGGTTGGCTCGGCTTTGAACCTAGAGTTGCATTCCAAGAGCGATTTGGATTCTCTAAGAACAAACATGGCCCGTGTCCCAATACGATGACAGCCAATCCAACTCTACGCGTAGGAGTAACAGCCTTCCAAAAGAAATATGACTCAATGGATGCTATGCGTGAACGCTTTATTTTTCTTAAGTCAAATCTTATTAAGGTTTCTTAGGGGCGATCAAACAATTTTACAAACAATAAGCAAGCATAAACGCAGGTGGAAAAAATACTTATCAAATAATTTAAAGTTGCGATATTCTTAATTCCTATTTCACATATAAGCATAGAATCACATATATACATATCCCCAGATTCTCCGTACATGTCCATTTTTATCTCTTCTTAGTATACTAATGCCACTATTCTACAAGCACAAGTAAGTAACGAAATTAAGAGGAATAACTCACTCGTCCATTTTGCAATCTTCTTAATCGTAGTAATCTTCAGGAAGAGAAATCTTGTATTCCTCGTTACCTAGACAAAAGAAATACCCAGGATGAATATTTCATAGAAATTCTATTTAAACTTTCTAATTTTATTTTACTATGTTCGTCAAAATAGCATGGAATGAAATTCCAACTTAAAATGATCATAAATGGCTCATTTTAACTCATAATTTCGCATATAATACACCGATTTCTACCTATTAAAAAAAATCTATCCATTTATAAGGTTATTATGGTCATATAATGTTGTTTGGGTTTCGAAACCATAAGGTACATATTCATTACGAAAATTGTAGTTTTCAAAACACAAGTTTGAAAATTTTCTTTATCCAAAAATACTCGTATCAAAATGTAGATATTTTTATAGTTGGAAAAATCCTTTGAATATATATATATATAGAGAGAGAGAGACTTATATTGTATGCAACATTCTAATGGTGTTGTCTCAACAATTATATTTCGAAAATTACTATCTTACGGTGTTGAAGACTTGTATCTTAACAATTTCTTTCCTAAGTGTTTTGAAAAAATTTCATAATTTCTTGAGTTATTATAAGTATATTCTTATTTTGTTTTCTAATTTATTTTCTAAAATAAATTTTTCCCATAGCTTTGATCTTTTACAAATTTTACTTTTAGTAATAAAAATAAAGTTTGCAAGAGTTTTATTAAGTTGTTGGTGACTTATAATAATTTGAGTTATGTATATTTTCTTTTAAAGAAATGACTCTGATAAACAAGTCTTTTTAAATTTTCATTTTCCAACTGCTTTAAAAATAAACTTTATTTCTAAAACTTGGTCTTTTAACTATTTGAGTAATTTTACTTGGAAGGAAATCATGTTTTAATAATTTCTTAACTTTTTGACAATGCCACGCTCCTGAGGGTACCCTAAACGTGGCAGTCTGCCACATATAATATTAAAGCTAATGAATGACAACCTTAGTCACATAGGAGCTTCAATATCACATGCAAGGCGTACTTCCAAGATAGTAGGAGACTCACGGTGGTATTATATTTAAGGAGATAATAAAAGCATGCAAAAACTTATATAATTAAACATGTAATATTCATTCGGATAATAATCTCTTACAACTTCATGGGGGCATTCCCCCGTTCTAAAAAGTCTTGCTTAACTAAGCCATCAACAAAATATACATCATTATACCATGAGTCTACTATAGAGACTTAGAAGTCTAGGTTCAAAACTAAATATACATATAACTTCTCCCAAAAACTCCTAGTAGCTTTGGCTCATACCTGGCAAACGGGGCTCCTTGGTACTAACCATAGGTAATCATAATGTAACAAAAAGCTATAGGGGTATAAGCAAAACTAGCTTAGTGAGATAACTCCCATCTACAAAACATTTCCATAAATCAAACAAGTATTTAAACAATCATATGAGAATGCCCCAATCACATGACCAAACAAAATACACAAGATTAACCAGAAACCATGTGTAGCATGGATTTTACGCCCTCCATGTCGGGGGTTGGGAGATTACAGGCCCATTCGACCATCAATAATTGCAGATTTACTGGTTCCTACTCGCCCTGTAGACTTTCCGGCTCCTACTTGCCCATATAGACTTTCTGGCTCCTACTAGCCATCACTACAACTCGTCGTTTCCCCATACGAAGAATAGTAGTGAAATAAATGAGGCTCACAAATATGATATACATGAATTATTTTCAATATAAGTTTAATCAAATAATGTTGAGTTCAAGTTAAAGGCGATCAAAACAATATTCATCATATCGATGCAAGAGAACATAAATTATTCATCAACTCTTCTTTCGATATTCTTAACTTTTATTCAATCAGTCATGAATCCAAGTCACACAACATTCGTTCATTTATCTTTTTCTTATTTTCTAGTGATACTACTTACAAACACAATCAAGGAAATGTAACTTAGTAAGGGATTAACTCACTCTATGATGATCGCTCCTAATCGAAACAGTCTTCCAGGAAAGTGATCTTGGTTCCTTCTTCACCTAAACAAGATGAAATACCCAAAATGAATATTTCATAGAATTTCTATTTTTGAAAATTCTAAATCTATCTTAAAATCGCGGTGAAATCGGATTGAAGGAAATCCCAACTTAAAATGGCCATAACTTGCTCATTTTAACTCGGAATTTCGCATATTATATACCGTTTTCTACCTACTCGAACAGATCTATCTATTTCTAAAACTATTTTAATCAAACTAAGTCATTTAAGTTTCGAAATAGTGGTGACAGATTCACCACGAATTTTCACAAAACTTGTATTCCTTCTTTTAACAAAAATTCATATCAAAGAGATAGATATTATAATAGTTTGTAAAACCTTTGAAATGTATTTATATATATTTATTGACTCATATCAAATGTATGAAATTAATGAAATTGTCTCAAACCAAGAATTTTTGGTAAAAGTAAAGTCTTCTAAAGAAAAGTGAAACTTTTGAAAATTCCTCTTATTTTGCTAGAGAATATCTCAAGTTATTTTAAATGAGTAAGTTTAATTTCTTTAGTCTTTTTAAATTTCCGAAGAATGATTTTATTTTCTTATCTTAGTTTCTAATAATAACAATTCTATATTTGTAGAAATAATTTCCTTGTTTTTTAAGATCATTCCATTTTTATGAAAGGAATTTCTTGTTTGTCTAACTAGCATTGATGAAAAGTGAAGTTTAGTAAAACTTTTGTTTACTCAAGAATTTCTTTACATATTATGTATGTATTGCAAAAATTCCTATGAACTCCTCTAGATTTTTTAGAAAAGTTTGTTAAGACAAATTCCTAAGTTTTTATGAAAATTTACTTCCTACTTTTATTTTTTGAGAAGAATTTCCATTTTAAAGAAAACTTTTCCTCATTTATCTTGTTTGGACAAAATCAATATGTTCATGCATGATTATGAATATGAATCATAAAATTATGGAAACATAAGAAAGACATAAAAATTAAAGAAGTAAGCTAGTAAATAATATATCAAGTATTGGAATTTTAGCTTCATCAAGGTATCCCGGGACTAAGAAAAGACTAGTCCCAAAAAGAAAAAGAAAACGTTTTGACTTGATGATGACAAGTCTAAGATTAGAAAGATTAGTCTTAAAAATAACATGAAAGTAAATAAATTGCAAGAAAAATAAATAAATTGCAAAACAAATGAGCTTATATGCTATAAAAGATATATATAGCTACATAGATATACTTAGTTAGATATATATATATATATATATATATAAAAGCAACATAAAAGAAATTAGATTCATGAACAAAAACAAAGTATGAACTTATTGTTACTTTCTTTAACCTTCAAGGTTTAAAAAACACACACTAAGCTCATACTAAGTAAATGAACATAAAGGAAACTTGAAGAAATATTACGTATGAAAACTAAACTTGAGAGAACTTTGAGAGAGAATTCTTGTAGAATTTTGAGAGAGTAATTTTTTTGTGTATAGAAGATGTGAAGGAAGTGGAAAGAAGGGGGTATTTATAGGAAAATATGGGAATAAATTTGTGTTGATTAAATAATTAAAAAATAAAAAACTAAGGAGAGGAGAGAGGGGGCTGGTGCAATTCATGTAGGGGAGGAAGAGAAAATTTATTTTTTTGTAGTTTTGTTAATGAAAAGTAAAATATGAAATATGTGAAGTTATATTGGAAATAAAAATTATAAGAGAATAGAGGTATGGTTTGTAAGAGTAGGTTGTAAGAAAAAGTAGAGATAGATAAATAGTGTAGAATAGTAATAAATAGTGTAATGCAAAGTAAACATGACAATTTAATTATCGGTAGTAAGAAAATATGCGTATAATTGCGATATCTGATATTATGAGTCTAACGGTATATTTGGAATATTTCTACAAATCTGAGCCCTGTGATACACTTTTCAAAAACTGTGTCCGATCGTGCTCAAAACGAATCCCGGTTTAACTAATCTTATATTTTTAAGCTTTCTCAAGTTATTACGAACTATTCTACATACTAATCTCTTACTTGCTTTCTTAGGGTTGCTTAAACGGGAATGGCGGACTTGAAAGGTTACGTCTGACTATGGTTTTGTTGACTTTCATGATTCCAATTGACTTTCTAATTAGAGTATAAGCTTAAGTGATCACAAAACTTTAGGGGTTTACAACCTACCCCTCTTAAAGAAAGTTTTGTCCTCAAAACTTGAAGTTCATACCTGATTCTTCGAACAAACTTAGATACTTCTGGCGTATGTCCCTTTCGGCCTCCCAAGTTGCTTCTTCATGTGAGTGATTCCTCCACAGAACCTTCACATACTTAATCTCCTTATTCTGAAGCTTTTGCACCTTACGATCTAGGATCTGAATTGGTTGTTCTTCTTATATGAGGTTTTCCCTTAACCGTACTGGTTCCAACTCTGTGATTCTGCTAGGATCTGGTACGTGCTTCCATAAAATCGATACGTGGAACATATTTGAATTCCATATAGGTTAGGAGGTAGGGCCAAACGATAGGCAAGATCTCTATTCTTTCAAGCACTTCAAAAGGTCCAATATATATCGTGGACTCAACTTTCCTTGTACCTGAACTCTGTGAATACTCTTGATGGGGTTTACCTTTAAATACGCATGGTCTCTAACCTCACACTCAAGGATTTGCTGTTTCATATCTGCTCAACTTTTCTGTCGATCTTGTGCTTCCTTCATCTTCTGTTGAATGACTTGTACCTTGTTAGCCGCATCTTGTACCAAGTCAGGTCCAATGCTTAATTTCTCTACATCGTCCCAGAACAATGGCGACCTACATCGCCTTCCATACAACACTTTGTAAGGTTGCATTTGAATCGTGGAGTGGTAGCTATTGTTGTAGGCAAATTCTACCAATGGTAGATGTCCGTCCCAACTACCCTTGAACTCTATCACACAAGCACGCAACATATCTTCCAAGGTTTGTATTGTTCTTTCCGATTGACTATCTGTTTAGGGGTGATATGCAGTACTGAAGTGTAGCTTCGTTCCCAAACATCTTTATAAGCTTGTCCAAAATTTAGACACGAATCTTGGGTCTCGATCGGAGACTATTCCAGCGGGTACTCCATGCAAGCGCACTATCTCTCTTATGTATATTCTTGCCAACTTATCCATGGAGTACGTCATGTTGATTGGAAGGAAATGAACTGTCTTTGTCAATCGGTCGACTATGACCCAAATGGTATCATACCCTGCAGACATTCTTGGTAGTCCACACACAAAATCCATCATGATTTGATCCCATTTCCATTCAAGTATCGGCAGAGGTTTCAAAAGTCATCCTGGTCTTTGGTGTTCCACCTTCACTTGCTGGCATATGGGACGCTTCATCACGAAATCGGCCACATCTCTCTTCATACCGTTCCACCAGTAGTGGCTTTTCAAGTCTTGATACATCTTAGTTCCTTCTGGATGCATTGCATATCCTAAATGGTGTGCTTCATTCATAATTTCCTTCCTCATATCATCATCATCTGGAACATATAATCTCCCTTTCATTCTCACAACCTCATCTTCATCCATTGTGAAATCCGTATTTTTTCCTTCTTGTACCTCTCCTTTAATCTTTTGAATTGCCTCATTATACTGTTGGGCTTCCTTGATCGTTTCCACTAAGGTGGGTTCCATGACTAGGCCAACGATTTCTACTTCCACACTTTTCCCTATGAACTCGATACTCATCTTTTCAAATTCCTTTATTAACTCCTTCTTATCAGTGAGCAAGGTAGCTACTTATCCATGATCCTTCTTACTCAGGGCATCTGCGACAGCGTTTACTCTTTCTGGGCGGTAGTTTATTCCAAGGTCATAATCCTTGATGAGTTCCAACCATCTCCGTTGCCGCATATTCAACTCCTTTTGCGTGAATAGATACTTGAGACTCTTATGGTCGGTGTAGATCTCGCACCTTTGCCCATATAGGTAATGTCTCCATAACTTAAGCACAAATACCACGACAGCTAACTCTAGATCATGGGTGAGGTAATTTTACTCATGATGCCTAAGTTATCGCGAGGCATAAGCAATCACCTTTCTATCTTGCATCAACACATACCCGAGACCATTTCCAGAGGCATCACTATGCACCGTACAAGGTTTCTTGGGGTCTAGTAGAACCAAAATTGGGGCGGAGACAAGTCTTTTCTTGAGTTCTTGAAAACCCCGTTCTCTCTTATCAGGCCAAATGAACTTTTCATCCTTATGAGTCAACTGTGTTAGGGGTTTGGCTATAGTAGAGAAATTCTTCACAAACTTCCTATAATATCCAGCCAATCTGAGGAAACTTTTTACTTCAGTAACAGTCTTAGGTTGTCTCCAATCCATTACTGCCTTGATTTTCTCAGGATCTATCGATATACCTTCTCCAGATATGACATGTCCTAAGAAGGATATCCTATCCAACCAGAAATTACACTCAGACAGCTTGGCATACAACTTATGCTCACGCAAGGTTCGTAATGCCATTCTTAAGTGTTCTTTATGTTTTTCTTGCATCTTGGAGTACATCAGAATATCGTCTATAAAGACTATCACACACTTGTCCAATAGAGGTTTGTATACTCAGTTCATGAGATCCATAAAAGCTATTGGTGCATTAGTTAAACTGAAAGGCATTACTAGAAACTCGTAATGTCTGTAGCGAGTTCAAAAAGTCGTCTTAGGTATATCCTCTAGCTTGATCCTTAACTGATGATATCCTGATCGTAGATCAATTCTTGAAAAGACACTAGCTCCTTTAAGCTGGTCAAAAAGATCATCTATCCTTGGGAGTGGGTACTTATTCTTGATGGTGACTTTATTGAGCTATCGATAATCGATGCACAAGCGCATAGAACCATCCTTCTTTTTCACGAACAAAACTGGTGCTCCCCAGGGTGATACACTTGGTCGAATGAAACCTTGGTCTAGCAAGTCTTGCAACTGAGTCTTCAGCTCCTTTAGCTCCACTGGTGCCATCCGGTAGGGTGCCTTTGATATTGGCTCCGTGTTCACCAATAGGTCGATTTCAAAATCGATTTCTCTCTTAGGTGGTAATCGTGGTAATCCGTCAGGAAATACATCTAGAAATTCTTTAACCACGGGTATGGATTCCAACTCAGGTTTCTCTTGTTCTTTCTCCTCTATGTCCACATTACTCAAGCTGATCTCTTCATTGTCCATTAACAGCTCGAATGAGTTCAACTTCACCATGGATTCTCCTTTGAATACTATCTCATGCCCATCTTGATTCTTAAACTTCACTTCTTTGTGTCTACAGTATTCTAGAGCCTTAACAGATGTCAACCAACTCATTCCTAAGATCACCTCATGTTTGCTCATTTCTAATATTATCAGGTCACACTTAGTGTAACATCCTTGTATCTTCATGGGACAATCCTTAAGCATTTCCTTAGTTGACATAATGCTCACGGTGGGGGTCTTAACTCAAAAACCAGTAGCGATAGTATCTATAGATAAGCCGATTTGTTTAGCCAGACTAGAGATGATAAAGGAATGCGTAGCTCTTGTGTCGAACAAAGCATAGGTGGTCTGACTAGCTACACGTATGTAACTTGCCCTCGAATTCTTATACTAATCACGAAACTGGTATACTTAAGCTATTTGCTAGTATAAAACCTTATACTTCTAGGTTAAGAGTTGAATGCATGATATTTAACAACTTGCATCATAAAGGTAAAGGAGTTCTTGTTCTAACCTGTCACCAGACCAAAGTCGGGGCGATAATCTCCATCCAAGGCTGCTATCTCAGCTCCTTCATTGTCTGATTCTTCACACACCCACTACCCTTCCAAGTTGTAAATCCTCATCCCATGGACAGTTGCTCCAGAACGGCTTGGGTTGATTCCTCCACTTCCACTCTTTGTCGATGCAGCTCCTCCCATTGTACCAAGCGGTCTAGTTGGGGCATTCTTCCTCTGCAGGCATTCATTGGCGAAGTGCCCAGTTTGCTTGCATACAAAGCAGATGGTGAAAGCCTTCTTCGGGCAGTCACTGATCTTGTGGCTAGGGTTTCCACAAAAATAGCATTTGTGTTGGAGCAAGGGGCATCTCTTCGGGTAATGCTCTTCCTTTCACTTCTAGCATGATACCTTGACCTTCGATGCCTCCCTGTTGCCACTAGCACTTCCTTTATAGCTATTGAAGGTCTTAAACTTCTTGTTTTGAAAACTGGGACTATAACTATCTTGAGTCCTCTTCCTGAACACGAAGGTTCTTTTCTCTGATACTTTGGCTTTTCTCTTTTTGCCGCCTTCTATAATGCGAGCCCTTTCAACCAATTCATGGAAGGTCCTTAAATCCAATTCTTCCAGACGTATCCTCAAGTCTTCATCTAGGCCACTCTAGAAGACTTGTCTTTTTAATTCTTCACTGTGTCTAAAGGATTCCGGTGCATACTAGAGCAAGCGACTGAACTTAGTCTCATATTATTCTATTGTCCTTCCTTTTTAGGATATGTGAAGGAAGTCTCCACTGTGTTGCACTCTCAGACTTCCAGGAAAATAATTCTCTAAGAACTCTCTTCTGAAGGTTGCCCAGGTCATAGGTGGTAGCAACTCTGTACCTTTCGATTCCTACCACACTCTAGCATTGAATCTCAACATATAAGTGCCATAGTCCAAGCGAAGGTGATGTGTCACGCCCCGAGGGGTACCCTAAATGTGGCAGTCCGCCGTACACAATACTAAAGCCTAGGAATGACTACCTTAGTCATGCAAAGGCTTCCATATTATGTACAAGGCGTACATCACAACCAAGGGGACGCATCGGAGTAGCGCAATTTACATTGATAATAAATAAGTAGCAAGGCAAAGAGAATACTTAATATAAAACGTAAGCATATCACAATTCAATTCTTAAAGCATATTCTTCTATTATCTTCAAATAAATATGCATCCCTAATCATATAAGTTATCACATATAAAGAACCTTACAAAATTTCTTCATTGTATGATTCCATATCCTTAATCATCCGTCCATGACTTCCTTAATGTCATGGTCCTCAAATTTAATCCACGAATATACCTGTTTCAACAAAATCTATAGGGGTATAAGCTACAACTAGCTTAGTTAGATATTCCTTTTCGTTTGTGCCATAATTTCAAACAAGTTTATTTATTTAAACAAACATATGCTATGCATACAATGCAACAATCACATGATTACACGAATATATAGTCATCCGGAAACCATATATAAAACGGAATTTACCCCTCCGTATCAAAGGTTAGGGAATCGGGGTTGAAGGTCCTCGACCTTCTACTGCTAGTCCCCAGGTCCTCACCCACAGCGTTCGATTGGCTCGGCTCCGAACCTAGAGTCGCTTTCCCCGACGATTTGGATTCTCCAGAAAAACATGGCCGTGGCACCGCACGATCACAGCCAATCCAACTCTGCGCGTAGGAGTAGCAGCCTTCAGAAATAGATGTGACTCGATGGATGCTATGCGTGAACGTTTTATTGTTCTTATGTCAAACCTTATTAAGGTTTATTAGGCGACCAAACAATTTAGCCACAATAAACAATCATACAAGTAAGTAAACAAAATTATTTAAACAAGCAGATCGAAATTGCGATATTCTTAATTCTCATTTCACGCATAAACATAGAATCACATAATCCTGAAATCCCCAATATATTCGTTTTTATCTTTTTTTAGTACACTAATGCTACTACATTACAAGCACAAGCAAGGTAACGAAATTAGAAGGAATAACTCACTCGTCCATTTCGCTATCTTCTTAGTCGTAGTAATCCTTGGGTAGGTATTCTCGTATCTTCGTCACCTAGACAAAGAAACCCTCGGATAAGTCTCCCATGAATTTCTATTCTTGAGATTTTAAACTTTACTTAAAATCGTGGTAAAATCGTATAAGAGAAATTCCAACTTAAAATGGCCATAACTTGCTCATTTTAACTCGGAATTTCGCATATGATATACCGTTTTCTACCTATTCGAAAAGTTTTATCCATTTCTAAACTAAACTACATAAAATTCATTTGGGTTCCGAAAACGTTAGGTACAGATTTAAAACGAATTTTCTAAACTTTTGCAAAAATCCATTTTCTAGCTCAACTCCATTTTAAAAAAAATCCTTTTGTAACAATATAAGTATATAATTATATATTTGATAAATACTTCGAATATATAGGCAAGCTCACTTTATATGCAAAAATCCTAATGGTAGTGTCTCAACAATTTATTTCATAAAACAATTCATTTAAACTTTAGCTTTGAAAACTTCCTTTCAAGTATTTAAAGAATCTTTATATTTTTCTTAGGTTGTTATAAATGAGTATAATCTTATTTTATTTTCTTCATTCCTCTTTCCAAAACAAGCAAATTTTCCTTTAACCCTAATCTTTCATAAATTTCATTTCTAGTGATAAAAGGTTAATTTATCAAAACTATATTAAGTTGTCGAAAACCTTTTCATAATTTGTTTATTTAAGATGATCTTAGAAAATGAGTCTTGTTTTCTTATATTCCTTTCTAAAATATAAGCTTTACTTTCCAAAACTTGTTCTTTCATCTCTTTTGAAAAGAATCATCTTTTATTGATAAGATTCATTATTGTTTAATCTATTTATATTCTTTTGAAAATGAGTTCCTTCTTTTTAGAAATTTGGAAATCATTATTTTTCCTAAGTGGGTTCATCACCTTATGAATTTATCTTAACTTTAAAAAGTAGTTTGTTTTCTTAGTTTTATTTCGAAGTTTTTTAAAAGAGTTTAAATCTTGAGCTTTTTGTAAAGACTTTTAATATTATTATTACTAAAAGCTTATGTTGACATAATAGACAAAGAAAATATTTATTTCTTATGATTCCTTGAAAATCTATCTTTGTTATTTATGAAAATGTTGAGAAAACTCCATTTCTATGTTGTTGATAATAACTTCATGATTTTGTGATAAATCATATGATTGAAAACTTAGCTTTGAGTTCATTAAGTAAAGCAAAATTCTATTTTTAGATTTAGTTGAGACATTAGCATTATGTAAATGCAAGTATCATGAGCATATAAAGAAATAAGAACATAAGGAAATACTAGAAATAAATAGTAAGCAAGAAAAATAAAATATCAAGCATTGGGAACCTTAGCTTCATCAAGGAATCCCGATCAAGTATTGGAGCCTTAGCTTTATCAAGGCATCCCGGGACTAAGAATGGACTAGTCCCGAAAGATTAAAGAAAATAAATAAAAGATTGTTTTGACTTGATATGGACAAGTCTAAGACTAGAAAGACTAGTCTTAATAATAATATGGAATGAATAAATTGCATAACTTGAAAGTAAATAAATAACAAATGAGCTTATATGCTCTAAATAAATATATATACATAATATACATAATATAAGTTAGATTAGAAGCAAATAATAACAAATAATAACAACATAATAAAATAGGAAGCTTATGTACAAGAACAAAACATGAACATGTTGTTGCTTTTACTACTCATGTGAGTTTCAAAACAACACCATAGTCATGCTAAGTTACATGACATGAATAGATAAATGGTTGAAAGAAATTTTTACCTAAGGTATTTGTGTGGTATGAAGATGGTAATGAATGTATGGTTATGTGGTTATGGAGAGATGGTAGTTGTATTGTATGAAGAGAAATTCTTGTGGATATTTGGTGAAAGAGAGTTTTGGTAGAGAGAATTCTTGAAGAGAGAATTTGTGGAGAGATTTTGAGAGAGTTTTGGTAGTGAAATGAATTGTGTGAAAGAATGGAATAGGAAGGGGGTATTTATAAATTTTTGGAGTGAATTTTGGATGTAATAAAATAATTTGAAAAAGAAAAGAATATTTGTTGGAAGAGAAAGAGGGGCGCCGGTTTTGGTCCTTTTTGGGGGGAGAAATTGTTTTTATTTTATTTGTTGTGTAATAAAGAAGTAATGTGTAAAGTTTGATGTGATTAAAGGTGTATTGGAAATGAAAAAAGTAAGAAAATAGATATGTAGGTGTAAGAAATAGGTGTAAGAAAAAGTAGAGATAGGTGAATAGTAATGAATAGTAGAAAAGTACTATGAATAGTAGACTAGACAATTAAAGTACCAGTAGTAATAAAAATACGCGTAATAATGCGATATCTGTAATTTTTAGCTACCGAAAAATTCTAAAACTGATATTTTTGGAATCCTTGTATTTTTACGAGTCTATTGGTATAAACGGAATATTTTTAATATTCCGAGCTTCGGGACACGCTTTTCGAGAACCGATCCCATTTGGGTCCGAAGGTCACTCAAAATTCGCGAATTTGATATTTTTATGTTACCTTATGTTATTACGAACTATCCTAGGCCATTAACTTAATTTCATTTTCTAAGGTTTGAAAACGCGGAATTGCCAGATCTTAAACACTAGGGTTCGTTGTAGGCTTGTTGACTTTTAGGGTTCCGTTTTGATTTCCGATTTTACTGAGTTATTCGTAAGATCGTATAATTTTTTAGTTTTGATCGTATTATATTTCTAGCTCGACGTCTGTGGTTTATCTTATTTTATTTGTGATTATTTATTTGTTTTAATTCTGGGGATCGTTTAACCGAGTCTAGGTTTATGAGTTGACTCAATTTGACTTTTGTGGAAAATTTGGGTTTTGTGATTCTAAAATTTTACTGAAGGAATTAGGATTTTATTATCTCGTTGTTAAGCAGTACTTGGATCTATTGTTTCGATTTGCGTTTTAGGAATTGGGTAGATTATTTAATCGACGTACGGACGTTGATTATATCGGTAATTGGACTTTATATTTTGTTTCAAGGGTTCTTGTTTTCTCAAGATTGAGAAAATTCGTTTTTGATCTTTATTTGGAATTAAGTTTTAAATTGGTTCGATTTTTAGGGTTTCGTTTCTGGCGCTTGTTTAACGTGAGTCGATTTTTGGGATTTAAATTCTAAACTTTTAGAATTATTTTCTATGAATTATGAAAATTTTTGGGGGTTTACATGATGAGGCACTTCATAAGCAGCAAAGGATCTTTCTATTTGTATTAACCAGTCCTCTACTTCATCTGGTTTTCCGAAACTCCCATCAAAGTATCGATTACTTTTAATGAAGTTTGGCAAGGAACTTCGATAAGGTCGAGGTGGCGGTGGTGCTGGCAAAGGGACAGTTTGGGATTCGGTTTCTGGTGGTGCTAGTGCCTCTACTGTTGCTTCAGGTGCATTTTCTGCTAGTAGTGGCATATTCTACACGTGCTGCATAAAGTTGTTAACTAATCTGGCTAATTGGTTGATAGCTGCCCAAACATCGCCTTGTTGATTTGGTGGGGGATTTGGTGGTGCTGCTAGTTGGCCTGCATGTGGATTTTCTAGCTCAGCTGGAACATTATTGGATACAAAATGTTCTCGTCTCCTACCTCTCCTACCTCATTTGTTAATTATTCTTAGTTTTAAACTTCTTAAATCTTTGCAAGGGGGAAAAAGAACAGAAATATCGAAAATTTGCACATGAAATATTTAAGGTAATCAAATTAAAAATCATTAAATCAAACATAAGATACTTTTCATTACTAAAACAAAAGAGGGTGATAACCCTTACATAATCTGAGAATGTTAGAACCATTCTCAGCAAAAGATAGTGCTTAGAAATAAGAAATACTTAAAACATATTCATTAAAAACAAAAACATTCATGCATTACAAACAAGGATATGCCTATCCTGGGGAAAAGGCTGTTGGACACATCGGAGGTTTTGCTTAGATTCTTCTCTACTTCCTTCCTCAATCTTTGCTTCTTCATCGTGATGGTGTCGAGTTCATGCTTCGGCTGGTGGAACCCTTATGCCTCTCGACAAATTGTCACAAATATTGGCTTACTGTCATCCTCTTTCCTCTATATCTCAATGTGATCTCAGCTTGAGACAGCCATCCTTCTTCTTGCATAAAAATCCTATCTCTTTGGGTGGTGTCATTGGTTGCTTCCTGTCTTTTTTGGTTTCCTCCGTCTGGGGCTACTGCTTTGGTAGGGGTTTGAGACCTGCTTTTCAAAAATCCACTTAGTTTAAAAGCGTTCCTCTAGCGTGGTTATCTCTCCTTCCTTCTTCCTTAGAGTCAAAGATCATCACAGGGTTGTTTCTTGCAATTGTCTCCATGGGAACATCCTGGCTTAACCTTCGAGGAGGTACTGGACTGGGGATTAGGGGACTATCTTCCTAAAGAGATGCGGATGAAGTTTCCTCAGGTTCTGGATCCTCGTCTGGGTCTTCATCGGGATCTCCTTCGGTTCCTCCATTTCCCTCATTTTCGTGGGCATCTTCCGTAATGAAATCCTCATCCGGAATTACGTCCAGCTGCATTCCGATGGAGTTTAGTTGGGTGCTACATTTCGATGGCATTGGAATGATACTTCTATAGGCGGTATACCAGTAGAAACGTTCTTCCGCGTCAGCTCTTAGCCAGTCGTTGTTGTCTGCCAACTTGTCAGGCGCATAGATATAGAGGGGTCCTAACTTGTTCCATGTTCGAAAGTCTAGGTCCTTTTGGGTTCGTTCAACCTTTAAGATAAAGGTCATTTCTTGCAGCATGGTCTCCCTATACATAAAAACCATCATCCTTTCTACTACGTAGATCACCTCCACATTACTCTACCTTCGTCTGCTAAGGGCATCGAATCTCAGTTCTTCAGGTAAATTCCTCCATAAGGAATGTTTCAAACCCTTCCTCCATAGTTTAAACATCTCCGTAGCAGTTCGAGGAAAGTAAATAAATTGCCAAACAAATGAGCTTATATGCTCTAAAAGATATATATAGCTACATAGATATACTTAGTTAGATATATATATATAATATATAAGTAACATAAAAGAAATTAGATTCATGAACAAAAACAAAGTATGAACTTATTGTTACTTTCTTTAACCTTCAAGGTTTAAAAAACACACATCAAGCTTATACTAAGTAAATGAACATAAGGGAAACTTGAAGAAATATTACATATGAAAACTAAACTTGAGAGAACTTTGAGAGAGAATTTTTGTAGACTTTTGAGAGAGTAATTTTTTTGTGTATGGAAGGTGTGAAGGAAGTGGAAGGAAAATGGGGTATTTATAGGAAAATGTGGGAGGAAATTTTTATTAATTAAATAATTGAAAAAATAAAACAAATTGAGGAGAGGAGAGAGGGGGCCAACACAATTCATGTAGGGGAGGAAGAGAAAAAAATTATGAAAAGTAAGATATGAAATATGTGAAGTTGTATTGGAAATTAAAATTATAAGAGAATAGAGGTATGGTTTGTAAGAGTAGGTTGTAAGAAAGAGTAGAGATAGATAAATAGTGTAGAATAGTAATAAATAGTGTAATGTAAAGTAGATATGATAATTTAAGTACCGGTAGTAAGAAAATACGCGTATAATTACGATATCTGATATTTTTAGTTACTGAAAAATTATGAAATCGATATTTTTGAAAACCTTATATTTTTACGAGTCTAACGGTATATTCGAATATTTTTATAAATCTGAGCCCCATGACATGCTTTTCGAAAACTGTGTCCAATCATGCTCAAAACGAATCTCGGTTTAACTAATCTGATATTTTTAAGCTTTCTCAGGTTATTACGGACTATTCTACATACTAATCTCTTACTTACTTTTTTAGGGTTGCTTAAACGGGAATACCGGACTTGAAAGGTTATGTCTGACTAGGGTTTTGTTAACTTTCAGTATTCCGGTTGACTTTCTAATTAAGGTTTAAACTTGATTGATCACAAAACTTTAGGGGTTTACAGATAATATCTATTGTTTTTGAAACTTCTATTGTTTATATTCTTTTGTTTCTTTGAAAATTAGTTTATCATTTGAAAACCTTGGCAAACTTTTATTTTTCTAAGTGAGTTTATAATTTAATGAGTTGATTTTATCTTAACTTATAAAACTTAGTTTAGTTATTACTTTTGGTAAACATTCCTACAAGTAAGCTTTTTGAGGAAAAGTTTATTTATCAAATAATTATTGTTACTAATAAACTTTATGTGACTTATCATAATAAAATAAAATGTTTATTTTGTTAGTTAACTTCTTTGAGAAAAATCATTTTAATTGTTATTTAAGAAAAGTCTTGATGGTTTGAAAAGAGGTTGTAGAAATAATTTTTCCTAGGTGGTTGATAACAAAATCTTGATGTATATAAAGAGAGTTTGGTTTCATTTCTCATTTGTTTCCTTGGTAAAATTATCCTTATTGACACTTAGGAAAACTTTGGGAAAAGTTTGAGAAGAAGTTATAAAAATACATTTTGTAAGTTGTTGTTGATAAGTTTCTTTATTTAGTGAATAGTACGTAATAAAAGAGTTTTAGTTTCAAGTTTCTCTATTAAAGAAAAATTCCACTTTAAACGTTGTTGAGACAATATCATTATGAGGATGCATGTATATAAGCATGTAATATGAA
Source organism: Combretum micranthum (assembly GCA_024138025.1). NCBI lineage: Eukaryota > Viridiplantae > Streptophyta > Magnoliopsida > Myrtales > Combretaceae > Combretum > Combretum micranthum. The sequence continues at coordinate 837,366 of JAMXBD010000325.1, forward strand.
TATCATAATAATATAAGAAAAGGGTAAGAAGCTAGATAACAATAATAAGCAATGTAATAATATCAAGTATTGAGAACCTTAGCTTCATCAAGATATCTCGATCAAGTATTGGGAGCCTTAACTTCATCAAAGCATCTCGGGACTAAGAAAAGACTAGTCCCAAAAAGAAAAAAAAAAAGAAAAAGAAAAAAAGAAAGAAAAGAAAAAGCAATAATAGAAGTGTAATATGCAGAAATAAAGATGAAAATACAATAAATTATGAATCATAAGATGAGTTTAAGGTCAAAACAAGTAAGTTGAAAAGTTTAAGTTTGATTAGGTAATGAATGATGAAATTCGGATTTCTACAATTTTTGACAAATGCTACGCCGCCATCTGGAGAATCTACGCCACCGGCATAGAGACGGCATAGGAAGGGAACAATAGCGTTTTTCTTAACGCTGGGGGAAACGCTGCCGATGTACCCGAGGGTTTATTTTAAAGCCAGTTAGGAACGCCACCGGCGTAGATCATAGATTTGCCGACGTATGTCGTCGGATCAAAGTTCTGGGAATTCAAAGCCTCGATGAACGCTGCCAGTGCTCGTGTAATTTTCGCCAGCATAAGGTGTACGCTGGCAAGATTTAAAGTACGCCACCGGCATAGGGCCGGTGTCATGTCCCGGAGGGTACCCTAAACGTGGCAGTCTGCTATATATAATATTAAAGCTAATGAATGACAACCTTAGTCACATAAGAGCTTCAATATCACATGCAAGGCATACTTCTAAGATAGTAGGAGACTCACAGAGGTATTATAGTTAAGTAGATAATAAAAGCATGCAAGAACTTATATAAATAAACAGGTAATATTCATTTGGATAATAATCTCTTACAACTTCTTGGGGGCATTCGCCCGTTCTGAATAGTCTTGCTTAACTAAGACATCATCAAAATATACATAAATATACCATGAGTCTACTATAGAGATTTTTCTTAAAAGTCTATGTTCAAAACTAAATACATATAACTTCTCCCAAATACTCCTAGTAGATTTAACTCATACCTGGCAAACGGGGCTCCTTAGTGCCAACCATAGGTAATTATACTGTAACAAAAAGCTATAGGGCTATACGCAAAACTAGCTTAGTGAGATAATTTCCATCTACAAAACATTTCCATATATAAACAAGTACTTAAGCAATCGTATGAGAATGGACCAATCACATGAGCAAACAAATTACACAAGATTAACCAGAAACCATATGTAGCATGGATTTTACGCCCTCCATGTCGGGGGTTGGGAGGTTACAGGCCCATACGACCATTAATATTGCAGATTTACTGGCTCCTACTCGCCCTGTAGACTTTCTGGCTCCTACTTGCCCATATAGACTTTCTGGCTCCTACTAGCCACCACTACAGCTCCTCGTTTCCCCACACGAAGAATAGTAGTGAAATAAATGTGACTCACAAATATGATATGCGTGAATTATTTTCAATATAAGTTTAATCAAATAATGTTGAGTTTAAGTTAAAGGGGATCAAAACAATATTCACCATATCGATGCAAGAGAACATAAATTATTCATCAACTCCTCTTTCGCTATTCTTAACTTTTATTCAATCAGTCATGAATCCAAGTCACACAATATTCGTTCACTTATCTTTTCCTTATTTTCTAGTGCTACTACTTACAAACACAACCAAGGAAATGTAACTTAGTAAGGGATTAACTCACTCCATGACGATCGCTCCTAATCAAAGTAGTCTTTCAGGAAAGTGATATCGGTTCCTTCTTCACATAAACAAGATGAAATACCCAAAATGAGTCTTTCATACAATTTCAATTTTTGAAAATTCTAAATTTATCTTAAAATCGTGGTAAAATCGGATTGAAGGAAATTCCAACTTAAAATGGCCATAACTTGCTCATTTTAACTCAGAATTTCACATATTATATACCATTTTCTACCTACTCGAAAAGATCTATCTATTTCTAAAACCATTTTCATCAAAATAAGTCATTTGAGTTCCGAAATAGTGGTGATCAGATTCACTATGAATTTTCACAAAACTTGTATTCCTTCTTTTAACAAAAACTCATATCAAAGAGATAGATATTATAATAGTTTGTAAAACCTTTGAAATGTATTCACATATATTTATTGACTCATATCAAATGTATGAAATTAATGAAGTTGTCTCAAACCATGAATTTTTGGTAAAAGTAAAGTCTTCTAAAGAAAAAGTGAAACTTTTGAAAACTCCTCTTATTTTGCTAGAGAATATCTCAAGTTATATTAAATGAGTATTTTTCTTTTCCTTAATTTCATTTCTTTAGTCTTTTTAAATTTCCAAAGAATGATTTCTTTTTCTAAGCTTAGTTTCTAATACTTTTTGAAAGTAATAACAATTCTATAGAAATAATTTCCTTATTTCTTAAGATCATTCTATTTTTATGAAATGAATTTCTTGGTGTTTGTCAAACTAGTATTGATGAAAAAGTGAAGTTTAGTAAAACTTTTGTTTGCTCAAGAATTTCTTTCCATGTTATGTATGTATTGCAAAAATTCCAATGAACTCCTCTACATTTCTTAGAAAAGTTTGTTAAGACAAATTCCTAAGTTTTTATGAAAAATTGCTTCCTAGTTTTATTTTTAGAGAAGAATTTCTATTTCAAGAAAACTTTTTCTCATTTATCTTGTTGAGACAAAATCAATATGTTTATGCATGATTATGAATATGAATCATAAAATTATGAAAACATAAGAAGACATAATAATTAAAGGATTAAGCTAGTAAAGAATATATCAAGTATTGGAATCTTAGCTTCATCAAGGTATCCCGGGATTAAGAATAGACTAGTCCCAAAAGAATAATAAAGAAATCGTTTTGACTTGATGAGGACAAGTCTAAAACTAGAAAGACAATCTTAAAACAACATGAAAGTAAATAAATTGCAAGGTAATAAATAAATTGCAAGGAAAGTAAATAAATTGCAAAACAAAAGAGTTTATATGCTCTAAAAGATATATATAGCTACATAGATATATTTAGATAAATATATATGAAAGCAACATAAAAAAAATTAGATTCATGAACAAAAACAAAGTATGAACTTATTGTTACTTTCTTTAACCTTTACGGCTTAGAAAACACATACTAAGCTCATACTAAGTAAATAAGCATAAAGGAAACGCTAAAGAAGAATTACCTATCAAGACTAATTTTGAGAGAACTTTAAGAGAGAACTCTTGTAGAATTTTAAGAGAGTAATTTTAGTATATGGAAGGTGTGAAGGAAGTGGAAGGAAGAGAGGGGTATTTATAGGAAAATGTAGGAGGAAAATTGTGTTAATTAAATAAATGAAATTAAAACAAATTAGGAGGGGAGAGAGAGGGCTGGCCCAATTCATGAAGAAAAGGAGAGAAAAAATTATTTTTTTTTTATATTTTTTTTAATAAAAAGTAAGATATGAAAGATGTGAAGTTGTATTAGAAATGAAAATTGTAAGAAAATAGAAGTATGGTTTGTAAGAGTAGGTTATAAGAAAAAGTAGAGATAGATAATAGTGTAGAATAGTAGTAAATAGTGTAATTAAAGTAGACATGACAATTTAAGTATCGGTACTAAGAAAACACGCATATAATTGCGATATCTGATATTTTTAGTTACTGAAAAATTATGAAATTGATATTTTTAAAAACCTTATATTTTTACGAGTCTAACTGTATATCCGAAATATTTTTACTAATCTAAGCCCCAGGTTAGGCTTTTCGAAAACTGTATCCGATCGTGCTCAAAATGAATTGCGGTTTAACTAATATGATATTATTAAGCTTTTACTGGTTATTACGAACTATTCTACATACTAATCTCTTACTTACTTTCTTAGGGTTGCTTATACGGGATTGTCGAACTTGAACGGTTACGTTTGACTAGGGTTTTGTTGACTTTAGGATTTCCGATTGACTTTCTAAATAGGGTTTAAGCTTAATTGATCACAAAACTTTGGGGGTTTATAGCTAGCGTATGACCAAATTCTATAAATACAAGATGCGAAAAACTATTTTCAACAGAACTTTTTATCATATTTTTTCTTTCGTCAAAGAGGGTTTTGGAGCGTTCTTTGAGATATAGGGTTGGAGAATCATCCGAAGTGTGTTTTTTTATCCAAAATAAGTGATCTTAACCTTCTCTTATAGATTTTATACGAATTTGCATAAGTTTTCTTAAGGTTTTAATATGTTCTTGAAGGAAAAACGTGGGAAGGATTTAAATCTCGGATTTAATCTGTCTCGGTTGGATAATGAGTGAGTTTTGTGATTAAAACAAGTAAGTATAATGTTCTCATACAAGATTTATGCGAATTTCATGCATGTACTAAGGATTTTGTGATTTGTTTGCATGAAGGAAACCCTAGATTTGGTTGGAATTCAAATTTGTAGATGTGAGTCGGGGTTTGGTGATCCAAATCAGTAAGTTTTATCTTTTTGTTGATGAATTTAAACAATATGAGATTATATGATCTTTATATGTTCTTATTATCATGTAATATTAGGGTTTTGGTGAATTATCAGTATTGTGGACTTGTTATGAGTTGTGATCGGAGAAGACGGTGCAAAATTTTGGAATTTCATTATCAGGTTAGAGTTTTAGGAAATCATGATATATTAGGGTTTATTTCTTTCACCGTGTTTTATACATCTGTTTATGTATATATGCTGATGACAGGACAATTGGAGACTTTGGTGTTTGATTGTTGGTATTGAACGAGAAGTTGTAGTTCGTGTTAGTGTTGTTGTTGTCGATATTAGGTTATGTGAATTTGGAATTGTTTTCCTAAAACTGAGAAAGGTACGACCAATCCCTGCTTGTTGTTTTTGCTTGTAAGTTTAGTACTGATTGACTGGTTGTAGGAACAAAATTTCATAATGAACCTAATTATATCCGGCTTAATAATTGTCCATTTGATTGTGCTTAGCTTTGACCAGTAAAGACCTAGCAGACAGTGATACTGGTGAGGCACCCTGATGATCTTTGTGTGAGGTTGTCTCTAGTGGACTTGTGCCTTGATATGATTCCGGTAGAATTAGGTGATCTGGATTCGGGGTGTTTGGGGAGTACCTACTTATCCATATGTGTATATTATTTTTCAAAGAGTTGTTTGATTTTCAAAGGAGTCTGAGTAACTCCGAATTCAGGATTAGAGTATACCTAATATTGAACTGTGTTGTTTTGTTAGCTTAAGAAAGAAAATGATATGACTGTTTGCATTTGTTTAAGTTGCATGAATTATTTACCTGTTGTATGTGCATATGCATTTGTTTTTGGATTGGAGTTATCGTACTGGGCGTCGCCGCTCATTCTTTTAAATTTCAGGTACAGGTGAAGAGGATATAATATATGATCTTTCGGGATATGAATTATTCTTTGATAACAGGGATGGCGATAGTGGATCCAACTACCCAACCGAGAGCTAGGCTTCATATATCAAATTTCTAAGAAGAAGAAACATTTAGATCTTTTCAAATTGTACTTGGATGGTTTCAATGAAAAAGATTTTTTTGATGTAAATAGTTTGTAGTTACTACTGAATCTGTTGGCTATGTGATGCCGACTTGGATTTTATGTTTGAACCAGGAGTTCATATTTTATGAAGTATAAGTTTTTAGTTTAAAACAGGTTTCGTATCATATGAGATACCCTATGTGTGTTTACAGATGAATTATGCAGAATTTGTGGATATTAGAGCCTTTGCGTATCCTATATAAAAGAGGATACGTGGCGGGTTGTATTGCCTTCAGGTTAGGGCGTTACAAGAAGCGTTAAGAATAATAATAGCAAGTTAGTAAGAGTTAGTGAGCATTTAGGCTCTAACAAATATATATACGTATACTTAGTAATATATATATAGAGTTAGATTAGAAGCATAATAGTAACAATAATAATAATAATAACATTAACAACAACATACATAAAAGCATAATAACAAGATAATAAAATAGGAATTTCATGTGCAAGAACAAAATATGAACATGTTGTTGCTTTTACTACTCATATGAGTTTCAAAACAACACCATGGTCATGCTAGTTGCATGACATGAGTATATAAATAGGGATAGAAGTTTTACCTAAAGTGTTTTTGGGGTAAAAAGAAGGTAGTGAATATATGATTATGTGGTTATTGGTTTATGGCGGATAGTTTGTGTATAGAGGAGGATTTTGTGAAGAATTTATGGAAGAGAGTTTTGGTAGAGAGAAATTTTGGAGAGAGGATTTGTGGAGTGAATTTGAGAGAGTTTTGTTATGTAAAATGAAGGTATGAAAGAAGTGGAAGGAGATGGGGTATTTATAGTTGAAGATGAAGGGAAATTAAGTGTAATAAAATAAATTAAAAAAGAAAAATAATAGAGAAGGGGAGAGAGAGTGTAGTGCCAGCCATGAGGGTAGAGAGGGAGAGAAATTGATTTATTTTGTTATTTTGTAATAAAAAGAAGTAACGTGTGAGATGTGATAAGATTAGAGATGTATTGGAAAAGTAAAAAGTAAAAAAATAGGTATATAGGTAGTAAGAATAAGTAGTAGAAAAAGTAAAGATAGACAAATAGTAATGAATAGTAGAAAAGTACTATGAATAGTAGACTAGACAATTAAAATACCGGCAGTAATAAAAATACGCGTAAACGGGCTATATCAGATTTTTTAGATTTCGAAAAATTCTAAAATTGATATTTTTGGATTCCTTATATTTTTACAAGTCTATTGGTATTAACGAAATATTTTTTTTCGTCCGGTGTACCAGGACACAGTTTTCAAAAAATGATCCCATTCGGATCCAAAGGATACTAGAAATTTATGAATCTGATATTTTTAAGCTTTCCTATATTATTACAAACTATTATCAATAGTTATTTCTGTTCCATTGTTTAGGGTTTAAGAGAGCGGGATTGTCGGATCTTAAACACTAGGATTTCTTGTAAACTTTGTTGACTTTTAAAGTTCCGGTTTGACTTCCGATTTTGTTGACTTATTCGTAAAATTATAAAATTTTGGTGTTTTGCTCGTATTATATTTTTAGTTCAACATCTATGGTTTATTTCATTTTATTTGTTATTATTTAATATTTTTCAGTTCTCGGGGTCGTTTAACCGAGTCTAGGGTTATGCGTTGACTCAGTTTGACTTTTTATGAAAATTAAAATTTTTTATTCTAAAATTCACCGAATGATATAAGGTCTTAGTATTTTTTTGTCGAGCATTATTTGGATAAATCATCTTGATTTGCGTGTTAGAAATTGGATATATGATTTGATTGGTGTATAGATATTAAATCGGTCGATTGTTAGATTTTCTATTTTGTTTTAAGAGTTCTCTTTTTCTCAAGGTTAAGAATTTTTGTATTTGATCTTATTTAGAATTTGGTTTTAACTTGGGTCGATTTTTAAGATCACGGTTTTGGTGTTTAACTTTTAGGATCATTTTCTAAGAATTATGAAAAATTAAGGGGTTTACAACATGAGTTTATAGCTAAGTAACATGACAAAAATATTTAATCAGAAAGATGAAAAATATAGAGATAAGCAAATAATAAATATCAAGTATTGGAAGTCTTAACTTGATTTAAGGCTTTCGGACTTAGACATGGGCAAGTCCAAAAAGAAAAAAAAAATAAGAAAATTGTTTTGAATTAATGAGAACAAATCTAAGACTAGAAAGACTAGTCTTAATATAAAAGTATAGAATAAATAAATTGCAAAGCATAATAAATAAATAAATAAATAACGATTATGTTAGTGAGTTTATATGCTCTAAGAAAAAAAATCTATATATATATAGATAAATATAGTTACTAATATGTAGAAGTTAGATTAGAACAATAATAATAACATATAACAACATAACAATAATAAAACAACATAATAATAAAATGAAATTTATCATGAACAAGAATAAAACATGAACATAGTGTTGCTTCTATAACACCCAGATATTTAGAAAACACACACTATGGTCATGTTAAGTTACATGATATGGTAAGAAGGTATGACTAAGAGTATTACCTATATTATAAATATGGAAGGTAGGAAAAAAAAGTTTGTGGTAGTATGTGGATTGTAGAAATATGAGAAAGTGAGGAGAGTTTTTAGAGAGAGGATTTAAGTAGTGATTTTGGGAAAGTTTTGTTATGGTAAATGAATGTGTGAAAGAAATTGAGAAAGAAGTGGTATTTATAGAGTTTTCAGAAGTAAAATTTGTGTGAATTAAATAAAAAGAAAATAAATGTGTGTTGGGGTGGGGGGGGGGGAGGGGGGTGGGGCGCGGGGGGGTTTGTACATGGCTGGTGGGATGCTTGAAGGAGAGAGAAAGAGTTGTTTTGATTTGTTTCGTATTTTTGTTAATTACAAGTAATAATTTGTAAGGTATTATGTGATTAAAGTTGTATGTAAAAAGTAAAAAAAAAAAAAAAAAAATTGGTAATGTAGAGTGTAAGAATAGATGTAGAAAAGTAGAAATAGGTGAATAGTAATGAATAGATTAGAATAGTACTATGAATAGTAAATAAGATAAGTTAATACCGATAGTAAAGAAAATACACGTAATTAAGCTATATATGATATTTTTAGATACATAATAGCTAGCACGAGACACTTCCATCTTGATGTTTCCTTTTCTTACTAACTCAGGGGCTTTAAGAAACAACTTGGCTCAAAGGAGGGCAAAACCTCAATCGACTCAGCTATTTATACTACAACAATTGGACTATGGTTGTTCGAATCTCAACAAGAAATTACTCTTAACTCAATTACCCACCAATGATATCTTGTAGTCAAGCAACGCTAAACAAAGCATCAAAACTTGAAATTCTTATAAGCGACTTGGGACTCTATTTAGGTAGCTCACCTACAAAAGCCCACTCTGAGGGAGGAATGTTGATGGTTAAGCTTGGTCTTATCTAACTCGTGACATGAATGGCATGCTAGAAGTAGCCCCTTGACATGGTTAACCGACTCTCCGAACTAGACACTTGGAAAAACCAACTTAAGTCACTACCCTTAATGGAATTGGGACATGCCTTCATGGCTTATCACCTACGATAGCAATAATCACTCTCAACTTCCCATTGTTATAGGTTCTCCATAATGCCATCAATTGCAAGAAGTTCTCTTATAAATACCCCACCACCGAAAGATTTTGGAGAAAAGACATATGCATCTATATTACCCATTAGTATGTCAAATTAACAATCTCCCTTACTTTGTTTGACTATTTCTTTTTACTTCTTACCTTAGGTAAACACTAACTAGAGCATCAAATTGTGTAAACCCCAATGCCCTCTAACCGTGTCTTATTATGCAAGTTCCATTCCATATGCCCATAATCAAGTCTAACTACTTTAAAATCCTTTATCAATATTAAACTAGCCCCTCTACTCAAACAATCGATTTGCTAGTCCTACTACATTTGGTAGAGTTTAATTACGTTCGATATTGATCTTTGTTGGACTACCATCGTTACTTTGCTCACTCAAATGTAATAGAGACATCTGGTATCATCATATATGAGGGAGGGCATTACACAAATAGATACTTAGTATATTTCATGGGATAAGACACCACTTCCTACTTAATTCCAACCTAATGTAGTTGGTCCAAACAACTCTTCCTACATTGGAAATGCTTCATGTTGGCATGGAGTATACTATCATAGACAGCATTGGATGTCAGATTAAGCTCTTGTTTTGTGGTTTAGATATAAATATATATATATATATATATATATGATTACAAATGGTTATTCTGCATTTCTTCCAAAACATGTATCTAATATATATATTTATAGATGTTGCATGTAAATACACTTGGGTTAATGTCATATATGGTACCTAAACTTTGACAAAATATGCAATTAGATTTTAAAATTGACCAATTTAGTATCTAAAAGAAGTTTTTGTGCACACCAGGAGTACCTCTTTGAAGTTCTTTTAGGTATTAAATTGATCAATTTCAAAGTTCAATAGCCCATTTACATATTTTGTTAAATTCATGCTCCATTTGTGACATTATTCTAATGTACTTTTATGGTTTTAAATAGTAAATGTATTCATTGTATTTCCTATCTTTTTTTATGAGTAAATTGTAAATAAAATATGATATATTAGATATTGTGAAGAGGTGATAAGTATCATGGTGTTGAGTCATTGTGGAGTAGTTGAGAAGTGTTATGGAGTTTATGAATCTAGGAGTTGAGAATTGCTATGGAGCTCATATGTTATGGTGGTGAGAATTGTTCATTTAAGAAGGCAGAAGATTGTCATGTACTTGAAGTTTGTTTGTTTGGTATTGTTAGATGTGTATTAGATATTTTTTTCGACCGACAGATGTGTATTAGGTTAAACGTGCTTTTGCAAGTGAATTTTAATGAGGTTGCTTGATGTGACAAGATTTATACTTTTTGGTGTTGCATAATAAATTGAATTATTAACATGTAGTTTTAATGGAATCCCATGTCGAGCATGCAACTTATAATTCACATCTCTGCCATGTGATTTTCTATCAACTTCACCTAAGGTTGCATTAATAAAAGGATCCCATGATGGAGATACAAATTGCATCTTGCTTACTGAATTCTTTTCACACACACAAAAAAAAAAAAAAGAATGGTATAATATAAAAAAGAAGGAAAGATGCTTGAGGAAAAAGTTTAGCCGAGGCCCTCTTTTTACTAATAGTTTACTAAGGAAGGTGAAAGAGATCCATTTCCTATACAACAACACTATGTCTAATCTTGTTAAATGGTTTTAAAGTGAGAGGATATACTTTTTCAAGTGGTATTGCCTTTGATACCTAGGCAACCTTATATTGGTTCACATTTACATTTTATTAAGATATCGCTATGAATAAAATAAAAAGCCCCAACGGGAAAATGACGATGTTTTATGGCGGCACCCTCTCAAAGGAACAAATATTGTTATAGGGTAAAAAATATAAAATTTATATTTTGTAATTAGTTGATTAGTATTTAGAAATATTATAAAGAAAAAGAAACAAATATAGAAAATAGAAAATTTAAAAAAAAGGGAAACACATGTGCTTGCATATATGTTAAAGTTCTAAAAGTTTCTAGTATTTTCTTTTTGGGCAAAGGGGGATACCAATATATTTTGTGTATATAAACCAATCTATTATCAATGAAAAAAAAAAAGAAAAAAATTATCCCCAAAATTGTGTATTGGTTTTCTGCATTCAGAATTCCAAAATCTACTTATATTCGTGTTGGATTCACTCATTTTTAGTCCACCATGTTTCAATTGGTATCAAAGCCACAGTCCATCCCTAATGGTTGACACAGATCTGGGTATTGAAGAAATGATCCAAGCTATCGCACGGGTCTTCAAAGAGCACTGGGAAGAGCAAGAAAAAAGATTAAAGCCCTTACTGGAGACAATAGAGAAACAACATGAATAATTAACAGAATTATTGCAACCTCAATCAAAGGAGAAAAAATTAAAATTGATCATGGAACCTCTACCCAAAACTATGGAGCAGCAGCTAGAGCAATTAAGAGAGATTGCAAACCATTTTAATCCACAAAAACTAGCAACCCATTTGTTGAAAACCACCCCGAAACCACGTTCCAACTCTCTCATTATGCGACCAGAATGAACTAAAACCTACTTCACCAACTTCTATATCCGACACTCCACTCACCATTTTCACTCCTTACACAAGGAACATAGGAATTTAGAAGCCCTTACTACCGCTAAATAACCTATCCCCATACCAACCCAAACTCGACCGCTTCTTCCACTCCAAACTAAACTCTTAATTCTTAACCCCAACCTTAACCACCTTAACAAACCCTAACGACCCCGATAACAGATCGAAACACCCCAAACTCCTCCATCCCATAACACAGGTAGCCATGGTAGAAGTAAACAGCGATGTTGTCACCAGTCTTCGAGTAGAAACAATAGCAAATCAGCTACCACAACATTTCACTGGTAAGGAAAACCATATACCCATTTCGTCTAATAAGGAGAAATTTGTTTCTAACGGACCTAATTCGATGAGTGTAAGGATAAATATTAGGACAATTGAGTCATGTAGGTCAAATTCAATAATTGATGAGAAAACTTTTGTACCTAGTCTATTAAATGGTGATGGTTGTTCTGAGAAAGTTGGAAAGCTCCATGATAGTAGCAGTTTTAGTATTGTGCTAATAAAGAAGAATGGAGAGAGTAGTGTCTATTATAATGTCTTGGGGTTCCTTGATGGTATGAACTGGGCTCTTTGTGTTGCTCCAGTATGTTGACTTAATCTTAATGCAGTGTGTAGAATGTTGATTTCACGCTTTTTTAGGGTCTATACACAATGGCAATGGCCAATTCTGATGAGGTTGTATCCAATCGAAGAAGATGAACTTGGATCTTCAATCTGGGATTTAGGAAACAAGATAACGATACAGTAGTTCATAATTCTTCCAGTTGGAATTTTATCTTTTAGAGATGTCACGAAGATGAGTGTTGAAGTCTATCGCCATTTGAAGGCTATAATCAAGAAGAAATATGGTCTAGATGCTATCCATCTTGGTGATGAAGGTGGCTTTGCTTCTAATATTCAAGTGAACAAGTCGGGTTATTCTTCTTCAGTTGAGGAAGGAATCATGGAAGATTTAGGCCTCTTGGGAGCAGGGTACTCTCTCTTGTGTTTCCTTGTCACAGTTGGAGGAATGGAAAGATGACCCATATGATAGGCCGCACATGTACAATATGGGTTTCTCAAATATTTTGTTTTGCTGGATGGCTTTCCATTGCGTTCTTCAAGAATGCTTTGTGCTTAGATATTGGGAGACTACTTATTGGATGTGGCATGGGCATTGTAGGTTATGTGGTATCTATATATGTTGAAATAATACCTCAAATGATAAAAGAAGCATTCACCGTATTGCATATTGTTAGCAAGGAGAGAAAGAAAGGTTGCTTCATCAAGATTCTATTAAAGAAGCTTGTTGGAATGTTTTTGGTAGAACTTGGGACGTGAGGAAGATGTGAATGTGAGAAATGATGTCAAAGAGAGGAATGTAGGTTAGTCCTTGTTATTATGGAGTGTTGTTCAGGCATTGTTTGCTCCATTCAAATAGAGGAAGAAATAGGTTCATAAACAATGAAGTATAGATAGAGTGAAAATGAATAATAGGCCTTTGTGTAATTCAAAGAAAAAGGAAATGAAAAATCCATTTGCTAGAGATGTTGAGAAGAAGTTGTTCTCAGGACTTCTTTAGATACACAAAATCGAAAAGGAGAAGGCTCTTTAAGGAGTTGGATCAAGATGGTGACGGTCAAGTGACTTAGGAAGACTTAAAATTCGCTATGAGAAAGAGAAAATTGCCACAGAGATATGCTCATGAATTCATGTGCTCCACTACAAGTCACATGTTCTCAAAGTCATTTGGTTGGAAATAGTTTTTGTCTTTGATGGAATAAGGAGAACCAACCATTCTCTAAGCTTATGCTTCATTATGCTTAAGCAAATCTAGAAATCTTCAGAAAAATGAAGTTTTTGCTACATTGAAACATGCCGTTTGGGGTTTGTTGTCTCGTGGTACCAATAGTAAACAATTTCTTAAGGTTGGTTGGAGTGTTAAGAAACTAATTGATAGTCATTCAATTGAACCTCAAGATGATGCTGTTTAAATTTTTTATCAATAAAACCTCCTTCTTAGTGGGGTTGGCTCTCCTATCCATGCATTTGAGGGTCACAACTCTAGTGTTCTTTGTGCAAGGGTCATCTAACAAGTCAACTATCTTTAGAAGTTCTGCTAAGGATGGTCTTTTGAATATTTGGGATCATGCCAAGATTGATGAAGCAATTAAAGCACTTAACTCTCCTCTGGGTTTATTCTTTTGCCATGCTGCTCAAAAAGACAAGGTTATGAACTTTAGTTGGAACTCCTCTGATCCTTGGACAATTGTTAGTGTCCTTAATATTTGTGAGAGTATTAGTGGAGGGATTACCTTGCAGATTTAGCAGATGGTTGAATTACTCCATTGTCACTCACTCTCGGTGAAAGCACCAATGTTTTTAGGTTCACAATGGTCTAGAAATCATAGAAGAGTTATTCAATTAAGATAAGGGGCCTTATCAATGTAAACCCTTAGATTTTTATACCGAGTTTAAGCTCAAACCCTAGGACCGTAAGTCAATCGGAAACCCTAAGGTCAACCAAAACTATATCAAAACCCTAGAATCTAGATCCAACAAATCCCGTGCTCTTAAACCCTAGACAATGGAATAGAGATAATAGTTTATAATAGTTCGTAATAACGTAGGGAAGTTTAAAATATCATATTCGCCAATTTCTAGTGTATTTTGGGTTCGAACAGGACCAATTTTTAAAAACCGTGCCCTGGTACACTGGATAGTAAAAATATTCCATTAACAACGTTAGATTTGTAATAATGTAAAGAATCCAAAATACCAGTTTCATAATTTTTCGGTAACTAAAAATTGTAGATATTGCATTTATACACATATTTTTTTTACTACTGGTAAATTATTAGTCTTGTTTACTATTCATTATATGTCTCTATTATTCATTACTATTCATCTATCTCTACTTTTTCTTACTACCTATACACCTATTTTCTTACTTTTTACCTTTTCAATACATCTTATATCACATCATATCTTACATATTACTTACTTTTCCTTATAAAATACAAATTAAACAATTTTTCTCCCCCCATTTCTTTAAAACCAGCGCCACTCTCTCTCTTCATCCCTATTTATTTTTCTTTTTAAATTTATTTTATTACATCTAATTTCCCTCCATCTTCAACTATAAATACCCATTTTCCCTCCACTTTTTTCACACACTTATTTTATATAACAAAACTCTCTCAAATTTTTTTCACAAATTCTCTCAACATAATTCATCTCTAACAAAACTCTCTTCAACCAAATTTTTTTCAAAATCCTTTCATACACATAAACCATTTACCACATATCACTAACCACATCATCCTACATTCATCATCTTCTTCCTGCCACATAAACACACTCTTAGGTAAGACTTCATACTATTATTTATCCATATTATATAACTTAGCATGACCATGGTGTTGTTTCCTAAGAGCTCATGTGACTTATGGAAGCAACAACATGTTCATATTTTGTTCTTGCACATGCCAATGATTTCGATTTTATTATTTTGTTATTATTATGATACTTGTTGTTATTATGCTCCTAACTTAACTTTGTATATCTATTATTTTCTATATATATATATATATATATTTCTTAGAGCCTAAATGCTCACTAACTCTCTAACGAGCTTATTATTATTGCTTTTCTTTTCTTTCTTTTTCTTTTTCTTTTTCTTTTTTGTACTAGTCTATTCTTAGTTCCAAGTTACCTTGATGAAGCTAAGGCTCTCAATACTTGATCGAGATACCTTGATGAAGCTAATGTTCCCAATACTTGATCTTTTTATCTTCTTATTATTTTGCTTCTTATATCTTTCTTATACTTTCATCTTTTTCATATTGCATAATCATATACATGCATCATCATGATGATATTGTCTCAACGAAACTTAAAGATGAATTTTCTATAATAAAGGAAAATGAAACCAAACTCTTTTAGTATATATACTATTGTCACTAAATCAAGATTTTGTTATCAAACACATAGAAAAATTATTTTACAACTTCTTTTCAAACTCATCAAAATTTTTCTTAAATAACAATGAAGATCATTTTATTAAAGAAATTAACTAAGGAAATAAACACTATCATTTCATGATAAATCACATGAAGTTTATTAAAACTTAGTATTAATAATTCTTTGATAAGAAAAATTTTCTCAAAATGCTTGCTTGTAGGATTAAAAATTTTCTCAAAATGCTTACTTGTAGGATTTTTACCAACTCCATAATAAAAACCAAGAACTAGACTAGTTTTCAAAATTAAGATAAAATCAACTCACTAATTTAGAAACCCACTTAGAAAAATAAGGATAGCCAAGCTTCTAAATGATAAACCCGTTTTCAAAGAAATAAAAAGAATATAAACATGATAAGTTAAAAAAAAAAAAGACAATAGATATTATCAATAACTTAAAAAAAATTTTGAAACATGATTTCCTTCCAAGTAAAATTGGTAAAATACTTAAAAGACCAAGTTTTAGAAATAAAATTTATTTTTTTAGAAGTTAAGAAATGAAAATATAAGAAGAAAAAGACGTATTTATCAAAACCATTTTAAAGGGAAAATATATATAACTCAAATTATTATAGGTTATCAACAATTTAATAACAATTTTGGAAAGTTCATTTTTATCACTAGAAGTAAAAATTGTAGAAGATCAAAGTTAAGAGAAAAATAAATTTATTTTAGAAAGGAAATTGGAAAATAAATAAGAATATACTCATTTATAATAACCCAAGAGTTTATAAAGTTCTTCCCAAAACACTTAGAAAAGAAATTGTTAAGATTCAAGTTTTCAACACCATAAGATAAATTGTTTTATGAAAAATAATCATTCAGACAACACTATTAAATTTTGCATGCAATATGAGCCTATATATATGTATTAAAAGGATTTTTCAACCATATAAATATCTATATTTTTTTTGCTAAAGGATTTTTTTATATATAAAGGAAAGCTTGAAAAATTGTATTTCAAGGGTTGGGATTTTCGGGGTGAATTTGTACTAACCTTTTTCGTGACCCAAAAGACTTTTTATGACAAAAATAACTTAGAAATAGATAAATCTTTATTAGCAGGTACAAAACGGTATATTATATGCGAAATTCTGAATTAAAATGTGCAAGTTAGGTCCATTTTAAATTGGAATTTCCCTTTATACGATTTTTGACGAACTGAGTAAAATAGAATTAGCAAGTTTAAGTAAAACTTCCAAGAAATAGTCATTTTGGGTATTTCTTTTATATAGGCGTCGTGGAGACCGAGTTTCCGTATCTGGAAGATTACTTTGACTAGAAATTCCCGTGCAAATGGCCGAATGAGTTTACTTCTTACATTTTTGCACTTATGTTTTTACTTATAAATTAGTGGCTTTAGAATTAGAAAAAGATAAAATAGGAAGATGCATATGCTTTACATATATGGGTGAAATCATGTTTAAGTATATCGAGGCGGGAATGGTTCGTAATGAATATTTGATCTAGTATGTGAATGATTGTATGAAATTCTATGATCACTCGTAAAATACTTAATCATGCCATAAGTATTTTATTAAATTAATTCTAGCATATCATTAGGTGAGTTCATTGCATTTATTACTATACCCTTGGTGGGACAAAGGCATAGTAAGGAGGTTCATAGAGCCCGTAAGATCTATAAAACGACAAGAGATTGTCCGGATTAAATTACGGTGAATAAAACATCCAAATAAAAAATACATTTTATAGCTGGGTAGTGGCTCGAACAATACTACAAAGAAGTTATATTTATAAAAATCGGTCTATTCGATCCGTAACCCCTAACCCCAAATGGAGGGGTAAATCCGTTCAACATATAATTCCTAGAAAAAGGTATGTATTGTTTGCTCACATGCTTGTGCATCTCATATGGTTGTTTAAATAAACTTGTTTTGATTATTGGTTGTTGGATGTTTAACTGTGGAAATATTTCTCACTAAGCACGTAACTTATACCCTCTTAGATACATCTTGCAGTACTTATATCTTTAATTGGAGCCTAAGGGGTACTTCACCTAGGTAATGTCTTTTAGAGCCCAGATCTTTTGATTAGAATTCAAGATTAGGAGTAGAAATAGATTTCAAGTAGAAATTCAAAAATGTAAATGGACTTTGATAGAATTAGATGTTTTATAGAGGAATGTCCCTTAAAGCTTGTAAGACTCTTTATATATCTTTTAAGAACCTTGATTTCATTGTTATGATTTACTTTCTTAATTTTTATGATGTATAACCGCTTAAACGGCTTGATCCAAAGATTGGTCTACTACGATAGTGAAGGTACGCCTTACACCCGATATCGAGACTTTTGGGATGACTAAGGTTGTCATACTTAAGTCTTAATATTGAGTGTGGTGAGCTATCACGTTTAGGATACTCTTTGGGGCATGACAATTATTCTACAAGACAAGTGGCTTTTATTTCTTCCCTAGAGATCCATCTGGTTACAACTATCAAGAACCAGAGACTGATATCTACTCTTTTCATTTATGGCAGCGAGATTATTTGCCTTCCTTCTTGTTAGGACAAGTTGACAGAGAATCAAGTTGGGAAGTATTCATCCAACCCTTGAGGACAAGGGTTTTTGAATAGATAAGGAATGTTATAGGGTAAAAATTATACAATTTATATTTTTTAATTAGTTAATTAGTATCTAGAAATATTATAAAGAAAAATAAAAAATATAGAAAACAAAAAATTTAAAAAAAGGGAAACACATGTGCTTACATATGTGTGAAAGTTCTAGAAGTTTCTAGTTTTTTTTTTTGGGCATAGGGGAGTACCAACATATTTTTTGTATATATACCGATATATTATCAATGAAAAAAAAAGAAAAAGATTATTCCCAAAATTATGCATTGGTTTTCTGCATCAGGAATTCCAAAATCTACCTGTATTCAAATAGATTAAGTTTGTATTTGAGTTGGATTCACTCATTTTTAGTCCACCACGTTTCAGATTTGGCCTGACGTCATAAGCCCACAGGGAACGACATCTATCTACAAGTTCCCCATTACACAAACAACACCATCGAATCGTAGCCCTTTCTCACTCTATCGCGGAGAGAGAGAGTCAAGGGCTAGGGAGGGTTCTATAACGGGAGTTACTTGTGTCCAGTCATCATATGGAGAATTCTAGTGAAGTCCTTTTTAGACCTACAACACCTATAATTTTATTTCTTGACCTCCAACTTTCGAAACATTATAAGACGTACAACACCTACAACTTTGTTACTGACCTACAACTTTCAGAATATAGTAGTACCTACCATACCTACGATTTTATTACTTGACCTACAACTTTTCGAAAATAACATGACCCACTACTCTTATCGCTTTATTACTTGACCTAAAACTTTGGGAAATAACACGACCTACAACATCTACAACTTTGTTATTGACCTATAACTTTTTGAAAATAACATAACCTACCACACCTACCACTTTATTATTTGACCTACAATTTTCGAAAATAACAGGACCTACAATACCTACAACTTTGTTACTGACCTACAGCTTTTGAAACATAACATGACCTATCATACTTACGTCTTTATTACATGACCTACAACACCTATCACTTTATTACTTGATCTACAACTTTTCGAAGATAACACGACCTACAACACCTACAACTTTATTATTAATCTACAACTTTTTGAAAATAGCATGACCTACCATACCTACCATTTTATTACTTAACCTACAACTTTTAGAAAATAACGAGACCTAAAACATCTACAACTTTGTTATTGACCTATAACTTTCAAAACATAACATGACCTACCATGCCTACGACTTTATTACTTAACCTATAACTTTTCGAAAATAACATGACCTATCACATCTACCACTTTATTACTTGACCTATAACTTTTTGAAAATAACATGACCTATTACACCTACAACTTTATTACTTGACCTATAACTTTTGGAAAATAGCATGACCTACAACACTTACAACTTTATTACTGACCTATAACTTTCCAAAAATAACATGAGCTATCACACCTACCATTTTATTACTTGACCTATAACTTTACGAAAATCACATAATCTATACACCTACTACTTTATTACTTGACCTATAACTTTTTGAGAATAACAAGACCTACAACACCTATAGCACCTACAACTTTGTTACCGACCTACAACTTTCTGAAAAGAACATAACCTATCACAATACCACATTATTACTTAATCTACAACTTTTGAAAATAACAAGATTTACAACACCTACAATTTTCGTAACATGGCATGACATACCATATTTATGACTTTATTACATAACCTACAACTTTTCTAAAATAACATGACCTACCACACCTACCATTTTGTTACCTGATCTACAATTTTTCGAAAATAACAAAACCTACAACTTTATATTGACCTATAACTTTCGGAGCATAACACGACCTATCATACTTACAACTTTATTACTTGACCAATAACTTTTTGAAAATAATAAGACCTATAATACCTACGACTTTACTACTAACCTACAACTTTCGATACATAAGATGACTTACTATACCTATAACTTTATTATTGACCTACCACTTTTTAAAAATAACGTGACCTACAACATCTACTACTTTATTATTTTACCTACCACTTTTCAAAAATAATATAACCTGTCCATTTATAATTTTATTACATGATATACTATTTTTCGAAAATAATATAACCTCGTGCCTATAATTTTATTATATGACCTACAATATAAAAAATAATAAGTCAATAAGAAAGTTATAGGTATTATAGATTTATTTATTTATTTATTTATTTGCCCAATCATGATTTCCTTAGAAGCCTCTAAAAGCCATTTGATGCAAGTTTCGCCGGTTCTCCAGCTTTCCAATATTTCATCTCTTTTGCAAACAATACCCAAAAAAGGAAAAGCTAGCTAGGGTTAGGGTTAAGTGTTGGCTATGGCTACCGAAGTGGACGCAACTACAACGGCAACAGATGCCGGAGCTAAGCAACCTCACAAATTGGAGAGGAAATGGACGTTTTGGTGCGACAATCAATCCAAAAACAAACAGGGCGCTGCTTGGGGCTCTACTCTTCGTAAAGTCTATACTTTTGATACCGTCGAAGAATTCTGGAAGTAACTTATCCATTGTTATAGCCTAATCTGTATTAAATATATCATCTTTCATGTATTTATGTGTAAGTGTAGATGTAGATCTCTCTTATTCGTGGCGATATGTGTTTAGGATTTAGATGATCAGTTTAAGTACCGTAGAATTGGATATGCGAGAGGTAGGACTAAATTGGAACTATCCTAAAATTCCTGTGTTAAGGAGCTTGAAAGAAGTGGCCTTGGTGGAAAAATGGGGTAGGACCTATGTTGCAATTGCAGGTTTAAGATGGGGTTATTTGTGTTCTTTGAAATGGAGATGGAGGTGATAATGAGAAAGTGAAGTGGTGGCATAATATTGTAAACAACTGAATGGTTACTTTTTATTTTAATTTTAATTGTTTGATAAACTATTGATGAGCAGCAAACAAATTTAGCTTGTGTACCGGCACATACAAATCTCTTGTCAGGCTTGATGCTTCTATCAGCAACTATCTCTCTCTAGATAATTTGTTCAATAGACTTTATTTGGGAATATTGTATCTGTTTGTAAGTCTAAGTAGGCCTTTTGATGGATGAAATCAGGATCATAAATCCACTTATAATTCTCTATGACGGTGAACAGTTTTTCCCCCCCCCCCCCCCCCCCCCCCCCCCCCCCCCCCCCCCCTTGTTAACCACTTTCAAGAGTTGATGGGGGGAAAAAGAACATGTTCAAGAGTTTATATAGCTAGTTGGTTTTTTGTCCCTTTTTCTTTTCAAATGTTGTGGTGCTTAAATAGCTAGTTGGTCAATGTTATTTTTATTATTGGTATGCTGTAATTGGATGAATCTGATGATTACGTAATTAAGGAAGGAGTTCTCTGTCTCCTTCTCTTTTGGGAAGGTTAAGGGGCAATGTTGTTCCTTTCAATTTATCAGTCATTATATGTGTAGTATTTGGGATACTGCTGCTTCTTTATCTTCGCCTTTCTTGGCACTTCTCTTTTTTCCCTAGTTGCTTTACTTTGTTATTTCTTAATTATTCTTCCTTCTTTCTGAAGTTTTTATGAACACACACTGAAGCCTAGTGGAGTGCCTGCAAATGCTGATATACACTTGTTCAGAGATGGCATTGAACCTAAATGGGAAGATCCTGAATGTGCTAATGGGGGGAAGTGGACTGTAAATGCTAACAGGAAAAGCAACCTAGACACCCTATGGCTAGAAACTGTACTATTCTACACTTTTCTCATTGCTCTTCCTTTCTGTTTCTTCTTGCAAGAAGTCAGTGGGGGTGTCCATTATTGTCTTTGTATATATGCACTGAATTGGTAATTGTGTATTTTTCACAGCTGATGGCTTTGATTGGAGAGCAATTTGATGAGGCAGACGAAATATGTGGGGTGGTTGCTAGTCTGCGGCAAAAAGGAGATAAACTTGCTCTATGGACAAAGACAGCACCAAACGAGGCTGTACAGGTTCACCTCATCATTTTTTATATTTTGGGCTAACGAGGTCCACCTCATCTTTAGCTAAATGAAATCAAAAGTTATTAACTTTTTTGGCATTGAGCATGCTTTTATCTGTAAATTTTCTTAGTTCTTTATTTTTATTGACTCTTAGCACTGATTTGAGTGGAGTTGTGCTATCTATTGGCTTAGGTTCATGCTTCATGACAATAGACATGCTTGCAGAGAAAGTTAGAATGGATTATAGTTGTAGTCAGAAAATTCCAAAAAATTATGGAGATAAACAAATTGTAGTTGGTTTTAGATCTTTGGCTTACCCACAGCATTCTTCCCCAATCGCCAAAACAACTTATAGAGAAAATGGAAATTTGATTTGTAAACTAGTTTTTGTAGTTGAACACTCTTTTGGATTGAGAGTTAGGATTCTAACAGTGTGGTTGCTGCTTGAGTGATGGTATGTGTGGTGAACTATTTTGTTTAGAAAGTGTACTTGTTGCAGATATAGTTGAGGTCAGGACTTTTGCGGACATGCTGTTTGGGTGTGAAAATATATATTAGCTTTAGCTCTATAGTATTCTATTTGTCGCTTATATATATATATATATATAATATATTAGATATATATATATTCCTGAATCAATGAGACATGTGAGTTGAGGCCCTGAAGCTTACATAAAGCAGCCCAAACTTTTAAATACATTTCAGTTGGCATCAGTTCTTTTTAAAGTTAATAGGTTGTAAAACTAGTGTTTTTCTAAAACTTTTAAACAAATTAGTGGCAAATATTTCTGGTTGCTTACAAAACCTTTTTAAGTTTGCATCATATTAGATTTGTTTTATTTTTTATTTTTTGGTTAAATAGATTTGTTTTATTTCCGAATTGGTATTTTGTAAAATGTGCTATACAATGATATTTCTTTGATATGAATTTAGGAATTCTTCTGCATGATTTTATCTGAACTTATGGCAAATACATACTATTATAATGAATGTGGAAACAAAAAGATCTTAAATATCAATTAACCAATATATATATATATATATATGAACTAACCAAAAACATTTTTTTTAAATATCTCATTGATGTTAACTTATCTCTTGAATTTGCTTAGAACCCAGAGATCTATTAAGTATTGCCTCATCCAAATATTTCCTTCACTTGAGTCATTGTCTTTTTCAAAGTTTGCTTTATGCCAACCTCCATTTTTTTTCCCTGTTCTGCGCTTTAATTTGAAATATATAATATCTTGACTTCTCTCTTTCTTTGGTATTGTTTTCAAATGATATATTTAACAAAATAAGATGCAAAAAGTGAAAGTATAAGTATATATGCCATTTTTACAGATTTAAATACTTGATGAACTCACTTAAAGTAGATGAATTTAATCTTTACATTATTTAGTTTAACCAAAAAACCATATTTTTTTTATTCAATGAATAAACTATGTATCTTAGACAGTTTCGCTGAAAAATACTATTATTTCTTAATCACTATATTTATTATAATTATGATAATATGATTGTTAAAATCACGATTTTACTATTCGATGGAATGTATTCTGTATGATCGTACAAAATGGGTAAGTCGTAAATGTATAGAATCGTATACCTAAATTCATAATTTTACATAAAGTTTGCACTTAATCAATTTTGCATCCATTTTAATTAATAAAAAAATAGATAAAATCATAAATTTGTAGAATTGTATATTTGACTTGTGATTTTGACAACTATGATGATAAGATCAAAAGCAAGCAATTGTTCAAATCAAGTTTGAAAACAATAGAAATTAGATGCCAGTTAGACTGTCTTCCAAATGGTAAATATTGAACAGTTGCAAATTAGAGTCAGAACAAATACAAGGGCAAAAGAAAAAGGAGAATATGTGATATCTTCTGTTGAACACTATGTTGGTTGGTATGCAATGCTTGATGAATCAATCTATCATGATCCAGTCACAGCTTGTGTTATCTTTGGTCATGTACTACAAAAATTAAATCAAATCACCATGTCTATCACTCAAAAGAGAATTCATGGAACCCGTTTAGTGTGGAGTCGTCTAGTCCTGGTTTATTAATATGGCATGATTTTGTGGCTTGAGATGATAAAAGTACTAGTATTAACTTATATTGCCCTTCTGTATGATCTTTTAGACAAGCATTGGTCGAAAGTGGAAGGAGATTCTTGGAGTTACTGACAGGATTACTTACGGTGGTTTTAATGTGAGTCCTATCTTTTTGTTTACATTAATTTAGTCGGTAGCTTACTTTGAATTCTTTAATTATTGCAGGAGAAGGCAGGAAAATGCCGTTACAACATATGAGATCAAGGCTAACAATTTTTCCTGGGCTTTCTGTTACAGTTGTGAGCTTAGCAGAAATTTATTACGTTTTCTTCTTATATTAAAAATGCCGGTACCAGATACAAGGACAGTTTACATGGCTTTGAGAATGTGTTTACATGGCTTTGAGAGTTGCTCATTCGCTATATTGTGATTTTGTTGATATCTAATATTAATTTTTGCTTTTCTTGTTGTTAATTTTATTGTTGATCAGCAAATGGTGAATATTTTCTGGCTGTTTTCATGTTTCTCTCCAGTCAAGAGCAAGAGAATTGAATCTTTGGTTGCCTACAATAATGTGGTCAATAAAGCATAAGAGGGAAAAAAATTTTATTCCCATTCCATAAGAAAGTATGGTTTAAGGGATGTATATCTGCTGTCGAAATACCATTTCTAAACGGTGTCTTCACTAATCACAAGCTATTGGTAGGTATTCAGATATTATCTTTAAGTACCTGGAGTTTTATTGTAGAATAGTTGGGTTTGGCTGGTTGATTGATGCTGGGCTGCTGGTTGCACCAGTTTTGTTAATGAATGATGGCACCATGTAACAGGGGGGAATGAATTAGGGTTTCTGTGTTTGAAAGAACTTGACAAAACAAAGGAAGAGAGTAAAGTTAAAGTTATGTCGGGGAAGACTTTGATAAGTGAAGGACTTGCTGTCTCAGTTGAGAGAATAGAAGATGGGCTGGAGAAGTCTGGGCTGGACATGGGCCCAGTTGGGCCGTAGCTGATACAAGCCGAATGAAATAATAAGCCTTAATGGATTTTCTATCATTCCATTTAGAGGCGAGAATATAATGCCGTAGGATTTAGAGTGTGATGGCCGTTTTGAATGTAACAAACTAGCACATGGGAATGTTGACGTGTCACATTCCTACACTAGAGAATATTTGCTATAACTAGAGGATATTCACACACGAAATGATGTTTTTCATTCAGTAAGAAATTATCAGAAAATTGAGTGAGCAGTTGCTCCTCTAAACCTGGTGCTTGCATTTGATAGTTTTGCATTCGAAATTATCAAACAATTCTGCATTTACTTAATTTCTAATTCAATATCATCGTCCCTGTTACATTTGGTATCAGAGCTTCGTCGATACCATGGAGACCAGAGAAGCTAAGAGGCTGGATGATTCAGTGAAGGCTGCGGTGAAGGAGCATACGGAGGATGCTTTAAAACAGATCAACGAAACCCTCAAAAGGATGCAGGTAGTCATGGATCAACAGACTTTGGCCATCAGTGAGTTGAAAACTCATAAGATTGAGAAACTCGAAACTGCTGAATCAAAGGCTTCTGATCCTGGTAAGTCTTCTGCAACAAAGAATACAAATGAATTAAATATTGCACCAGTAATAGCTGCTGAAAACACATTACAACTGAGAGCTCCTAAGGTAGATTTTCCAACCTTCGATGGTCATGATTTAAAAGATTGGGTCTATAAGGCACATCAATACTTCGAAATTGATTTAACTCCTGAGGATTGGAAAGTTAGGGTGGCTGCGATGTATTTGGAAGGGAAAGCATTGAAATGGTATCATTTTATATTCAGACACTCGAAACCACGCATAAGATCACTTGGAACGAACTGATTAAGGCATTACAATCCCGATTTGGAGAAAAGGCCTATGAGGATCCTATGTCTGAACTTAAGGAATTGCACCAAAAAGGAACACTGCAAGAATATTTAGAGGAATTTGAACACCTTGTTACCCAACTTAAACTACCCGAAAATTACCTTATAAGCTGTTTCCTGAGTGGATTACATTCTTCTATTCAGTACCATATACGCATGTTTAACCCACAAACGCTGCAAGAAGCCTACACACTAGCCAAATTACAAGAAGCACACATCCTTTCCTCTAGCCAGAACCTCAAAACCCCGAGATTACCACCACCATCCTTGACCTACCCAAGTAGTTCACAAGCCAATTACACATCCAACCGTCCACCATACACTCGAAATTATACCTCACCCACCAGCACCTATAAGCCACCTACCCATACACCCAATATCAACCACAACACAAAGCCAGCCACTACATCAAACCCACAAACACGACTCACCAAAAGACTGACTCCAGAGGAATTAGAAGAAAAGAGGAGAAAAAAACAGTGTTTCTGTGCGATGAGCCGTTTGGCCCAGGTCATAGGTGTAAGAAAAGATTGAATATGCTGTTGGTAGAGGCTGGGGATGACCAAGGGTGTGAAATTGAAGAGGAAGAACAGCCGGTTGAGATGGAGGCTGACTTTGCAAGGCTCACACTCAATGTGGTGAGGCAAAACCAGGAACATTTCTTGGGAAGTATGAGGGTGAGTGGTTCTTCAAGAAAAGACGGTTAAATGTTCTTGTGGACACCGGTAGTTCACTCAACTTTATTGACGAAAGATTAGCAAGAGGACTCAAGTGTTTATTCACTGAAATTCCTCCCATTGAAGTGACATTGGCTGATGGTACTAGTCTTTTTAGTACTTGCAAAATTACTGCATTCTCTTGGGTAATGCAGGGGTATGAATTTACAGCAGAGGTGCACTTGATTAGATTGTCTGGTTGTGACGTGATTTTGGGAATCCCATGGTTGAGATCACTAGGGACAATACACTGGAATTTCCAACATCTCACTATGGCTTTTGTATGGAGTGGAAGGGATTGTTTGTTGACAGCTGACAGAGAGCAACTTAAGGTAATTGGAGCAAAGGAACCATTTAAGTTGTTCGGTAAGGATATTTCACCACATTACCAATGTTGGATGGTTCAAGTTGAGACAAAGGCTGAGGATGGGGTGAAGTTGCAGCAACTACACCCAGCGTTATTGGATTTGCTGGAGGAATTCCATGATCTGTTTGAAGAACCTATGGTCTGCCACCACAGAGAGCTCATGACCATAGAATTCCCTTGCAAGAAGGATCTAAGACAGTCAATATTCGCCCCTACAGACATTCCTCCTTACAGAAAACTGTTTTGGAAGATATGGTGAAAGAAATGCTAATGAGTGGGGTAATTAGACCAAGCCACAGTCCATTTGCTTCACCAGTTGTCTTGGTGAAGAAAAAAGACAATACTTGGAGGATGTGCGTTGACTACCGTGAGCTCAATGAACAAACTGTTAAAGATCGATTTCCCATCCCTATCATAGAGGATCTTTTTGACGAATTAATCGGGGCTAATTATTTTAGCAAATTGGATCTACGGTCTGGATATCATCAAATCCGGATGAGTTCTGAAGATGTTTTTAAAACCGCTTTTAGAACACACGAAGGGCACTACGAGTTTTTGGTCATGCCATTTGGTTTGACCAATGCACCATCCACTTTCCAAGGGCTGATGAACCATATTTTCAAGACTCATTTGAGAAAATTTGTTTTGGTTTTCTTTGATGACATACTTGTGTATAGTCAGAACCTTGAGGACCACAGTCAACACTTGAGGACAGTTTTTGGCATATTGAGGCAAGAGCAATTATTTCTGAAGAGGTCCAAATGTGTCTTTGGGGTAACTTACATTGAATATTTGGGTCATGTTATAACCAGAGATGGGGTTGCAACAGACCCAAAGAAGATTGAATCCATTGTGGATTGGCCTGTTCCTAAGACACTCAGACAACTCAGGGGTTTTTTGGGTCTATCGGGGTATTATAGGCGGTTTATTAAGGGTTACAGTTTTCTGGCCAGACCTCTTACACTATTACTAAAAAAACGGCTTCAAGTGGAATGATGAATGTCAGTTGGCCTTTGAGAAACTTAAGGCAGCTCTGATTAGTTCACCAGTGCTTGGCTTACCGGATTATAATAAGGAGTTTGTTGTGGAAACAGATGCAAGTGGGGATGGGGTTGGGGCTGTTCTGATGCAAGAACACCACCCAATAGCATATTTCAGTAAAACACTATCACGACAACAGCATGGACTATCAGTTTATGAGAAGGAATTGCTAGCCTTGGTTTATGCTGTGGAAAAGTGGAGACACTATCTAATGGGTAGGATTTGTGATCAAGACCGATCATCAAGCTTAAAACACCTATTGGAGCAGAGATTGGTCACCTCCAGCCAGCATAAATGGCTAACCAAGTTGCTGGGAATGGACTATGAGATCAGGTATAAGAGTGGGAAGACTAACCCAGCTGCGGATGCTTTGTCTAGGAGAGGCCAGGTCACTCTAAATGCTATCACAGTGACTCTCACCACTCCTGAACTAATTGAAGAATTAAGAGAGCTGGAAACTACCTGGAGGCTATCAAGACATGCTGAACCAGCTTAAGGAAGGGGGTTCTTATGGGCATTTTACCCTAAACCAAGGATTATTGAGAAGGAAAGGGAAGTGTGTAGTTGGACCATCAATAGAACTCAGAAGGAAGCTAATGAAAATGTACCATGATGGAGTTCTAGGTGGTCACTCAGGGGGTCATGCTACCTACAATAAGATTAAGGCAGTGTTTTACTGGCCAAAATTGGAAAGAGATGTACGGCAATACGTTAGGGAGTGTGAGACATGTCAGCGACATAAGTTTGAGAACTTAGCAACACCAGGACTGCTGCAACCTCTGCCAATTCCTAACTCTTGTTGGGCTGAAGTGACTATGGATTTCATTGAGGGCTTGCCTAAGTCCAATGGCCGAGAGGTAATTATGGTGGTGGTAGATCGCCTAAGCAAGTATGCTCATTTCATGTCACTACCACACCCTTACACTGCTCCACTAGTTGCACAGATGTATTTGGATAATGTGTATAGGTTACACGGAATGCCTGAGGGACTTACAAGTGATAGGGATCCTGTCTTTATTAGTCAATTCTGGAGGGAATTCTTTAAACTCCAGGGGTTGAGCTAAATTACTCCACAGCTTACCATCCTCAGACAGATGGTCAAACGGAGAGGGTTAACAGATGTTTGGAGACTTATCTTAGGTGCATGACTAGTGATAACCCTAAGAAGTGGGGTCAATTTCTATCCTTAGCTGAGTTTTGGTACAATACCAACTATCATACGAGTGCTAAGAAAACTCCTTTTGAGATTTTATATGGGTACCCACCACCCTTGCACCTACCTTATATTCCTGGTGATTCTAGGAACGCTACGGTTGACAACATGTGAAGGACCGAGAAGAAGCAATAAGAACCCTCAAATTTCACCTAAGGCGAGCACAGAATAGGATGAAACAGCAAGCTGATAGGAAGCGTACGAGAGAGAATTTGCTATAGGGGATTGGGTACTGTTAAAATTACAACCCTATCGGCAAGAGAGTTTGAAAAAGACTCAAAATCAGAAGCTCTCACCCAAGTTTTATGGACCTTTCAAGGTCGTGGATAAGATTGGCAAGGTGGCGTACCGCTTGGAGCTCCCATCCGATGCTTGCATCCACTCGACATTCCATGTTTCTCAGCTGAAACGTTTCCATGGCTCAGTGAAGGACTCGATACCGTCGCTACCTGCCATAAGAGAAGAAGAAGAGTTAGAACCATTACAGATCTTAGAAAGGAAGCTGGTCAAACGAGGAAATAAGGCAGATGTAATGGGACTTATCTTGTGGAAAAATCGAGTTCCTGCCGATGCTACATGGGAGTTTTTGGTAGATTTGAAGTTGCGCTTTCCTCATGCACCCTTGTAGGCAAGGGATTTCTTAGAGGAAGCGACTGTAACAGGGGGGAATGAATTAGGGTTTCTGTGTTTGAAAGAACTTGACAAAACAAAGGAAGAGAGTAAAGTTAAAGTTATGTCGGGGAAGACTTTGAGAAGTGAAGGACTTGCTGTCTCAGTTGAGAGAATAGAAGATGGGCTGGAGAAGTCTAGGCTGGACATGGGCCCAGTTGGGCCGTAGCTGATACAAGCCGAATGAAATAATAAGCCTTAATGGATTTTCTATCATTCCATTTAGAGGCGAGAATATAATGCCGTAGGATTTAGAGTGTGATGGCCGTTTTGAATGTAACAAACTAGCACATGGGAATGTTGACGTGTCACATTCCTACACCTAGAGAATATTTGCTATAACTAGAGGATATTCACACACGAAATGATGTTTTTCATTCAGTAAGAAATTATTAGAAAATTGAGTGAGCAGTTGCTCCTCTAAACCTGGTGCCTTGCATTTGATAGTTTTGCATTCGAAATTATCAAACAATTCTGCATTTACTTAATTTCTAATTCAATATCATCGTCCCTGTTACACACCACCGTAGTGTGGCATGGCTTCTGAAGGGTTTTGAATGATACATTATTTTGAATTTTGACTATTTATCAATGGCGTCTTATCAAGAATAGTAAGGCATTTATTTATCACAAGTCTCGTAATTCTGAAGAATCATTCCAAAGGAAAATTTAGTCTTGCACCAGTCCTCTACAATTATATTCTTTAATGAGCAGGGAATGTGCCTTTCTTGGGGGTCTGTAATCATATTGCTATGTTATATTCTTGAAGCGTTAATCAATATTTGTGATACGATCAGTGTGTTTGATTTGTTTCTGATAAATATTGGTGGCGTTTTCCAAGCGCTAGCGAGCAAGTGCCGATGTTAATAGAAAGGGACTTGAGTGTGGCTATGGTTCCTAAAGAAATTGGTCTTATCAAATGCCAAATGAATGCTTAACCCTAATTTCATCTAAACCAATCCATCTATCTATTAACCCATTTTGATAATTGAAATTAACATAGGAACTAATGTTCTAGTATAATATGTGAACGCTGTTTTGGTATTGTCATTACCCAAAAGTATAGTGTCTGCATCGCTTAATAAACTGGAAACTCATTTCCAAAACTTGCCGTGTTAATATATTTCTAAATTATTATTATTACAATTTTTAAAAGGTCAAATCATTATTTTAAAGAAAAAAAGTTAAACAACTTGAGTAGTTGGTTACTATTTTTGAAAAAGTCCTCTCTATTATTTGAAAGGAAACCTTTCCTTTTCGTATTTAATACACTAAACTTTCATATTAATAAAAGGAAAAATCCCTCATTGAAAATTAAAAGGAGTAGCATAAATAATAGAAAACAGGTTTGCAAGCAGGTGAATCCAGCCTAGAGCCTACTATACTCTACATTGGATTGTAATTCCCTTTTACAGCACTAAATGATGATAGATGAGTTTCACAAGTATAAATAAAATCTATGTTGCTGCATCCCATTTTTTTATCCTCTAAACCATAGAGAGAGATTTAAGAGAGGATATGAGTTTAAAAATGACCACATTAATATAAAAAAAGTACTATCATATATTAAATTATAATTTCATATTGGCTTATATGGGTATCAAGTGTACATATTTCCAACTCTTGAACTTACTCGATAGAATTCCATGGCATTTGGTAATCTATCCTTTTCTTTTAGCATAAAGATGAAAGGTGGGTCTCCATGTTGACATCAATTCCATGGCATTTGGTAACCCATGACGCTGCCCGACCTAATACCAGTAAGTATGATCCATCGACTTAGCCCAGTAGAATGAGTCATCACCAGTCAAAGACCCGGTGAGTTTCTAGGTTGGTGGTGCTTCAATATCTTCAATCCATCAACCCACTAAGTAAAAAAAAAGAATAAAAAATAAAAAATGTAAAAATAAATAAGAAAGG
Source organism: Combretum micranthum (assembly GCA_024138025.1). Taxonomy (NCBI): domain Eukaryota; kingdom Viridiplantae; phylum Streptophyta; class Magnoliopsida; order Myrtales; family Combretaceae; genus Combretum; species Combretum micranthum. The sequence continues at coordinate 869,509 of JAMXBD010000325.1, forward strand.
AAAGTGAAAACTAATTTTCACGAGAGTAGTAAGATTGACTACCTATTCACCACATTTAATGTATTATTATTATTAATAACATAATTGATAAAAGTAAACTTCGTTGATTTATATAGACTTCAAACTAAAAAAAGATTTCTTGTATCTTGATAATATAGGACTTATGGAAGCTTCAACTGTTTTGTCGATGGGACCATCCAGTCAACCATCTAACTGTTAAAATAAATATAGCAATTGAAATATTGATTATTTTAGTGATTTGATTACAGCTGGATATAGTGCAAGTCGTTAGATAGTAATGGGATTGATCCCATCAAAATTAATTACGGGATCATAGAATTTTCCTAGGACTTATATTTGCCTTTGTGGGACTTGGATGCGTCTTGAGTTTTGTAGTCTTACATTGTTAAGTTTACCATTAAGAGTTGATTTACTTGTGTAAATAAATGCATATCTTGAACGATTGCTTCAATAAATGGGCTAGAGATCATTATTTTAGGCCCAAAAGCCCCCAGAGTTTTGATTAGGTTCCATAGAATCAACGGTTCTTGGTTCTGCTTTTAGAATCATCGAACCACCATTTTTTTTCAAGTAAAAATGAAAAATGAATAAATAAATTTTAGTTTTTAATAAAATAAATTTTAAACTCAAAAATAATAATAAGGTTTAGAAGTGTTAAATTGGTTAACCAAATTTTTTAAAAATTTGTTTATGATGTGCATTTGTTTCTATATAAACACATCCATTATCAATTATAATTAATAATGTGAAATTACAAAATACTCTAAAGGGTAAAAAGAAAATTACAATATAAAAAACAGTCTCATATTATTAAGGAAGAATGATATTTTGTTGTTTAGGAGATGTTTATTTAGATTAAATTATATGTGTTTTTAAGTTATATATATTTCTATTGTTAATAATAACACATTAAATACTATGAGCATATAATAAATTTTACTATTCATATAAAATAGTGGAATATTAATTATATATTTAATACTATTTTTTTTAATTTTTTTTCAATGGAACTAGTTGGAATCGCTGATTTTACCCAATTCTAGGTAAAAGAACAACTTAGGAACCAAGAAACTGATGGTTTCTTAGTCGGTTTTGGAATTATTCAAGTGGTCCAATTCTAGTTCTATATCCACATATGGCGATTATGATTTGGCTCTTAGTTTGGAATCAAATTATGCCATGTCTAGCCATAGTTAATAGGATTTAGAGGCATAACTTATGTGGTATGTAGACTTGATAAAAAGATAGAAAAACACAATCGAACTAAAATTTGCATCACAAAAAAAAAAAAAAAAATGTAGACTTCCTCTAATCAAAGTCAAACACAATGCCAAACATTTTAGAGGACTTAATGTGATTGAAGTATAACTTTAACTAGATAGAGTCCTTGATAAACATAAACCTCATAAAAACTTTTGAAAGCTAGATTCAACTTTTCATGATCCTAATATCAAAACAATTGTATGGCGATACAGTTGTTATGAGCTATGGGCTATCAAAGTCAACTTTGCCCATATGGGGACTTGATTAAAATGACATCGTGCATAATGTAAAATAAAAATCTTCACAAAAATGCATTTTTATCTACAAGGTTTTACCCCTTTTTTCTATGTTAAATAATGCTCTAATGATTCTCTCTCTCTCTCTCTATATATATATATGTATATAACTATGTGTAGAATATCAATCAAGGTAAGAAAAAATATGCCATTGTACGATGTTTAAATATTCGCACTAATTTATAGTTCTTATAATATCTAATTGATTTGTATGTTAGATGACATGATCCAACGAGTCTGGTTCACTTATTAGGTTAACTTGGATAAAATTGCCTCATTGGGCTTGGAATAGGGATTGTTGGATTAATCCATTTGCACTCAACCTCTCTAAGATAGGCTTATGAACTAGATGATAAAATTTATTAATCTTAGCCTATAGGAAACTCATTTAGGATAAAATTTATAGTTTAAGACTAAAGAATATTAAATATGAGTTAATATTTACAAGATAAAGCGAATTATCATGTACAAAAGAATCAATAGTGAAATATCACTATAAAAGTGAAGGCAATGTTTTTTTATTATTATTTTAAGTCTTCCCATAAGGACCTATGTGCCCGCTAATTAGAATTAGACTGATGCAATTCTTCTTATGAAAAATTTTAATGGGTTTTTTTTAACTATTTTTCTTTATGTGTGCTTGATTTGATTTCTTGTTATCACTTTAAAAAAAAAAATCAATTTTATTGCCGAAATACAATTCGTGCTTATTTAAATTGCTTCAATTTCAACGTTATGCATTATCTTGACAATTTACACTGAAAAAATATGCGTAAGTTTTTTATTTTTTTCCAATTGATTATGCTACGTAATTTAAAAGTTTTACCAAAATGGCCAAAAAGTAAGCTATCAACGAGAAAAGAAAGGAAGAAATTGTATGATTACTAATTCATCCATATAAAAATTACAAAAATAAAAATTGCATAAAATTAATTATCAAAATACTGATGCAATATTGTGTTATCAAAATGCGATTCACATTTTTATCCACATGTGATCCATGTGGAAACATCATCATCTTCTACTGAATTTCAATCTCTCTCTCTAGATTTTCTTTCTAAGTCATTTCTCTCTCTAAGCAGCCATATCCATCTTCTGTAAAACTTGTGTTAAGATTTGCCACCATGACCAAGCCCTAAATGGAACACTAATCCACCATCAAGAAGTAAAGCTTTGACCTCCATTGCTTACCAAAACTCATGCCCAACACCCCATCCCACACCAAAGATGTAGCACTAGACATGGCAAATCACCAACTACAACCTCTATAGTATGTACCAAATATCAAATGCCGACTAAGTTCCCCTCGGAGAAAGAAGCTTGGACTTGAGTGATTCGAACTGGTGCATTTGTGAATCACTACTATGAAATGCAATTAAAAGTGAACTGCTTGTTGCAAACACGATTTGTTAAGGATTTCAATGAGTTGTATCTTCAAGATACGATTTAGCACTATAGAACTTTTACTAAATCACATCTTATAGACACGCTTATAAAGTATAAATCACATAGCCAACATGTGATTTAGCATTAATAATTTTGTGATTAATTTTATCTTGTTTGTATTAGGGTAATTTTTTTTTTTTTAAGATTGGTAGATATGTGTTTCACACAAATAAAAAGCCTCATTTTTGCTAGAAGTTCTAGGCAAAGGAAGGAAAGAGCTTAGGCGAGATCTAATGTGTTCAGAGGCATGATAAGTTCCCTTGACACTTGTGATCAGACAATGCATAGACCTCTTGGATTTGTATGGATTTGGTACGGTTGGACATACCATAGGTTTGCTAAACGTGCGCACAAGAATTTGGTGTAATCAGGCACACTATAAGCTTTGTGGGGACTCAAACCACCAACCTCTTCTATATACTCCATATAACTAGGTCGTGCAAAAATAATAATCGAAGTGCAAACTGATTTAAATCAAAAAAACAATTTTTTTGTTCAATTCGATTCAGTTCATGGTTTAATTTGAAGTAGAAGGTTTAGTTTGTGTAGACGTATGGATTTCATTATAAAGGCTTTAAGCCTGATTTATTATTTGGATTTAACTCTCTGTGTTAAAGTGACAGGGCTTAAAGAGTTAGGCCCAATTACATTGGGATGATCATGGGAGAATTGGCATGGAAGGCTTGGAGTAGGAACCGTTGGAATTGGCCTGCCCAATTCTAACCTTCCTCAAATTGGCTCACACACATTACAATGAAGGCCTTAATGGGCTTGGGTCCACAAGGGAGCCCATATTCATATCTACAATGAGAGGGACTCATCTTAGTCGTTAGTTGTTTGTCTCATATGACAGATGACATCAACAACTAGATTCTCTATAAATACATTAGTCCTTACCTCATTTGGATAGGTGGAAATCTTGGACAAACATCGTCATGCTGTCGAATTTCCGCCTTGGTGAATCAAACACTTGATTTACTCAAGAACATATATGAATTCATAGTACTTATTGAGGTTAATGCTCTTTAGCTATCTCACCTGTCACACGTGTGTTAGAGCCTATTGAGACCGCCTACTCCTCCTCTCTACACGATTATTTCCTGATCATCCTTGCACGTGTTGTTTCCTTAGATCACGTGTAGCGCGATAGTCACGTGGTACGCTCGTGATCGTTGCATTCGGAATCATACCCACACATTTTTGGCGACTCCACTGGAGATAGGGAAATCAACACTTGTGTGATGGCACCTCCAAGAAAGAGACCCACCGATCCTACTGAAGGTGTAACTCAAGAAACTGATACTAATCTTGAGGTTGCTGGGCATGACATGCCAGCACTTGAAGATGTTAACCAATTCGCTAGTGCTCAACCTGACAACGCTGCGATCTTGCGCGCTGTATAAGAAAATACCATACAAGTCAAGCAATCGATACAAGAGTCCACAAGACAATTTCAACAATTCATGACGATGTTTGCTCAATACTTACCTGGTATAGCTGCTATTGTTGCCGCGCAACAAGGCGTGCATTTGTCAACCCCTGCTATTGTCGCGTAGTAATGCGTTTCCCAGGCACCTTAAGCCCCCCGAGCTCCTCAAACTTCACAAGCTCTTCAAGCACCTCGACCTGTTGATCCTCTTCCTAATCATGAACATGACACTATTGAAATTAGGGAGCAAGCCCTTCTGTTGGTGCCTATAGTTACACAACTGCCTATACCTTAGGTAGTGAACACAGGAATCCAGCCTGGAGGACCCTCAGCCTCCCAGCCTACAGTACATGTTCAACCCGGAGGATCTTCATCCTCACAGACTACACCACAGATTGTCATTGGTGGACTTGTTGCTCAACCAAATACAACTCCACTCCAGACTACCACTCCAGCTACACCAGTTGAAGTTACTACTTCAACTCTTAAAGTTACTTTCGTCACGAAAGAAGATCTAGACATGTACTTGAGGGAAATACAAGCTAAGTCTGATGTGGGGGTATTGGATCTCAAGCTCCCATACAATCAACGTATTGCTGCTAAGCCATATCCTCAAGACTATGAGTCCTAAATTCATGCTATTCAATGGTAAGAAGGGAAGTGCCAAGGAACATTTGTTGAAGTTCATTGAAACGCTAGAGGTTTATGGATTTGATGATGATTTGAAGTTGAAAGAATTTTCTAAGTCCCTCATAGAGAAAGCGTACACATGGTACGTCAACTTTCCCTCTGGATCAGTAGATTCATGGGAAACTATGTACAAGATGTTCCTAAAGAAGTTCTTCTCCACACAGGAACGAGTGACCTTGACTGATATAGGACGGATTCGCCAAAAGCCCAAGGAAGACTTAATGGATTATATTGAGCGCTTCAGAGAGCGTTCACTAGACATTCAAGACATATGTGATGAAAGAGAGCTGGTGAAAATTTGCATCCAAGGCATGTTCACTGAGTATGCGGTACATCTGAAAAATTTCTCTTGAGCCTCATTCTCCACTTTGGTTGAGAATACGCAAAGGACTAATAATTCTGTCATGCGATAAAGAGGAGGAAATGTGAAGTTTAACAAAAGAGGACTGTCTGTGAATGCAACTCAAGGTGAGGACCCCAAAAATGAGAAGAAACGAGGAGTTGAAAAGTCTGGATGTGAGAGAACAAAGGAAGTGCTAACATATCCCTGCTCAATGGGAAAGGTGCATGCTATGCTAGATCAATGGTTGAGAGACGAAAATCTCAAGCTCCCAAGGGTAGAGCATTTACCAACTCAGGAGGAGAAGAATGATCCTAAATTTTGTAGGTTCCACAGAATTGTGGGGCATCCTACTGGGGATTGTTTTACTTTGAAGAGAATTTTTAATGAAAGAGTGTAGAATGGAGAGCTTGTTATTGAAAATAACGACGTTAGGAACAATCCACTTCCAACCCATAATAATCAGCATGGTGCTTTAAACGTCGTTATTCATGATCCTGCTACAGTAGAAGCCAATGATGCACCACTTGCCTAGGCAAGTAACACGAAAGGAAAACAATATGTAGTTGAGGAAAATAATTGTGCTTCTATTGTCGTGGAACTTTTGAAAACTTCTAATTTTAGAAATTTCTTTGATCTACTTGGCTTTGATGAAAAGGCGAAGCTTGCAGCAGCAATTGCACTTGCGCAAATTTTCGAGGGACAACATGCCGAGTGTAATGCAGCGCAGCCCGTCAAAAGAATGGCTCGAGCACATGAAAATGCAATCTTGTTTACCGATGCAGATATGTGTGTAGATAGTCTAAATCACAATCGACCATTATATGTGGAGGGCACACTTAATGGCTATCCAGTTAAGAGGACATTTATTGACGCTGGTTCTTCTCTCAACATCATGCCTAAGACTACATTTTAGGCTGCTGGTATTGACTATCATCGTTTGATGAAGCAACCTATTTCAGTTAATGGCTTTAGTCATACTACAACGAAGACGATCAGAAGAGTTAATGTTGATCTTAAGATTGGGCCTATTCGTGGTATCGTTACTTTCCATGTGATTGATGCGCCTGTGTCCTATCATCTCTTGATAGGTAGGAAGTGGCTGCATGATCACAATTTAGTACCATCGACAATGCATCAATGTATCAAAGGACATTGGAAAGGGAATGATATATTTATTCCTGCTACGAAGAATCCTTTTGAGCATGATGAGACATATTTCATTGAGTCTACCTTCTTCAATGAGTATGCCGACGAAGGTGAGACAGCTATTGCTAGAGCTTCAAGTGTGCCATTACCCACTTGGGAAAAAGTTCAAGAGGGCCAACAAAAGAAAAGAAAGATGCGTGGTTGTCGAGGCGGTAAAAAGAAGAACAAGCAGATTGATGCTGTTGAAAGTTATGTCAGAGAAGATGGGCGGAGAGCATATCTCTTATGACGGTTTCTAGGGTCTAAAGAAGTTTGTTCTTCTTCAGACCCTGTACTAATTCAAGAAATTCAGCCCGCTCCTCAACAAATGCAAGATCAAATAAAGCCACAGAATGAAGAAATTGAGGAATTGGATCTAGCGCGACCAGGAGAGTCGCTGCGGCCAATTTTTGTTAGCAAAGGTTTGTTACAAGAGGTTAAGAGTCCTCTTGTTGATTTGTTAAGAGAATATAGAGACGTGTTTGCTTGGGCATATGATGAGATGCCATGTCTAGACCCCAGTCTTGTAGTGCACACAATAAATATTACCCCAGGCACGACTCCTATTAAGCAAGGGCAATGAGTTTTCCGTCTTGAGGTGGAAGTTCAAATTAAACACGAAATTGAGAAGTTGCTTCATGCAGGCTTTATCAGACCAATCGAACACCCTACTTGGCTCGCGAATATGTACCTGTTAGAAAAAAGAATGGTCAAATAAGGGTTTGTGGATTTTCGAGATTTGAACAAGGCTTGTCCTAAAGATGATTTCCCTTTGCCAAATATAGACACCTTGGTGGATGTCACTGCAGGTCATGAATTATTTTCATTCATGGATGGTTTCAGTGGATATAATCAAATTAAAATGGCAATTGGAGATGCCGAGAGTACTGCCTTCGAACTCCTGTTGGGAATTTCTATTATACTGTCATGCCCTTTGGACTCAAGAATGCTGGCGCTACTTATCAAAGAGCGATGACAGCTATATTTCATGATATGATGCATGATTTCATGGAGGACTACGTGGATGACATAGTTGTGAAATCAAAACATGCATCTGACCATTTGGTCCATCTTCGAAAGGTTTTTGAACGATGTCGATTGTATAAGCTTCGCATGAATCCTTTGAAATGTGTTTTTGGAGTTGCTTCAGGAAAATTTCTTGGATTTGTAGTCCATAGGAAGGGGATTGATGTTGATCCCGCAAAGATACAAGCTATATTGTCTATGCCTTCACCTGCTACTTTGAAAGAATTGAAAACTTTCATGGGAAAGGTCTCTTATATTAGGAGATTCATACCTACACTTGCAGAGATTTCATATTCCTTACATCAACTCATGAAGAAAGGAGTCACATTTGAATGGGACCAAGTCCATGAGGATGCAATTCAAAGAATTAAGGGAATTCTCACTTCTTCTCACACCATGACTATGCCTGTGAAGGGAGTACCGATGATATTGTATCTTACTTCTACTAGCAGATCCATCGGAGCCTTACTTGCACAAGAAATAGATGGCCAAGAACGGCCGTCTACTATTTGAGTGTTCGCTTCAAGGAAGCGAGGTCAAATACCCCTTGTGAAAAGCATTGTCTCGCTGGTGTTTGCCACCCAAAAGTTGCGTCACTACTTTCTAGCGCACAAGGTCAACCTGTTACCCGATCAGATCCTATCAAGTACTTATTGTCACGACCAGCGTTATCTGGGCGTGTAGCGAAGTGGTTGTTGCTTCTGGAGAGTTTGATATTACAATACAAGCTCCTAAAGCTATCAAGTCACAAGCCTTAGCTGATCTTAGCTCATTTTCCGAATGAAAGTGAAGATGTGATCAAAGATATACCAGCGGAATTCCATGAGGACTCACTCATGATTGAAACAGAAGGAGAATGGTCACTCCATTTGATGGTTCATCGGGAAGTCAAGGTTGGGGAGCAGGAGTTGTATTAACATCACCCAATGGCCAAGAAATACCTTTGGCATTTAAACTTGACTTTCATTGCACTAATAATGAAGCTGAATACGAGGCATTGTTACTTGGGCAGATGGTTTGCTCCAGCTTTGGAAGCTGGAGCAAACCATCTGTGTATTCGTGGTGATTCAAATTTGATCATTAAACAAACTAATGGTAAATATGCCTTCAAGGAGCCAGCACTTGTGCCTTATAGGGCTGCAGTGCAAGCTCTAATTGGGAAGTTTGAAGTCGTAAGGTATGAACATACCAAGCGATCTACAAATCGTTATGCAGATGCATTAGCAACACTAGCATCTAAGATTCCGATGCATGCTTTAGATGAAATCCTAAATGTTAAAGTTATCAAGAAAACCATTCCTTGCACAACCTTGCAATTGTTAGAAGAAGATAAGGAAATATGAAGATGACTCAGTACTCAGCAATCTCAGTGCCTGCATTGCAAGAAAATTAAAGATGAGTTAGTTTCATAAAGCAAAAGGGTGGGCTATGAAATCACCAATACTCTACATGAAGAACTTACAAGAGATAAGAAAACATCACATGGCAGCAATCCAAATGTGACATATAGAAATGCATGAAAACAAACATGATCATCATAGTATGGCCACAACTACGATCCTATACTATATAAGAAAACAAAAATACCAAGAGCTTTGATACTTCATAATCTAAGGGCATCGTGAAGATAGGAAGAGTATTCATAAGATTATATAAAATACATTTATTGATTCTATCATTAAGATATTGCTAGAAGAAAGTCATTATTATTTAAAAGGATACAAAAGCTGTGACTAAGGAATCATGAAATTTAAAGGAAGGAGATCTTCAATTTCTCAGCTGGATATAGTTCTCAAGCTCACTTTAGGGAGCTTTATGATGTGCTTGGCGAGATATCAAGAAAACATTCATGCATTACAAGATGAAACATGACAGCTCTAATACTATTTTGGAAATTGCGCACATCTCTCTCATATGAACTCCGTTTAGGGTAATTCAAAATTATTTGGAAAGATAAGAGGGATATCTAAAACTTTATTTTTTTGAGTTTTCATGAATTTGCAACACATCAATATAGTTTTCATCATGAAGTCACTACAAGTGCAGCAGTGACTTAAAAAAAATTGCAGATTTGAGATAGTTTTGAAAATTGCACACATCTCTTTCATATGAACTCTGTTTAGGGTAATTCAAATTTCTTTGGAAAGATAATAAGGATATCTAAAACTTTCATGTTTTGAGTTTTCATGAATTCGCAACACATCAATACAGTTTTCATCATGAAGTCACTATAAGTGCAGCGGTGACTTCAAAAATTACAGATTTGAGATAGTTTTGTAAATTGCACACATCTCTCTCATATGAACTCCGTTTGAGGTAATTCAAAATTAGTTAGAAAGATAAGAGGGAGATCTAAAACTTTTGTGTTTTGAGTTTTGGTGGATTCAAAATGAATCGATACAGTTTTTGTTATAAAGTTGCTGCATGACAGCAAAGATCCTTGATTTTGCAAATTTGACAAAGTTCACGAAAATGTGGATATCTCTCTCATGAGAACTCCTATTGAGGTGATTTAAAATGATATAGAAAGATAAGGCAAGGATCTACAACTTTTATGTTTTGAGTCTTAAGAGATTCTAAGTGTGTGATGGCCCTTTTTTTTATGAATTTGCTACATGCAAGTAGTGGTACCTAATCATGGCAGATTTGACAGATTTTGGTAGATCAAAGATATTTCTCTCATATGAGCTCATTTTGATATGATTCAAAAGAATGAACATTCTGAAATTTGATCTTAAGTCATTGAAAGTCAGTAGTTTAGCCAGATATGACCAAAACATGAAAAAAATCCCAGCAATAGAAAAAAAAATCAGAACCGGACTGATTGGTACTTTGTCCTAGTATTCAATTTTTTATCCTTACAAATTGGAGCTTTACTGATATTCAAGAGCTTCAATAACAATCCAAAAGCATCAGTCAAATACACCATGTGACACCTCAATCTACAAAGCAACCATGAACGCTCTAAATATGAAGGAATGTTATGCTTCCAGGCAAAGGATATTTGCTTGAAAACTAGTTTTTCTCCCAATGTGCTGCTATTCAACACTAGCTTGCTATTCGAATAATGTTTTATTTAACATGTTTCCATTACATCCTTCCAATTCACTTAAGTAGTACAACTTAGCTTTGGTTCGATCCAATAATAACAATCCAACTCTACTAGAAAAACCATAGGATAACCATTTCTACATCTAAGCAATCAACAAATAGCCGAGTTCTATTCCACCAAAAGAACATTACAGATATAATGAGGCTAGAATTTTATACCTTCAGTATTTTAAGTAGAGATGGGGAGAGACCCATTCGAGTAAAGCCACCATGGTCAGAAATGAATGCGATATTGTAGTAACTGATGAATAAAACTTGTAAATCATCTAAACCGCTGCAACAAAGCACCCACACTGACAGAGCTCACTTGGACCAACTAGAAGCTCGATTAGAACTCACTATTGGAGCATTCCACCATCAAGTGATCAGTTTCTGAGCAAAGCTACTAGAATGTGTGCTATGTCACAATGGCTAGACAGAAATGGTTACAATGAGAGCTAGAAAAAGATGAATGATGTTTTGAGATGAAAATGGACAGCCATGAGTAACACCAGCAAAGTTAGATTTTGAACACACAAACAAAATAAGAAAGGAAGGAAGGCTGCACGACCTGGTTTCTAGTCCAAATCTGTGTTCCTGAAATCTATCTGGTAAGTTGTGGATTTCCTAAAATGCTAATGGTGATAGAATTTGAGTGCAATGAAGTGAAAAATAAAGGATAAGCAAAGAGAAAGAGGCATGGCAATAATTCCCTACTGGCACTCAGCAGATACATGGCGATAATCTGAGCTTCAATCTTATATGAAGGGAGAAATGGAATAATAAGGATACGAAGGAGAGAGCAGAGTTTTTAAAAAAATAATGAATGAAGAACTTAGCTAGGAGAAAGGAAATGGAACTTTCTGTGTAAAAATAAACATTCAAAATTAGAGGAGAAAGATGACAGAAAAAGTTGCTCCTAATCCGCATATATGCCGTGGTCTGCTAAGGATGACTTGTACCATTTGTCCGCTCCTAATCCGCATATATGCCGTGGTCTGCTAAGGACGAATTGTACCATTTGTCCGCTCCTAATCCGCAAATATGTCGTGGTCTGCTAAGGACGAACTGTACCATTTGTCCGTTCTTAATCCGTAAATATGTCGTGGTTTGCTAAAGGATAAATGAATGATAGAAAAAGCTGTTCCTAATCCATAAATACGTTGTTGTTTGCCAAAGGACAATTTGTGCCTCTTGTCCTATTACCAAGTAGGCCCCTATCGTGTTTAAGGAGACAAATGGTATAATGCTTGAACTAAAAGTGTGCTTTTACCGGCTAAGGAGATTACGATAAGATGTATATGAATTGTGTGAATTGACCGCCTACCTTCAGCATATACATGTTTTAATCAACTTGACCTGCTTGAGTATACTTCAAAGGAGCGGCTTCAAGATTGACTGCTTCTTGCAATTCATGAGGCTAGTGAAGGTTTTGGCTTTGATTGGGCAAAATTTAGTGTAATATTGTGTTGAACCATGCAATGCCCAGCTGGCTCTCATTGTGTTGATGCTAAGCCTGCTGGGTTGGAGGCATTTGATTGGGATCATTATTTGATTTGAGAAGGCCTAATCTTACAAAAGTTGCAACCTCCGTCCTATGTGCCTTACACAAGAGCATCATCATTTTTTTTTCTTTTTTTTTGGCTATGGCTATTTACAACTTTGGTGACTCAAATTCTGATACCGGAGCTCACTCGACTGCTTTCTTTCCCACTCCTCCTCCCTATGGCGAGACCTTCTTCAAGAAGCCTTCTAAAAGATTGTCTGATGGCTGTCTCATAGTAGATATAATTGCTGAGAAATTGAGAGTGCCATACCTGAGTGCATCCTTGGACTCTTAAATTGAGCAACTTTCGCTACAATAGGATCTTCAATTTAACCTGGTCTTTTCAGCCCTTTTGATCTTGGAATTCAGATTATCCAATTCACAGAATTCAGATCCCACACTTCTGAATCATCTCTCGGTGCTAATATTTTTTTTTTTCAAGTTTTGGATATGTTAGTGTTTTCCGTATGTTGGTTAGGATCATGATAATAATGTAGATATGTGCAGTATTAGTCAGAGAGATACGAGATTGCTATGTGAAAAAAAAAATAGTCTACATATTACGAAAAAAACTGCACTTATATATATATATGCTTATCTACCAAGATGAGAAGATGTTGTTAGCAATTGCCATTACTAGCTATGGCTGCATTTACATATTTTGCCGTTTTGAAGGAGACTAGATTTGTCAAGAAATGCATATGAGTTTTTTGTTAGATCTTTTTAAACCAAAGGATCTGCTTGATCCACTTAGAAAATATATTTGTGCAATATTCAATTGTAGCATAATGACACCGCAATGCTGATCCAGCATTCATCATTGGCTCACCTATATATGAAAACCACTCCTCACATGAAATCTTGTTCGCTTGGAAGAACAGAGAACTCTGGCGAGAAACAGACGGCAGAATAGCTGATCCCTCATATCCGTTATATATATATATATATATATATATTCCTCAAAATGGAAAGAGGCACCTTCCATCTCTGTGAGATATAACTCAAAATGGTTACAAGCTGAAGTGCATTGAGCTGTTGAGGTAGATGCTTTAGGGAAAATAATTGCGAAATAATTGCTTCCGGTGCAGATTCAAGCAATTGTGCATTCGATAATTTGGCGTGCATGCTGCCCTTCCATATTCACACAAACCACAATAATGAATGAAAAGGGGTACTGTATGAGAAAGTAGCCTTACAAAGGCATTTCTTACATAATTGTCTGGATCACCAAGTTTTTCAAGGATTCTTCGCCCTATAAAATAGAAGTCCATGGGATGCAACAGTTTCACTTGTAAAAGGAGCTCCAAAATTGATGCAACATGTAATCTTACTTTCGATTCCCTATCAAATGTACCATCTAAAATGGAGAAATATATGTATATATATTTCCAAAAGTAGAAGAATATACAAATGATTCAAAGAAGAGAGAGTTTTTAGCCAAGTCCTTCACCACATCAAGAACTTGTTTGCAGAAACCCTGTACCCACTTTAAGGTAACTGCTTCAATAGCAAGTGGTAAGGAGACATGAAGAGCCATGACAAGTCGCTCACTGTATGAATATGTTTACCAGAATTAGATATACACATGCTTTTTTTTGGTCAGCTAGGACATGTAGGCTGTACAATCGAATTTGCCTTCTTGCATTTGTTGTCCTAATTCAGTCTAATAATTCCCAAGATTAACTTACACCCTTCTTCACCAATGAACTGATATACACAAATGAGTTAATTGGGAATATTCGCTCAGAAGAGTCCATTCCTAGGAACTTTCGGACTCTTGCTATGCATGCTTTGGGTGCACAATTGGTTGCTTATATATCATCTCATGAGCAAGCACACTATCGAAGAAATGATATGTTTCCTACATGAGCTTGTAATCAGATTTGTTAATGAAACTCGGATGTTGTATAAACTAGATTGAATCTATCTACGAACACTATTTAAATGTAGTTGAATTTAGACTTAGATTTGGCTAAACCATAATCAAATTAACACAAGCTTGAACTACAGAAGCTCAATCAAGGCCTGCCTTGACACTCCACACTTTGAGAATGAGCATTCTAGCTTTGCATAATCAAGTACTCAAATTGGCCATGACGGTAAGATCCTGCGACACAGCCTATTGGTAAAATAACCTGCTCAATTGCAAAAATGTACTTGACAGCAATGCGGCTATGCTGTAGCACACATGCGCCAATGGAGACCTTGTCTATTTATCAAAGGCTGAAATAATGCCCAAACCCCTCCGATATAGCCTGAAGGACTTTAGTCAGGGGGCAAAATGTAGACGTATGGATTTCATTATGAAGGCTTTAAGCATGATTTATTATTTAGATTTAACTCTCTGGGTTAAAGTGACAGGGCTTAGAGAGTTAGGCCCAATTACATTAGGATGATCATGGGAGAATTGGCATGGAAGGCTTGGAGTAAGGACCGTTGGAATTGGCCTGCCCAATTCTAACCTTTCTCAAATTGGCTCACACACATTACAATGAAGGCCTCAATGGGCCTGGATCCACAAGGGAGCCCACAATCATATCCATAATGAGAGGGACTCATCTTAGCCGTTAGTCGTCTGTCTCATCTGACGAACGACATCGACAGCTAGATTCTCTATATATACCTTAGTCCTTACCTCATTTGGATATGTGGAAATCTTGGACAAATGTCGTCGTGCTGTCGAATTTCCGCCTTGGTGAATCAAACACTTGATTTACTCAAAAACACATACGAATTCATGGTACTTAGTGAGGTTGATGCTCTTTAGCTATCTCACCTGTCACAAGTGTGTTAGAGTCTATTGAGACCGCTTACTCCTCCTTCCTACACGATTATTTCCTGATCATCCTTGCACGTGTTGTTTCCTTAGATCACGTGTAGCACGATAGTCACGCGGCACGCTCGTGATCGTTGCATCCGGAATCATACCCACACAGTTTGCAATTTAATTTTCTACCTCAAGCCGAACCAAACTATTATATGTTAGAAAAGGAAAAAATTGCGTGCTGCAGTAAATTGCTTCATTTTCAACGAGTTTTTTGACAACAACTTTAGCTTTATGGGTAAAGATTGTTCAATCACAGTGAAAATTGTAGAGTTATTAGCATAGAATGTGATAAATTATTTTACTTTCTTTACCAAAACATGCGAGCCACTCTTTAATCTCCTTCATAATAAACTTTAAATATTTTTACTTCTTATAAAATATTAATTTTTAATCCCCTTTTCCGTACTAAATTCACATTCAGATAACCTTAACTTGGATCAAACACTAGATACCTTATTCGTCAACCTCTGGCTTTTTCTTTCGAAGACCATTGTTTGCCATCGAATTTAATGCCGACTATTTCCTAAGTATAGGTTGCTCTCTCTATCTCCCACTGATATAAAAAGAAAAAAAATTGTGAACTTGATAAACATAATGGCGGCTGTGGAAATGAAAATCTAAACTACCATACAGCTTTTTTTTCTGTAGATACAGACACTTTTTCAAACTTTTTTTTAACAAATTATTTATCAAGAAATAGATATAGATAAAAAAAAAGTTGATAGTTCTTATCAAAAGATCAAATAGAATAAATATAGATAAAATCTAGATGCAAATCGGATATATTTACACAAATCATTTTAAAAAAAGATATAGATACAGATGAAAAACAGACAATCCAAACAGACCCATATGTATGGTCGACATGAAGCATGGAGTTTGAAAAACCGTAAGAATTTGTTCGATAAGAGTTTGAAGGTTGTTTGTTAATTTTTTTATTTATTTATGGAAACGGTTTGAACTGTATTGAACTATTTTTTTTATTTGAAAAATTTATGAACCAAACAGTATAATTAGATTAGGATTAAAAAATAATCAAATCGTATTATTATGGTTTAGTTTGGCTTGAGGGCGAACTGTATTGCACACACCCCAACATATAACATCCTACCACTAAAATGTGCTTTGTTTGTGTCATGTTTGGGCACTAAAAATATTAAAATGTATAGGAATGGCTAAGACCAATTAGCCTAAGCTAGTAAAATTTATTATGATGATGGTTAATTACAAAAATATGACTCATATTTTGATAAATTTGCAAACACATGATCTGTATTATTTTTTTGGTCAAATAAGTTAGCTGAATTGTATGTAGAAGTGTTATTATAATTAATTACTATTAGAGCGATACATGCTAGAATTTTATTGGTCTAAAAAATTAATTTAATAAAAAATATTACTAAATAAAATTAAATAAATAAAAATATTAAATTTTTTTAAAATAATAAAATTGAAAAAAAATGTGAAATTAATTTTTATGGCCAATAAAATATTGACATTATTCATTCTAAAATTGTCAAATAATATTGACATTTTTACATGAAACTTGGATTGCCTATTTATAAAAAAAAAAAAAAAAAACTCAGGTCATGTATTTACAAATTAGTTAAAATATATGTCATGTTTTTGTAATTAACCCTAATAATAAGAACAACCTATATTGTATATGTGATAAAAAAAAAAAACTTTTGATTTCATATAATTACTAGTCATGCTATCAATTTTAGCTCCAAAGTTTGAAAATCCATAAAATAGTCATGTTAAATCAAATTGGAGCATGATTTGATGCTTGAATATCATAAAAGTGTGTACCATTGTATATGAAGAAAAAAGCTAAAAGAATAATATTTTAATGCTCAATTTATCTTGATAATATAAGTGCCTATCAATTAGGTAATCTTAATTCAACTGAAGTTTTGTTTGAAGCCCCTATTCATTAAATTGTTTAGTTCATGACACTAAAATATTGGATAAATCGTACTAGATTTGAAAAAACTTCTTTTATATAGGAGAATCATAATGTATCAAATCACATATGCAATTTAAAATTTCAAATAATTTATTCAGATCATCAAAAATCAATTGGAGCGAGCACCATGAATGGCTAGTTCCCGCATTACCAAATTTCCAAAAATAAACACTGTCTACGCGTAGATTTAATAAATGCAACAGGTTGAATTGGTGAGAAAAGGACCATGGAATCAAAAAATAAATAAATGATCATTGAATCACCTATTTTTTTATAACATTCTTTATTGAAAATATGGCATATAAATAAATGAGATTGTATACAATATACATATGATATCATATATAATCTTACGTATTTATTTAACATATCCTCAACAAATGATATTGCCAAAAATAAATAATCCAAGACCACTCATCTGTCACTCCAGGCATATGATGTGTGCATGCAAAAACAATACCTACTCAACCTGTACGAATTTTTTGGTCCAAATCGTCCGGCTTTTATTTATTTATTTTTTCTTTATTTTTATCACTGCTCGTGGGTAAACATCCTTTTAAATTTATTACAGTTTTTATTGGCCAAAAAAGAAAAAAAAAATACAGTTTTCATATAACCTCGTTACCCAGAGAAAAAAGAGGCATATCTTCATATCAAATTGTTTTGGATAAAAAAAAAAAAAGAAAAAAACTATTTTATAAGTAACACCAACATAGTTGTTAAAATCGTGAATCGATTTTATGAGTTAAAATGATATATATTTTAATTAAAATGGATACCGAATTACATATTATTTCCAGTTTAACTACCAATTAAAAAATTACATAAATACAATTTGAATGAAAAATATTATAAAAATACCAACCTCATTATACATGCGATGTAGAATTTTTGTGTATATTGTTGCAGGCCTAATGAAGAATTGAAATATAATACTTGAATGCGAGTATTGGCCGAATACGTGCCAAAGGAAAAATGATATCTGTATTCACCTCCTTCTGTTTCTATTACATCAGAGTATATGTAATAATATTAGTCCCTAGGATTCCAGGTGATGACATACAAATATTGCATACTAACGAATTTGTACACAGTACATGTACTATGGATTCTATCATGTGAATTATGTTATAACAGTGTACTAATTTGTTAGCTAAATTAGATATGGTAAATCTGCTATTGGCAATTACTAAGGACTAAGTCCATTAGCATTTCTTATTCAATTCGACCTACCCAGGTGTTACTTAACCCGATCCATTGAAAGGCCCATCGGCCCCGTCAGTACAAGCCAGATCCTTTTTGTTTCCCAAAACGACAGAAGAGTCTTCAGTTCCACTAATGCTATACTTTCCACTTCCTTTTGTTTTCTTAGTCTCAACTTCCATGAACCCTAGATCAGCCCCTTCCTTTTGAAAATCCCTTATCCACAAGGAATGATTAGGGAATTGGAGCTTAAGATCACTTAGAAATTCCCAAGTAGCGTCTGCGGAGAAAGATTTGGCCACAAGATAAGCACCAATGTTTCTGCCCTATTTCCTCTCTTGATCATTTTCCGATCAATTATGGCTTGGGGTTCTAAGTCGGGTTTTATGTTGCTTGCAGGTGGCAGATCTGGATTGTGACAGGAGACCCATGGTATTTCTTCAGCTGGGAGACATGAAAAGTGGGATGGATTTCAGATTTGACAGGAAGGTCAAGATGGTAGGCCACTTCCCCTATCTTGTCAACTATTTTGAAAGGGCCATAGTATTTAGGGGCTAACTTTTGTGCATGAATGTTCTTG
This sequence comes from Combretum micranthum, assembly GCA_024138025.1. NCBI lineage: Eukaryota > Viridiplantae > Streptophyta > Magnoliopsida > Myrtales > Combretaceae > Combretum > Combretum micranthum. The sequence goes on from JAMXBD010000325.1 coordinate 888,423, forward strand.
AGAGTATTCTGTCGATAGGATTGTAGCTTTAGAAGTACCCAATCTCCTATTGGAAAACCCCTCTCAGTCATCTTCCTATCCACGAGCTGTCGCATCCTATTTTGAGCTCTCTTGAGATGAAATTTTAGTAATTTCATTGTCTCATCCCTTTTTGTTAACAATTGATCCACGGCTTCATTTTTAGAGTCCTTAGGAATGTAAGGCAGGTGCACTGGTAGAGGGTACCCATATAAGATCTGGAAAGGTGTATTGTGGGTACTAATGTGGTAGTTGGTATTGTACCACCACTCTACCAAACTCAAGTATTGACTCCAACGTTTTGGTGTATCTCCAGTCATGCACCTTAAGTATGTTCCTAGGCACCGGTTGACCACCTTGGTTTGGCCATCAATTTGGGGATGGTAGGCCGTAGACATGTTAAACTCCACTCCTTGCAACCTGAAAAACTCTTTCCAGAATGTGCTAACAAAGATAGGATCACGATCACAAGTGATAATGTTAGGCAGACCATGTAGTTTATAAACATTTTCTAGATAACATTGGGCTACCTGAGCTGCTGTGTAGGGATGTGATAAGGCCATAAAGTGGCCATATTTACTCAGCCTATCCACCACCACTAGAATCACACTCTTCCCATTAGAAATTGGTAATCCTTCTATGAAATCCATACTAACCTCCTGCTAGCATTAATTGGGAATGTTAAGTGGCTGTAAAAGCCCAGGAGTAGCCACATTCTCTGGTTTGTAACGCTGACAAACATCACATCCTCTTACCCACCTACGCACTTCCTTCTCCAGTTTTGGCCAATAAAGAGCAAGTAGCCATTTTTTATAGGTTGCTTGGGCACTTGAATGTCCTCCCAAGGCACTCTCGTGATAATGCCTTAATAGCTTATCCCTAAGGTTTTGTGATGGACTAACAACTACCTTACCCTTCCTCCTTAGGATTCCCTACTCCAAAGTGTAGTTCTTGACTTCCAACCCTTGGCTAAGCTTCAGCATGATATCCTTGTATCCTTCTGATAATTCCCAACTCCTTTTGATATCATCCATTACATCCGATAGCACTATGGAGGTCATTAAATGTTGCAAGTGTTGTTAATCAACTCTAGATAAAGCATCTGCAGCTTTGCTCAAGTGCCCACTTATATACTCAATGTCATAATCCAAGCCGGCCATTTTAGTGAGCCATTTCTACTGTGTAGAAGTAGTCAGCCTTTGCCCCAACAAGTATTTTAAACTTTGATGGTCGGTCCTTATGGTAAAGTGCCTCCCCATCAAGTAGTGCCTCCACTTTTCTATGGCATAAACCAATGCCATCAATTCTTTCTCATATACTGATAACCTTTGATGCCTAGGTACCAATAACTTGCTAATGTATGCAATAGGATGGTTATCTTAAATGAGCATAGCTCCTATACCATCTCCACAAGCATCAGCAACCACTACAAACTTTTTTGAGTAGTCTAGTAATCACAGGACTGGAGGTTTTATCAATTCCGCTTTAAGTCTTTCAAAGGCTGACTGAGCATGCGGATTCCAATTGAACTGTTCCTTCTTCAAAAGTTGGTTTAGAGGCTGGGTAATTACCCCAAATCCTAGGATAAAACATCTATAGTATCCAGCTAAACCTAGGGAACCTCTCAACTGCCGTATATTAGTAGGGATAAGCCAATTGGTAATAGCTTCCAGCTTTTTAGGATCAATTGCTATACCCTCACTTGAAATGATATGGCCTAGGTATTCAATCTGCTCCACCCCGAAGACACACTTGCTTCTCTTGAGATATAGTTTCTCTTTTCTCATAATTCCAAAGACACACTTAAGATGCTGGACATGCTTCTCCATATTCTTACTATATACTAGGATGTCATAAAAAAATACCGGCACAAATTTCCTTAAGTATGACTTGAATACACGATTCATCAATGCTTGGAATATGGAAGGAGCATTAGTGAGCCCAAAGGGCATCACTAAGAATTCATAGTGACCTTTATGTGTCTTGAAGGATGTTTTGTACATATCTATGGGGTGCATCAAGATTTGATGATACCCCCGATCGAAGGTCCAATTTACTGAAAAATTGGGCTCCATGTAATTCGTCAAACAAATCTTCAATAATGGGAATGGGAAACCAATCCTTGACCGTTAACTTGTTCAATTCCCTATAGTCCATACACAACCTTCATGAATTATCCTTCTTCTTTACTATTACAACTGGTGAGGAAAATGGGCTTTGGCTAGGTTGTATAATCCCACTCAACAATATCTCTTTTATCATGTTCTCTAGAGCGGTCTTTTGAAGTGAGGAATGCCTATAGGGCCTCAAGTTAACTGTAGCAGACCTATCATGTAGATGAATATGATGGTCGTAGTCCCTAGGTGGAGGTAGAGACTTAGGCTCTTTAAACAAGTCATAGAACTCATCAAGTAGGTTGATTAGGCAAGGGGGTAGCTTTTGTTTTGTTGAATTTGTGTGCTCCAAGGGTTCTCCCATAATCATCCAGCAGTGTACCTCCATTGGAGTAGTTAGTACTTGAGCCAAGTTTTTTTCTAATAACATGTTGAGCTCTTCCACTTCACTTTCTAACCTGCACTATTTTCCCTGCCACTCAAATTCCATAACTAGTGTACAAAAGTCCTAGTTTACCCTTCCCAACATTATCAACCAAGGTATACCTAGAATAATATCACTGGATGACAAGGGCAACACATAAAAGGTTGCTGCAAAGGTGTTCCCCTGCATACTCCAAGTAAATTGTTCAATCTTCTTGGTACAGCTGATATGAGTTCCATCAGCTAGTATGACCCTCATTGGTGGAATTTCAATAGCTCTGCACCCTATTCCCTTCATTAACCCTTTATCCATGAAATTGGTGTGCTGCCAATATCAATTAACACATTAAGCCTCCTCTTCTTATAAAAACCAGTAACACGCATGCTTTCCTTATTTTTAGAATGCCCATTAAAAACCGAGCACAAAGTTAGTTGTGTTAGTTCTTCCTCCAGCTCAGTCACCCCTTCATCATCCACTGAATCTACATTTTCTTCACAAGATTCCACTACCAGCATATTGAGTCTCTTGTTTTTACATCTATGCCCTGGCCCAAAAGGCTCATTGCACCAAAAACATTGCTTCTTCCTACGTTTTTCTTCTAATTCCTCTGGTGTGAGTCTCCTAGTGAGTCGAGATGGTGTTTGGTTTGGATGGGATGGTTAAGGTGTTTTCAAGTTTTTTTCCTTGGGATGGTGTTTGAGTCCTTTGTATAAGGTAATGCTGGTTATGTGTAGGGTATCTGTAGGTTGCGGAGTTGGTGAATAAAGGGGAGGTTTGTGTTTTGGTTGTTTTCAGGTTGATTTTAGAAGAAAGGTTGGTGGCTTCTTGAAGTTTGGCAAGGGTGTAAGCTTGGTTAAGGGTATCTGGCTGAAACATACAGATGGGAAATTGGATTTCAGGTTTTAGACCACTTAGGAAACAACTTATTAAATGGGATTATGGTAGCTGTACCTATGTAGCTAAGTGCATAAATTCATCTATATAATCTTGCAATGTGTCAATTTGTTGCAACTCCTTGAGCTCATCCATTGGATCCTTAAAGATCCTCTCATTAAATCTAGCTTAAAGATCCTTAGTAAGCTCTTCCTAAGTCATGGGACTCATATCACTTCTACACTTTGAGTAAGACAAATACCATTCATAGGGTTTATTCGTTAGACACATGGTTGCAATACTTACCTTGAGGTGCTCGAGAGTACCATCTAGAGCAAAAAACTGCTCTGCTCTAACCTGCTAATTTCGGAAACTCTCCCCATTAAAATGGGAACTCCACCTTAGTACTTCTCACAGGTAGTTAGTAGTCCGTCATTGTTCTAATGGTTTCATTCATCTCTTGTTGCAGGGGTGCTGATGGTGCTATATTTTTTCCATGGAAAGCCACACTCGAAGGGGATCCAATCATAGTGTTATTGGCTTGCATCTGTTGCCGCAACTCATCTAAGGTCTGTCTTTGTTTCTCCAAAGCCGCCTGTTGAAGCTTTAGGGTATCGGTGAACACCTTAACCTATCCTTCCTATTTTTCTGCCTGCTCCTTAACTGCTACACGGACAAGTTCTTCTATCTTCTTAGCTTCTCTCGTCTCACCCGCCATCACCAAGCTGCTTTGATACCAGATGTTACAGGCCTAATGAAGAATTGAAATATAATACTTGAATGCAAGTATTGGCCGAATACGTGCCAAAGGAAAAATGATATCTGTATTCACCTCCTTCTGTTTCTATTACATCAGAGTATACGTAATAATATTAGTCCCTAGGATTCCAGGTGATGACATACAAATATTGTATATTAACTAATTTGTACACAATACATGTACTGTGGATTCTATCATGTGAATTATGTTATAACAGTGTACTAATTTGTTAGCTACATTAGATATGGTAAATCTGCTATTGGCAATTACTAAGGACTAAGTCCATTAGCATTTCTCATTTAATTCGGCCCGCACAGGTGTTGCTTAGCTCGATCCATTGAAAGGCCCATCGGCCCCTTTAGTACAAGCTAGATCCTTTTTGTTTCCCAGAACGACAGAAGAGTCTTCAGTTCCACTAATGCTGTACTTTCCACTTCCTTTTGTTTTCTTAGTCTCAGCTTCCATGAACTCTAGATCATATATCACATGATATAAACGTGAAATTGTTTAGACATGTCTTGCATATTGATCATGCGACATACATTCGAATCTATATCGTATAACTAGTATGCAATATAGCTTTTTTGAAAACTTTACTGGAATACATTGATATATCGCTTGTTAGACATACAATACCTATGCAAATTTGATATCGCATCTCATACATGCGATCCAATAATGGTAATTTAGTAGTTTTCTTTATTTAATTTGTGTTTTTAAAAAGTTTTTTCATAAAATTAGTGAACTTGTTTTTTAGTTATAAAATTATTTAATAACAGATTTTAAATCAAATTAAGAATTTAAATGTATGGCGCATATTTATGATTTTACTATATCCTATACCTTTCACTTAATAATAAAATAGTAATTTTAACAACCATTTGCACCATAATTAAACGTAGGATTTGAAATAACAGTGACATTTATCTAAATTATAAATCCAACTAGACAGTATATGGGAAATATTAATATGAAATATGAATTAGAACATTTCTTTCGAATACAAACAAATGTACTAAACTTTTTCTGCTTCTTCTTCTATGCAAGGAATCCAAGCCTTTCTCCATTCTTCTTTGCTAATCGTATGAGTCCTTGTCTTTGTTTCGCATCAGCCCCTATAGATTTGCAAAATTCTGTGATAACCTGAAAAATTATTCAATTCAGACGATGATTAGTATTAATGGTTTTGATTTAGATTTGTTTAGATCGTACGACCGAAAAATCCGATGGACTGCTTACTTATTAAAGAAATTCAGAAGACAGATTCTACATTTATACACAGTTGAGGTTACGTTTGGTTAATTACATGGAATCTCATTCAATACAATTCGAGTTTTTATTTTAAGAGATCTTGTTCCTAGATAAAAATAGTGATATGAAGACGCGAGCTTGTGTGGCGCCTAATTTATTGAAATCCTAAAAGAAAGCGCAAGAGGATAATTGATTTAAAAAATATTTAAAATAATGAGCTGATATTTTCTCAAACTTGTGATTCTATTCAAACGATTTCATATCTTTTTAATTAAGAAACACAAGCTTCTTAATATAGGTTTCTAGACGAAAGATCTCACATTTTATGGATAACATATTGTAGATGTATGGATTTGATTACAAAGGCCTTGAGCCTAATTCTTATTTGGATTTAACTCTTTGGGCTAATGTGACAAGGCTTAAAGAGTTAGGCCCAATTTATTTGGGATGATCATGGGAGAATTGGCATGGAAGGCTTGGAGTAGGGTCCGTTGGAATTGGCCCGCCCAATTCCAATCTTTCTCAAATTGGCTCACACACATTACAATGAAGGCCTCAATGGGCCTGGGTCCATAAGGGAGCCCACATCCATATCCATAATGAGAGGGACTCATCCTAGCCGTCGATCGTCTGTCTCATCTGACGAACGACATCGACAGCTAGATTCTCTATAAATACCTTAGTCCTTACCTCATTTGAACAAGGTGAAATCTTGGATAAACACCGTCGTGCTGTTGGATTTCCATCTTAGTGAATTAATTACTCGACTCACGCAAGAACACACATAATATCCGTGGTACTTAGTGAGGTTGATGCTCAATAGCTCCCTCGCCTGTCACACGTGTGTTAGAACCTATTGAGATTGCCTACTCCTCCTCCCTACGCGATTCTCTCTTGATCATCCTATCACTTGTTGTTTCCCTAGGTCACTCGTAGCGCGATAGTCACGCGACACGTACGTGATCGTTGCATCCGGATTCATACCCACACACATATTATATGAAAGTAAGCTAGGTACACAAAAGTATAATAAAAATAAAAAAAAATTATGTAAAAAATTTTACGGATAAAATGATGAAATCTAATTGGCATTTTAAAAATCTTATAAAGGATTATATAGATAGGGATACTATAACAAATATCACATAATTTTGTAGGATAAAATGGCGATTTCTACGACCATGGTATTTTGTTGCAATTATAACTATATAATAATTAGGCCATCACTATGATTTGCATTCCATGCCATAGCGTTAGGAGAGCGTGCAGCCACTTTTCATTATTTTTCTATCACATTCTCTTACAACAAAAATCATAATATCAGGACACGTGATGATTTTCTAACAAATTTTTAAACCGATAATATGATAAAAATAAGAAATGTAGGCAAATCAATTTCTAGCATATTTATATTATTAAAGTTAAAACACAATTTTAGTATATTTAGACTTTATTTATTTAAATTTTATTCATTCAAACCATTACAATTATAATGTAAAATTATTATCAATATACCTTATTTTTTCAAATTAAAATCACCCAATTATAAAACTCAAAACATTTTACACGATGTTTTTTATATAAACAAACGCTCCCCTATTGATCACTCCTAAAAGTTAAATTGGAATTTACAGTAAGGAAAAAAAAAATTATACCATATATAGAATATTTTTTTTATTTAGTCCAAAATGTCTAGATTTTTTCGTAATTAATATTTTCTGATTTAGCATTACTAAATTTACATGGATGCAACGCCTGCAAGTATATATAAATATGAATATATAATACAATTAATGCAAAGCCAAGGAAAATTTGTTGATAGTCAGATCTTAGCTAAGGGTAACTAAAAAATAAAAGTGAAATTCGTTTGGTACCTGTGAGTGTAAAGCAATGGCTTTTCCTCTAATCTGATTGAATCTTTTCTTGCCAATAATATTTCTGGTCACAACCACAATAGGTGCAAAAAGACCTTTCCCTTCATTAACATTCTTCATGACCGGCTGAGCTCGAACGGGTTTCGCAACCCGAACACGGGCCGGAACCGACCTAGCAAGCAATGCATAGTCCTCACCAGTTATAGAATTTCCCCAACTTCCATGGAAGGAAGAGCACAAGCCTCCTTTAAGCCCAGCAGCCGAAATTGAAGTAGCCATATATTTGGTTCAAATCGGCACTCGAGCAGCTAGCTTACTTAGTTGATACTTGAACCCGGTGAAGCGCCTTGCCTTAGGTTTTGTGTGATGGGGTTTTTTTTGCCTTGATTGTGAAGAGAGGATATTTTTGAGCGTGTAATTACGAGGACCTCCAGTTTGTATTGGATGCTATGGTGAGAGGAGAGCCACGAAGGCTTAGGAACCACATGTTCTTTGGGGTGGATTTTAGTTAGAATTTTTAAGAACACGTATGTGAATTGTATATTACTTTTAAATATATGGTCCCCAATACGAAAGAAGGAAAATCTGAATCCGCCATTCTAGTGGGTATAGTTGATTTTCATTGGTGTATGTTCATCAACCACGTGTCAATCGTTAATGCAAATTTGTGTACATGAGCTTCGTGGTTAGTATTGGTTTAAGATTTGATTTGGATGCCTAAATGGTAAATTCTATATTATGATTTCGGATTGCATTTGTAGTAAATTGGTCTTGATTTCACTCGCTTACAAAGCAAAAGTGAATGCTGGTGGCATAGTAGTATTACTAATAGTTATAAAGTTAAAAATTTAAGGATGGGATGTCCGGATCTTCATTGAAAACTTTAACATTGTATGAACTTGTCTTCGATTTTTTAAAAGTTAGCACATATACCTCTTAAAGATAATTAAATTGCATAGATCTTCCCTAGAAATTTTAAAAATTACGAACCCTTATTTTTTCAAAAGCCAACATTTACATTTTTATAAAAAATGACGTAAATAATATATAAATTTTACTTCGTTGGTGTTAACGTGTCATTGCATATTATGCTCAATAAAGATATTTTTAAAAATATTTTAAATTTTTTATTATAGTTTTTACGAAATTATTCTTTTAAGAAAAAGAAAAAAGTTAATTGTTGTTTTTCTTCTTTTGGATGAAACAAATATATTAAAAAGTTTTTTATTGTGTTAGAAAACACATCGTGGTACTATTTTTTACTTTAAAAAGCCATTTATTAGAATTACACTTTAGATGTTAGATTTGAATGATAAAAAAGAAATAAAAAAAATTACATATTATCACCCATATTTTCAAAATTTTTAGGGGTGGTCCGTGCAATTTGTTAATTTTTAGGAGGTGTAAGAACTGTATTTTGAAAACCTGGGGATCCATGCAATTTTAAAAATTTTAAGAGGAGGTCAATGCAATTCACCAAAATTTTGAATATTTAGTCAATACAAGTTAAGAACCTTTTGACTTACGTAATTGGGAAAAAAAAATTGGTCATCAGCTGACTATTGATTATCTATTACTTGACTATTGATTATTTTTAAGTCTAAGAATTGAAAATGGTACTACAATTCATGGTTTACCAATAAATGAAAATTTAGAGATAAAGTAATGTAAAAGCTAGTGTATTTATTTTGACTCAAGGTTTGAATAGAATGGGAAATTCACTAAGCATCTAAGATTAACCCACTAGTACTTCGAATGAACCAAATTGCACATTTAAAAAATGGAAAAATCTCACCTAATTATAAAATTTTACGACTGATAGCATAGTAGTGTTTAAGATAGGAAGATTGTGATACATCATACAAATAAACTCCAAATGAATTGTGGAAAAGTCATAGTAACAGTTTTTATGACCAAGTTGACATTTACTAAAGTGAGAAATATGTTTTGAGTCTTCAATGTTTATAAACATTAATAAATTGACACTTTTTTAACATAGTTAAGTTTTCCATTAGTATATGACACATTGCGATTCATCCATGTAATTATATTAAACTAATGTTATAAATAAAAATAAAAAGCCTTGAAAAAGATTAAAAAAAGAAAAGAAATTAATTTACTCTTCAAGAATATTAAATAGAGGGAGAAAAATCATACTTAAACATAAGAGGGTGAGAGATATTGTTATGCCAGTCCACAAACTCTCAAACAAACCCTTTCAAAATCACTTTGTAACCTTGGGCAAAAATAAAAAAAAATAAAAAACACACTTCGTAACCTTAGATATAACTTCGAATCTTCTACACTATCTCTCTTTCACCTCTATGCTCACACAAGGCATGACCCTAGCTGGATCTTATTGTTTTTTTTTTTGACTTTCTTTGATTAATATGATGCAAATGTGTGTGAACCAGAGTGTTTGTTTTTGTGCAAGGTACAACCTACTTCGAGCTAGAGAAACTCCTAAGCAAGAAATGCTTTTAGATTTAGGGTTTAAGATGGTAACCCTTTCTTTTTTGCTTTATTTTCTTTTTATATCTAGTACATGCATAATAGATTTATTATTGCTATGGTAGTTAGCTATATTTGTTGATCTATTAACTATATTTGCCGAACTATTACAACAATATATGTTTGTATTGTACAAAATTGTAACCCAAAATTTTACAACTCAAATATAAAATCATTAAGTAAATAATGTGAAGTTTTTGGAAATGTTTTAAAAGAAACAACAGAAATCACTTCTAATTTTTTGCGTTTTTTAAAAAAATAATAACATTAAAATATGAAAAATCTAATTATTGATTAAGAATTTGAATGAATAACAATAAAATTTTAAGATACAATTTTCCTCAGTTTTACAGAATCAATAATTGACAATAATCCATAATAATGAGATAACCTAATTCAACTTTAATAAGATAATGATAATTTGGACAAATATGCAAAGAGCTAAAATACGACATCTTGATTTTGAAATTTTCAAGATGTTTATGTTAAGGAAAAATTATAAAGCATAATATCCCTAATGATTAAAAAGAACATGAGCATTATATATTTTATATGCACATTGTATATATATCATATAAGAATGGAAAAGTGATTATATAACCTTCATTTGTTGAGCTTGTTGTGCTAAGTGTTATGAGGAAAAAAATTCGATTTGAACATTTTTTTAGGGTCAGCAAGACCTCGAGCACGGCCATGCAAAAGGTTGTACAAACAGATTACTATTTCGTAAATTAGCCATAACTTTTTCATCCGAACTCGGATTGGGGTGATTCAAGAGGATCTAGAAAGCTTAAAAAGAGCTCTATAACTTTTATGTTTTAAGTTTTTAAAATAATAGAAGAATAAATGCCTAAATTTTTTTTTTTTTTCATTTGTTATATATCCCAATAAAGTTAAAAACTTGTATTTACTAGTTAAGTGTATATGGTTAAGTATAAAATGAATCTTTTTGAGCTAAAATAAGATAGATAAATAATAGTTGATATGTTAGTTAGTTAGTTGATATAATTAAGCATGAGTTAAGTACATTCATAGATTTAATAAATAATTGGATTAATATAGAAGCTAGATATAAAATGAGTTTAGTTAACAAACCTAAGTTAACTTGACTAAATGGACTTGCATGAGTTAGAATGAACTTAATTAATTAAGTATATTCAAGTTGGCTAAGATTAAGTTAACCTATGCTTAATGTGTATAAAACAAACTTAGTTTATAAATCTTAGTTCTTTTTAGTTTAATAAATTATGATTAGTTGAAATGAACTGGCTTAAGTTAAAATCTTGTAAAATAGTTTTGTCTTAATGGAATGAATGATTACAACTTGGTAGCTAAACTAGGCTTAATGTGAAATTTGGATATAAAGTAAATTAATTAAAGGATTCAAGGCTAAGTTAACTTAAAGGACTAGAAGAAGCTAAAATGAAATTAGTTTGAAATAAGATATTCAAGTTGATTAAGATCTTAATAGATACACGAGAATGAATAAGAGAGATTAATGAATAAAACTTAATAATTGGATTAAGTGATTAAGTTAGATCAATATAGACTTAATGAATAAATGGCCTAAAGATAATTATAGTATGTTGAGCTTAATTTGATAAAGAAAGCATATTGTTTTAAATGTTTGATTGCTTTGGATATGAGTATTTTTGGTATATGTATGTTTTAATGACCTTCTTATAATAAATGACTATAATCAAAGAGGAAAGAAATATTTTGGCAGACAAGGAGAACTGTCTGTATCTTGGCAGGGCGATCTTCGCAGCCATGGCTGAGTTCCCACTTAGTGTCTGATCAAATTAGGCTTTAAAATAAGTTTAAAAACTCTTCAATAAGTGTCTGCTTTTGGAATAATCTGTTATAACCTTAGCTAATGTTCCATTTCAATTTGGTTTTCTTTATATGAAGATGTTGATGATTTGATGCTGGTGATGATGATATTGATGATTTGATGTGGATAGGGATGATGTTTTGGTTTTCCTAGAAGCTTGTAAGTCCTAGCTTAGATGTCAGGTGGGTAACATTGACCCTTTTGCCTTGTTTGTGCTTGTAATGTAGTTGCATCTAAAGCTAAGATAAATATAATTAAATGTACGTGGGATTGAGCATTCGATTGTTGTCTGGTGTTTGTTTGATTGATAGATTATTAATATAAAATGATCACCCATTGTTTGTAATAATTGAGTAACTGTTGTGAATGAGTGTTTGTAAATTGATTGGTCACCCCAGTAAAAGGACCTAATACTATTTCAGCATTTAATTAAATGAACATGCATTGCATGACTTCATACTTGCATAGCATGGTGTTTACATCGCGTATTAATAGTCTGATTCTGTACTAGCGCCTTTGAGACTCCAATGAATCTGGTTAAATCTACTATAGGATTGTCGGCTTCATGGGAACTAAGCAGGCACCGAAGGATGTCGCCCGTATTGGAGTTGACTTTAGGAATTAATACTTAGGGAGGTTCTGTGGTTCTAAGGGAAGTGGAGGGTACATTGGCAGTAAAAACGTTTTGATCCATGCATAAAATGAGTTCGAAGTGAAATCCTCACTCCTTGGTTTTTTTAAGAAGAAGCAAAAGCTATGTTTGATAAAACTAGTTTAAAGAAAATTCTCCCTCTTAACTATGTCTGAGGAGAAGTCAGAGGTTATTTTTCAATAAATGTATTTTAAACTGAAATCTTCCCCCTTAGTTATATTTAAGGGGCAGTTAGAGGTTTTATATAAAATGGTTTTGTGCCGAGAAAGTTGTGAGCTGAAGGCTCTAAATTGAGAAGACACTCTCTTCCATAGTTCACAGCTTTACCGAGTGTGAATGACTTGAGTTAGTCCTTCAACCCCCAAGAGAGGGCATAAATCTCCATTGGTTTGGATTATGATCATCTAAATTATACATGTCATATGTTTGAATGTTGCATTGCACATATTTGTTAATTAAATTGGTTTAACCTCTATTTGATGAGTGATTTGGTTATGTTGTTCACTGACCTATAGAGAAGCTCACACCCCTATAGTTTTTGTGTAGGTATAACTCAAGTGGGAATAGGCTCAGGAAGTGTAAATTCCTTGAAGACATGAGAATTAGCTTAGAATGTAATTTTATATGTTAGTGTTTAAGTTGAATGGTGTAATATATGATATAGGCTTAGAAGAAGAATTAGAGCTTTGTGTAATATTCGAGATTTTGAAAAATGTATATGATCTATTCTATTTTACTGTTTGGTAGGGGATACCGATTCTCTACAGTTCTTGTGGACTTATAAATTTGTATTTCCTTAGCTATTAATTTGTTTTTATGTAATTAAAACTTGTATAGTAAATATTAAGTAGAGTTTTGCAAAAACTTGCAAATGATTATCATATCATAAATGCATACTTGATATGATAATTATAGGTCGATCTTCTAAGCCTCTTTTTGGGGTGTAACAAAAATAATCCCTTATCCACGGAGGCCTTTGTCTACTCCTCTTTCGTTCGTGTATCAATTTACCCTATGTTTGAAAAGATAACCTTGTCCTCAAGATTGTAATGTCGGTAAAGCTCTTGGAAAAGTATCTCAGTCCTCCCCACTTGAAAATGTTCAATTTTTTTATTATTTATTATTTGATACAATTGATACGCTCTTATCAATTTTTTGCTTAATTATATAGTGAACATGAAAATGTTCATTACTATAAAACTACATTCACACATGATAATTTAAATAATTTGCAATACATTTGAATAATTATAGATAATGAATCATCATTAAATAAAAATAATTATTTTAATTATTAGAATTGCACTTAATATATTAATGAGAGTATGTGAATTATGATTGGTATAACTTAAATTTTGGTTGTATGTAACTAATTTAATACGAAATTCTTTATTTTCATTATTTATTAAAGTTTTATCAGTATAGTAAGTAAATCTATGGTTTTTATAAGCAAATTTACAGTAGTTGTAAAATCTTACGATTCTACGAACCCCGGGTGATTCTATAAAAACTTGAGTTTGATAACCACGACAACAGCTAATTGTTTTCTTTGCCTGATGCTTCATCTTCTTGGAAGGAATGCTGGATTAGGTCATCATGCTATGGCAAATTAGCATTTGGATCAACAAAGCATGGATCCACATTTGAATCCCACTTCCTTCATGTTGTCTTTCGGTGGAGGTATGGCTGAATTAGGAGCCCTGAGCCCTGCAATTCGTTCCCTTTCTACCCTTGAGCATCTCTTTCAGGGCATCTTAGTTTTTTAATCCCTTTATTCAAAATTGGAGTATGCTATCATTCTTCGTCCTCTTGTATTCCTACACCAATGAGGAAAAAAGAAAAAGTATCTCTAAGATGATATCACTTAAAAGAAACTAATGGAAAGTTGGTTATCCCATCTTACCTCTTCCATGCTTCCCACCATTCATTAGGCGCATCAAAGTTTGGGTTCTATCATTCCAAAGCGAGTTCCATTTTACCCATAACTTTCGCAATGTGTCCCATTTAGTTCGAAGTTGCTTAGAGGTAAATGATCTCCCTATAGCTTATTTTAATTTGTTGGCAATTTTTGAAAGTGTATTATTCTTCAGATGTCCACTTGAATGCTTTCCCAGGAGAACTTGTTTAACAAAACATTCAATAAAAATAGTTGCGTTGTTGTCGCTCCATTGAGCCCTATCACTATCTTTTCAATGACTGCTAATTAGAAAATTGATAATAATTCCCCCTCCCCACCAAACAAATAAATAAAAAAAAAAACAACGACGACGACGACTACACACACTATAGTAAGAGAGACACACAATGGTAGTCCGAAAATAGCCCCACACATGCCCCCACAGCATACCCAAGCAACCCCACACAGGGCCTTACAGCTGTACTAAACACACCTGATAACAACCCCAACCCACCCCATACATGCCCACTCAGCTACCCTATACATCAGCTCCAACTCGCCCCATACATGCCCCTTCAGATAACCCACATAGATATCCCACATAAGCCCCTATAACAGCACCAATGCTGTCCCATCCACACCCCCTCAACCAGTCTAGACCTGCTATAACACAGCTACCCCATACTAACCCACTAGACACCTAAGTGCATACGATTTCACTAGCATAGACCACATACACTAGGTAGCCCAAATCACGTAGCTAGCTACCCCACATGTAAACCCCTAAATTTTTGGAATCGGTTTAGCATAAAACCCTAAACCGGAAGTCAAACGGAACTCTAAAAGTCAACAAAATTCTAGTTTACCTTAACCGATTAAGTCCGGCATTGCCGTTTTCTTTGGCCCTAGAAAACGAAGTTGGAAAAATTAGCTAGAATAATTCGTAATAGCTATAGGTTAGATAAAAATATCAGTTTTGCGAATTTTGGATGTCCTTTGAACCCGATCGGACACGGTTCTCGAAAAGCATGTCCGGGAGCTCGGCATAGGAAAATTATTCTGAATACACCGTTATACTCGTAAAAATATAAGTTTTCCAAAAATATCAGTTTCGTAATTTTTCGGTAGCTAAAAATAACAAATATCGCATTTATACGCGTGTTTCCTTACTACCGGTACTTTATTAGTCATATCTATCTTACATTACAGTATTCATTACTATTCTACACTATTCTCTTATCTCTACTTTTTCTTATACTTTTTCTTATACACTCCAAAACCTATAATACTTACTTTTTACCTTTCCCATAACTTTATTTCACATCTACCTTACATATTACATCTTTTATTTAACAAAAATAAAAAAAATAAAATGACACTCCTCACAACACTCAATGGTCGGCGCCCCCTCCCCCAATGCCTCTCAATTTTGTTTCAATTTTATTTATTTTAATCACACAAAATTCACCACATTTTCTTATAAATACCTCCCTCCTCTTTCACTTCTTTCACACATTCACTACCCACAAATTTCTTACCAAAACTCTCTCAATTTCTCATCTCAATTTTTCTCAAAATACCATTCCAAACTCTCTTAAATAACCCTAAAACAGCTTCTACCTACAACAAAAACCCATAACCACATACTACTACCAAAACCTTTTTTAGGTAACTACCTTCTTCTATTTTCTTCTTCTTCATGTCATGTAACTTTACATGACCATAGTGTGAGTTTCCAAATACTACAAGTTATGGAAGCTATATTATGTTCATATATTGTTCTTGCTCATGAAAATCTATTTATGTTTATGTTATTATTTTTGTTAATATTATTGTTAATATATCTAAGTATTGTTATCTATATATATATGTACATATTCTTTAGAGCATATAAGCTCACTTGCAATTTATTTATTTCATGCAAAGTAATTTATTTATTTATTCCATTGCAATTTATTTATTTATTCTTTGTTAAATTAAGACTAGTCTCTAGTCTTAGACTTGTCCTCATCAAGTCAAAATAAGTTTTCTTTCTTTCATTTTATTTTATTTTGGGACTAGTCTGCTTCTTAGTCCCGGGAGCCTTGAAAAAGCTAAGACTCCAATACCTGACTTTATTACTTATGTTATTTTGCTTGCTATTATTCTCATAATTCATGTTCATTTAAATTGTTGTCCAAAATTTCAAGTTCTAGAAATAATTGACAAAAAGAGATTTAGATATATGGTTTGAAAACAAAATAAAGTCATCTCTTTTTTGGGTTACAAAAAGAACTCACTATAATTTTGGAAACTACTTTACTATAAAAAAGTTCTTAAGTCACATATTGATCCACATTGTTTTTATAAAAGAAAACAAATTTTTATGCATGGATGACTTCTATGAAAAACATAAAAAGATGAGAATTGTTTAATATAAAGATTTTTGCAAATAAATAGACAAAGGAATTTGTACAAGAAAAATGAATAGGGATAATAGTGTATTTTCTAAAAACTCTAAAATAGTATTAGTGTAGAAAACTTAGAAAGCAGAAAAATTTATTTTCAAAAAGTTACTTGGATATATATACATAAACCAACATAAAACTTTTTGTAAAATAAAAAGAAACAAAATAGTCATTTCAAGGAGTTTACAAACATGAAATTCTTGTAAACTATATTTTCCTAAAACAACTCCTAAACCGACATGGTTTTACTTAAGTAAAATAAATGGATAACAAAACACTTGAGCATGAATGAATATGAGCTAAGTAGTCATAAAAAGAGAATTTTTCAACTGTATAAATAACTAAGTATTTATTAAACAAATTTTGATTTCTTGAACCAAAGTTGTTTTTACTTGGAAAATCCATGGTGAATTTTGTCGCTACTTTTTCGGAGCTTATATGGCTTTGTTTGATGAAAATAATTTTGGAAATGGGTAGATCTTTTCGAGTAGGTAGAAATCGGTATGTTATATACGCGATTCCGAGTTAAAATGACCAAGTTATGGCCATTTTAAGTTGGAACATTCCTTTATACGAACTTTAACGTTCTTTTGACATTGTTTTGTCAAAATTCAAGAAAATCATCAAGAAATACTCATTGTGGGTATTTTCTTTGGCTAGGTGACTCCGAGGAAGGATTCCTTTACCCCGAAGATTATTACTATTAAGTGGAGTGTATGAACGACTCATCCGCTTAGAGGAATAGTCGACATGGCATCGTGAGTTTATTTCCATTAAATGCTATACTTGTTGTGCTTGTAAATTAGTTGCATTAGAATTAGGAAAAGATAAACCGAGGTGTATGTAAAATAATTCTTTGAAAGAACTTTAAGAATATCGGAACCGGAATTGTTTTAAATGTTTGTTTTAGTATAACATTTAATTGGTATGAAATTCTTTGATCGCCTTAAATTCAAAAATAATTATGCTATGACTTTATAAATAAATGATTCCATGCATACCACGAAGTGAGTCACATTACATTTTGGGTTATTATCCTTGGGTGAGAAGGATAGTAAGCTCATGTCGAAAGCAACACTTGGCGGAAGATCCGAAAGCGATTGCTTGGCGGCTTAAGGGAAATGTTTGGCGGATGATCCAAAAGCTAGGTCAAATCAAGTAGATTCGGAATGCTTGGCGATAAGTGCTCGCGAGCATAAAACTTTTTAATGAAAACTATTTGTTTTGAGGTTAAGTATCACCAAACTCCGAATGGGAGGGCGCAAATCCATTCAACATATAGTTCCCAGAAAACTGTATGCTTGTTTGCTCATGTGTATGTTGCATTACATTTGATTGTTTAATCAACTTGTTTGAAATCTTGTTACAAGAAGTTATTTATGGAAATAGTCCTTACTAAGCCTATTAGCTTATACCTCGATAGATATCTTTTGCAGTTTCCCTACTTATGATAAAACCACGAGGACCTTGCGGGCAGGTAATTTCTTCTAGATAAAAAGAATTCTAAGATGAAGTTTAGTATTAGAGATACTGTATAAATATCTTGTAATAGAACAGTAATCTTGGAAAATGTCCCTAAGTTTGTAAAACCATTGCTATAATAAATTGTTTATTATGAATCCTCTTTTCTTAATATGTTTTTATATCTTTAAGCTTCATAATTCCATATATGGTTTTCTAAATTTGTGAAAGTAGCCTTACACTTAATAAAAGCTTTTGGGATTGGCTAAGGTTGTCATACTTAAGCTTTAATATTGAGTGGGGACTGTCAGTTTAGGGTACCCGTTGGGGTGTGACACCACACATACACACAGAGCACAAGAACCCTGTGATCACACACAGAGCACACAACCCCCATTTGTGCGCGCACACACACACACACACAAAACACATAAACAACACACACACATTACTTATACTGAGCACTTTCACCTGATCGGACACATATATCATACATTGCACGCAAACACCGCACCAATTGGACAACCTGTAGAATGAGAAGGAAAAAAAAATTGAAATCCATCGACAATACCTTGACCAACAACTATTTGAAGTGGAGTAGAGTGTCTTTGGTGTACTATTCTGTTGATGACAAGATCTGCAACGATGTTGGACGGAGAGGACTATTAAATTGACAACGTTAGACGGTTAGTGCGACACAATGCATGCTTGTAGATGAGACGACAAATGATGATTGAGGGTTTTTCTTGTGTGCACAAGCAAGGAGGCTTTCAAATTTCTAGTGCTTCAAGGATGTCCACTGAGATTTGCCTTTAACAAATTTTAGGTCTCCTATTAAACTCGTGATCAAAAGGTAACCCCTTGCCAATGATTTTGGTCTATGTTCACTAATGAAAGCTGCACAAATTTGGGAATATTTGCAGGAAGAATCATTGGCTATCTCTTTGTTTAGCTATGTTGAAAGTTAGTTTAGAGAGAAGATGATTTTCGCAAAAAGACCAGAGGAGTATGTTGGAAATAGTATTATGTAAGTGAAGGTAGAATTGTAATTTCAATCTATCAGTTTGCTTTTATTTTGAAGCAGAAATAGTATCGTGTAAGTGAAGGTAGCATTGTAATTTCAATCTATCAGTTTGCTTTTGTTTTGAAGCCAAACACATGGTCGGGAGCTGATGGTGTGCCGCCGAGAACTGAAAATCCAAACAGGCCCTAAAACGGTTTCATCTAACGTCAGCGGCCTTTTATCCAATGGATCTAGCCCTCCTACTCGCCATTGATTGACCCATTGGCCCAGAAAGAAAAAAAAACTTTAAACAAAATCAATAAATCATTTGACTACAACCAGAAATTGGTTGGCAATCAACAATTCCCAAAATGGCAAATGCAAACTCCCGAAAGTTTCAACACTATCTCGTTCAATTTGATCAAACAAAAAAACAAAAAACACACACGCACACAGGCGAACATAAAACTTTAAACTTTAACCATCATTTTTATGTTTTTACAATGAGTACAGCAGTTTCTCTTGCAACACATTTGACGGCATTTGTTTTCCTCTTCCCAGTGGGCATCAAACGCCTGATCACCTCCTTCTCTCTCTATTTCAGCAGCCCATCACTTTACAAATCCAAACCCTGGTACTTCTCTGACCAATCCAAATTCAGGAACCTTGATTTCTACATCCTCTTAATTTCTCTCCCCATTGCTTCTTTCTCGGAGTTTTTCCTCTTCATCACTTTCTCCGGACACCCGGCTTACAAATATACCTTCTTTCACCAATCCCTAGCTCTTTTCCTCTTCTGGGTATTGCTGATCGTCATCATTCTGAAAGAACATGTAGGAATACTTGATAATATAGATGAAGGGCTTGTGTTTGTTTTTGCTGCTGTTGTGTTTCTGATTGAGTATGGTGTAATTGGGAAGGGTATTAAGGTAACTGGTGTTGGTGGCTCTGTTTATGGGTTGTTGGGTGGTTTGACTCTTGTTTGTGTTGCTTGTTGTTTGTATTTGAGCATAAAGCCTCATGCTTTCTTTGCTGAATTTATTTTGTCTTGTGGTTTGATGTTCAAGGGGTGTTGGGTCTTGCAAGCTGGGCTGTCATTGGGTAGTGATGCGTTTGGGTTAAAAGGTTGTGGGAAATTGAGTGTTTTTCCGAGGCAAGAGGATGCTTATGTGAAATGCGATCTTGAGGAGGATGTTTTGAGGGGTGTAGCATTGATAAATCTCTTGTTTGTTCTGCATGCTATTGGTGTCTTCATTTTGAGCTTCATGTCTATGGGTATTATTTCATTCAAGAGGGTCTTGAGGCATGGCGATGCGAGTGGACCGTTGCTTGCACAATTGGATTCAGATAGGACCATGATGCAGTCTATATCTGAATTTGAGTTGGAGTAAGGCTCAATTGTATGCGGTCAGTTGAATTCTGTCATTTTTAATACATTGTAGGCCACTGGTTCTTCCTTTGTTTCTTTTTTGTCAGATAAACAGAGAATTTGTTCCTTGTGAATAGATTTTGGGGGAAAAGATATTTCTTGAGAATTTTGTAGGAGTTTTCAGTAGAATGAGATGTTCTTAACAATCTGATGATAAGGATATACATTGCTTGATCGATAATTAATGATTTACATTTACCACTTCTAATGTTGCTGCTGCTTCTTCTAATCCTGAAACTTTAGCAGCAAAGCCACTTTGAGTGTCCTGGTTTTGCATATGACCTTTTTTTCCTATAAGCATTTGCTTATTAAGTACAGTTGCATTACCTCTATTGTGATTTCTAAAATCTTCAGATAGCTTATTTGTTATCCAGTCACCTGTCAGATCTTATTATGAAAAAAATGTACCGGTCATATTTTGGGTTGTGTTCATTCATCACTGATGACTAAAATAATTACTACAATAATAAGGGGATGATGAAATTATATGATTTCATTTTAATGAGAAACTTCTAAGTAAGAGGTATGAAAGATAGATATGGTAGTGTGTGTAATATAAATTAGCTACAGATAATATGGGAAAAGTTTTCTTTTATTTGGAAAATTAGAAAGAATGTTAATCATCGAATGTGCAAAGGTCTTATGCAATAAGTTGAAAAAAGGTAAGAACTGTATGATCTTCAAAGTTATTTCTCTGATGGTCTTTAGGAAACTGATCTTTGCATAAAGTTCCTTGCTTGCCTTGTACAAATTATTTGACTAACATCTCACATGTCTTTTGACAGATACTCGTACATTTTCAATTGACCACTAGAATACTTGTTCATGAAGTTGCATTTGGCAATGTTCATGAATTTTCCTTACACATAAATCAGTTATACCTGAGTTTCTCTAAACATCTAAACCACCTTTTCAAGAATGATGCTCATTTCATTATTTGTCTATTTCATAGCAAGGACCGGTTATATCTGTTTATATATAGAAAGATTGTTAACCATAACTTTATCTCATATAGTTATCTGTTGATGCAATTCCTTTTGAATGCTTTTGAGACATGAAATATCTGTTGTAACTCCACCATTCTCTTCCACGTGCTAAGCACCTCATATACCAAAATGCTGAAGGTAATTTTATATCATGACTACCCGCTTGAAAGTAATGCTTCTTGTGTTGTTAAGAAACAACTAGCGTTGAGCTAAACCCATGTATCTTTGACTGTCAAATAACCCATGTCTTGTTTACTTCAACAGAAGTTTCAAAAATGGGAAACAAAGTGTTGCACGGCTACTCCCAATTGAGAAACTGGATAGTTGATTATTCTGGAATATGTCAAATTATATAATGCCATCCTATATGGAAATTAATAAATGAATGTACATTGTATCCAGGTTACCCCTTAATGTGATGTAAAAGATCTTAGACTGTTAATGAGATTTTTTCGGTAAGTAATATGAATAAGCATTAAATATGAGTTCTTACCATAATGAATGGAGACTTAAACCACACAGCTTAGGACCCAAAAACTGGTATGGCTGAGTCTTCATTGCTCATATCAAATGTTAATTTCACACTCCCCCCTTAGACACCTGATCTGTAGCTGCAGTGTGATTCCCTTTTGCTCGACCTGACTAATATGTTGTTGTGCTTGGGCTCTGTATGAATCATGCCTTGGAATATAGTGTTTCTGACTTCTCATATCTTGCACCTATGTTTCTTTCCTTTTAAATTATCCTTCCCAATAGGAAATGTTTGACAGAAGAAATGAATCATAAAGAAGAGCACATAGGAAATTGGTCTGTTCTTGAAACTTTTTTTGTATGACAGGAGGCATTAGTTAGGAAGCAGTAAAAACTTATATTTTGGTATAGGCTCGAAAAGGGATCTTATTGGCCAAGCTTAGATGTTTTATATCATGAATAGTTAGGGCTCCTGGAAAGGTTCTTGTGATAGTAATGTTTGAAAAGAAGATGTATTGTTAGTAAGCTTCTGAATTCAGCAGCAATTTTTGCATGATGGCAAGTCACTCCTTAGTTGGATATTGGAGCTAGAGGGATTAGTGAAAGCAAGGATGCATATTACCTTCATTAATACAATGCTCAGGTATCCAAACTTAAAGCCTTTGCTGAGCTTTAGTCATCGATGTGATTTGTTTTCCTGTTCATAACAGGCTATTAGATAAATCTAGGGTTTTTATTTTATTTTTTCAACAGACTTCTTTTGTTATGCAGTCTTGAAGGTTTATATTGTGAACATGTCTTACTTGCATACCATAAGTGACATGATATTTTGCAGTAAATGATATTAGTGCTTGCGCTTTATCTGGCATGAAGATATAGGAATGGGAAAGTGGTAAGCAGGGAAGAACATTTTCAATCTTACTGGGATAGCTACGATATAAAAAAAAGGCCATTTTTGATGGATTTCATGAAATCTGATTTTCCTGTATATCTAGTGAGGTTTTGGCAAGGGTAGGTACTAGGTTGGAGGCCGTGAAATTTGAATCCTCAAGCTTTCAGTTCTTATTGCTTGATTTTTCTATCCCGGAAGTTACTATGATCTCAAGTAATTCTAAATTAATGAGATAGTTTTATTATTAAAATTATTAGCAGTGCTTTGGGCTGTTAGCTCTGTGTTTTCACCTCTCTCAGAACTTCTTAAAAAATTGTATGTACTTTTGTCTATCCCTGATCTTCTCAAAGTTGCTATGGCTACCTTAAATGTACATTTTGGGAGTTCAAGTATGGATAAATCAAAATCAGTGAACATTTAAGTTAAGTTGGTTTCATGATTACAATGGAAAAGTGTACTTGAAACTGCACTAGGAGAACAATGTTCATACTAATTGGACAATAAGGTTTCAACTGCAAACCTAAAACGTAAGAATCAAATTATTAAAAATTTGATTTGAGCCAGCTTCCAAAAATGAAGCCAGAACTTGATGCAGGTCGTTTTGCAAGGCTGCTTAATTCACTGCCTTACTGTCGGGGTGAATCAGTTCAGTTCTCTCTATTTTGTTTGTGTTTGCTCTGAAAGCATTAGTAACCTCTGTCGAAAATGTGTCCCGTACTAACTGAGGTTGTATGGTACTCTGGATTAGCTGTGTTGTGTTTTAATTTGGAACTGGCATACTGGTTGTGTATATAACGCGCGCCTTTCTAACTCCAAACTCAATGAAAAATTTGAAATGGCGTGCCTGTGCCTGTGCCTGAGCATCTCTTTCATGGATTCCCTTGGAACGTAAACGATACAATGGAATGCGAAGCTTGGGTTTGATTATGTCTAAAATTTCGCTTTTGACTGAATTGAACGAGTTTAGAGTGGTTTTTCCCTTTCCTTTTTTTTTAAATAATTTTTTTTTCTCTTGACAAAAATAATATTTATATCTAAAGTTTGGCTCCGACTAGTCGACTGATGAGTATAGTTTTTCAACTTGATTTTAATAATTTTGCTTTTCAAAGTTAATATGATGCAAATTTACTAAGCTTATTTCAATCAGACCCAATAATTTGTTTTCAACTATCAGTCGTGTTATTATTAATTTCTTTTGCCGTGCCTCGGTACGCTTCAACTTTAACAACTCATCGTGCGCCCTTAAAATCAAGTCATTCTATTAATACGAGAGAATAATCATAAATTATTCATCTCATGACGCTATCTATATGCTTAACAATATCCAGCTAATTGTTCCAAGTATTTCAACTGGATCAACCATATGCATTTTTTTTTTTTTATAAATATTCTTTTCACTTATAATCTGCCCTCATCAATTCGGTCTCGATAATATTAAGGACCACTCGATTTTGGTTACATTCTCTATTGAGGATATGTAAATAAGATTATGGGATTCTTATAGACTCATGTGTGGTATCACATGTGGTTCAATAATTTTATTTGATATACTCTCAATCAAAGGTGTTGTTAAAATTGGATAGTCCGACGACCATTACTCGATATTATGATATCAACATTTTTATCATATCTGCCATTATTATAATAAATAATTATTAAAATATAAATTAAATAAAATTAATTACTAAAATATATCATACAATCGTGTTTATAAAATGAGATACAATCAATTTATACAAGAACGCGATTCAATTTTTGTGTACCGTTGCAATATTGATTTATAAAGATGCACATATCATTTAATTATGAATTAGTTGGTAAGTATGTGTGCCATGTATGAGGAAAGGTGGGATTGGTGATTGATTTTCCTGGTTCTTGGTAAGCATTACCGTTTTGTAGTGCATTACTTTTTCGCTTGTTACTATATCACGTTGTACACTGTATATGCGCGATTTGCACTGGATATTCTTATATCACATATTTTTCTTGCAATGACATATGATCCGTTTATAAAAAGCAATTTTACAACTATATTTTAGTAATTAATTATATTAAATTTTTATTTAAGTAATTAATTTTAATTAGGACAACAGTAAAAAAATAAAATAAAATAAAAAGAGGGGAAAACGCTTTTTTACCGACTGCTATATTCCTATGAATTGTAATTCATGTTAGTTCTAAGCATATAATTGATACAACACCAAAGTCTTTTGCACGTAATCATATTAATATATTATACTAGGTACAGGTATGAAGCATTATATTTAATATGCTATTAACATAGGTATAATGTATTCACCTGACCATGTTCATGGTACATCGTGCTTTTGGATAATACGTGTGTAAGATATATCATTGGAAAAAAAATACTAGTATCGTTGCGTTTACAATTCTGCTTAACATGTTTTCGCATACACAAAATTTTAGCTGGTTTCAAAACTAAAAATCCACATGCTTTTTAAAGAGGTTGTTTCAATTTACTACCCAAACTTCCAATCAATCAATTTAATATATATAATCGAACTTTTCAAGTAACACTATTAAGTCCATTTGTTTATTTGTGAGCCCCTATCTATATAAGATTGCTATGTGTCCAATATTAAAAAATTTATTTATTTCATTTTCATTATCATTATAAATTATAAAGATAATCACAATAATTAGTATTACTTATTCCTCACAATAAAAGAGACTAGACCCAACAAATTAATTAGTCCACACTCTAAGCCCACTCATGCCCAATAGAATTATCTACTTCAAACATGGGGCTCTTCACTTACACCATATATATTAGGGTTACTACTAAGAGATTAGGAATGTGAGACTTCACTTTCTTCTTTTTTCTTCCTCCAGACAGATTTTCTCTCCTCCATTTCTCTCTCTAGAAGACATTGTTGGACCACTATTACATGTTGATTGCTTCTTAACTAGTTAACACTAGCACCTAATAGCAATCTAGCAATGTCTGATAGAGAGAGAAAGGAGGAGAGAAACTATTTTTGGAGGAATAAAAAACGAAGAAAGTAAAGTCCCACGTTCCTAATATTTGAGTGATGACCCTCGTATATAGTATATAAGTGAAGTGCCCATGTTTAAAGCTGATAATTCTATTGGATATGTGTAGACTTGGAGTGTGGACTAATTAATTTGCTAGGGCTAGACTCCTAAAAAGTCCACTTATACATTAAATTGAAAAAAAAAAAGACATATTTTGACAAATTAACTACAAAAATAGTAAATTTCATATAACTAATTACAAAATTTGACAAAGTTTAAATAATTAATTATAAACCAAATAAGGTTTAGGTAAAAAATTAACACTCCTTTAAAATTTTATAGGAAGATAATCTTCTTTACATGTATTGTTTTTATTGTTATTGGTCTTATATGGCATTGATAGTGTTTTTGTAATATATAAATAAATATTTTATATTGAAGAGCAAATATGTCATTTAAAATAAAATAAGAGGGTTTTATGGTCAACCCTAACGCTTATTAAATTTTTATCGGTTTTTATTTTGTCGATTATCAGATATGTAAATGAAGATGAAGAGATATCATTAAAAATAAAGAAACGTCATTAAAGATAAAGAGACGTCATTATTAAAGATGAAGAGACATTATTAAACAGTTATTACTTGTCTTCTATATAAACTAGGCTTCCCCCTTCTCTAAAATCATTCATAAATCTAGAAAATCCTCTCTACAAGGCTGCTGATGTCCATACCCTTTCTTATGAATTTCCAACTCGATGTCCACACACCAGTTGGCACACAAAACCTTTACCTCTACTACCACCTCTTTAGTGGCTATCTACTACAACATGTCTACCATGGGGCAATTGGACTCTCAGATTATCATCTATCTCCTTAACAGTTTCATGTTCATGCGCTTCTTGATTATGGGAGTTTTCCCCTAATGATTTGTTCAACATTCCTTCATGTTTCTATTAAGTTCTCTTATTTAAGTTTTGATGATAACAAAAAGGTTAAAGTGTTTACTAGTCATTTTATTGTGTGCATATTTTATAATGATCAAACTTAAAATGAAGCTTTGAAGTTGTATCAAAATTAATGCTAGAGCTAGAGTGCAAAGCATTGTCAAAACTTGCATGAAAACCTTTGTCATAATCTATGATGACATACAAATGAGAACAAGAATGAATTTTATAGAATTCGTTGTTTCATGACTTTTAAGTTGGTTTATTCGTTATATGAAACCCAGCTCCACTTATTAGGTGTATTTGGGTAATACATCTAATTCATTCCACTAAAAAAGATTAAATACATGGGGAAGGATGCAATTTAGCATCATCAAGAGAGCAATGGATAAAGATGTGGATAACGATTTGGTTACAACAAAAATTTCTAGATTTTATGGAGCATTACATCAGGTGGTTTCAAGATATTCAAATTATTTTCAGAAGACTTAAAATCAAGTTTGTAGACATTGAAGGCAGCTGAAGATATTCAAGGATAAGATCAACTTCAAACAATCAAGATAACCATCTCTAAGATTTTAGAAAGATATTCTCTTCAACAAATCAAGTTGCAAAAATTATTATCAATGGGTAGAAATGTTATCCAAGAGAAATCCACTAAAGTTTAAATATATTAAAAAGAAGCTATTATATTTGAAAAATATATAAGGAGCTGAATTTTAATAAGATATTTTTCCATAAGTTGTGCAAGGCTTATCTACAACATCTTCTTTGGATATTCAAGGAGAAAAATATCTGATCTAATTCTAGCTGTTATTCTGGAGCTATAAAAGAGCTTGGAGCTCAAAACTTCGTAATAGAATGAAGAAGTTTGAAAATTGAAAGTTAAATTCTATATATTGCCATTTCTGCCAGAACATTTGCCAAAACCTTTGTTAGAAGCTACATGTACTTACAATGTTCATACATATTCTATTTTGTTTTATGCTTAAATTTTTTAGAACCTATTGTATCTCTTTTAAAACTATCCTTGCTCCACTTTGAGAGTTAAGATTGAGTGATAGTGAGAAGATTATACTTATTATCTTGTAATTCTGTGATTAGCCTAAGTATGAGGCTTATGAGATAGAATAAGATAGCATTGGTGCTAGTAATCTTTTAATTGATTTTGGGTTAGTGGAACGATCGATATGGACGATTGAATCCCCAGCAGTGGAGTTGGAAAAAAAGACCGACTCACAAGAAAGAACTTCTATAAATCTTGGACCTCATCTACTTTATTCATTTTAAATTTTATTATCGTGTCATTGCATTGCATTCATTGATTAATTGCTTATGTTAAAAATTAAAATTCAAAATTTTTTACAATAATAAACAATTCACCCTCCCCCTTTATTTGTTAACTTGG
This sequence comes from Combretum micranthum, assembly GCA_024138025.1. Lineage (NCBI taxonomy): Eukaryota > Viridiplantae > Streptophyta > Magnoliopsida > Myrtales > Combretaceae > Combretum > Combretum micranthum. The sequence goes on from JAMXBD010000325.1 coordinate 916,668, forward strand.
ACCCATAGTTTCGTTTTGTTGACACATCATCGTTTGCATGTCTTACATCATCTGTCTTATAAAATCCATAAACTCACTCATATTAGTGGTGCTTTCAACCTTAGGAGTCTTTGCATTTTTTTTTTTTGCTATCGGATTTTCCATATATCTTCAACAATAATGAAACTTATAACACAAGAAATCAAACAAATGAAACTTACCACACAAGAAACCACCACCAAAGTCCTAAACAACAATTCACAACCTCAAGATCTAATATAAATATGATATGAATTGGACAATCCATGTGTATTATGGATCTAGCGTTATATTGTAATTGAGGGATTTAAAATATATTTTGCATTTTTTATTTATATAAAACAGGAAATTAAATATATGAACAATCTATCATTGGATATTACACACCAAAAAATGAATTGAATTAATTGTTCTAATCAACCAATAGGACACATGGTTGAAGAAAACAATAAAAACAGTCTTGATAAACAACTCAATATTATTCAAGAGAGTAATTTGATCACAAAGGATTCAATAAGTGTTAAAAGTTGACTAACTAACTGTTATCTTAACTCTTGATATCCCTTATATACTCCTACAAGTTAGTAAGGGCACTATTAGAATATTAAAACCCAATACAATTAAAATGGGAACTAAAAACAAAGTTTGAAAACAGAACAGACAATCTGTTGCTCCACACAATCGAGCTACGGGCCGTGTCCTCAACTAACACAAACAAATAAAAACTTCCAGACTTCGAAATAGGTTGTCATGCAGGTGTGGGTACTTAACACTATCACTAGCGTTAGTGCATATTAAACCGCGTAACCCTCATGACTTCTCTTCCCTCTTCGTTAATAAAGCTTACACGTGCATAGGATTGGGCTCGTCTTCAAGTATAGTTTGGGATGCAGGTAGGCGGAAGGCCATGTTAGCATCTGTGATGTCTTTCATTCACTCAGTTTCAAACATCACCTTTGTTATGGGCCTATCTATCAAAACTTCACATAATTTCCTTCAAATCTTGTCTTTCCATCATGCTTAAACACGTTAGACCATATCCACTAGCAAAGTGTACTTCATAACCATGCAAATACTTTGATTCACCTTCATTCGGTTCATCTATAAGAATTTGTTACACCAAGTTCATCAATTCTCTAGCTCTAGCACAAGTAATTAGACCGTAAGAACCATGTTTTCTACCACCTTGGGATGTCATTTACAAATATCTGGTAACACTTAGCTCATAACTCGGTCACTTCAATACTCTTTATCCTTATACAATACTAATTTGACCATTAGAGAAGCTACAGTGGAACCTCGGTGCACACTAACTCTTTTCTATTTAGCAGACCTAATCAATAATAGGCCCAAGTCTAATCCACTTTAGTAGCAAAATTAAGGCGATGTTGATGATCAATTATAGGACTTGGGCTCCTTAAGCTTAGTTTGATCCATCAGATACATGGGCTAACCCATTGGGCTCAATATTGACTTGTCCCGACTCATTCATGGCTCTTAAGAGCACTAACTTTTGTTTGACTTGGCATATAGGCCTCTTGAGCTATACATTAGGTGGACCTTAAGTCAGATCAGATGTTCCACATAATCACTACTGGCTTCGCTAAAGAGAATTTTCAGGTGTGGACTAGTGGCTTAACTTCCACATCCGTGACCACTGCTAGGAGTTTATCTCCTGAAAATGTCTCCTTTACATAGTCTAAAAGGAGAGTATGTCACACTAATAGCCCATATACTTTTGAATTCTCCTCAACACATTTGAAATGCAATTTAACTTGAGTATTGGAGTGACTGCATCAAACAGTCTCCGACACACTACTCACGATGTTTTTTTTGTAGGCTTAGTTGATAAGCCCATAATCAAGTTTCAGTATCCAATAAACCTTTTATTGGTTTTGAACTAATGGCATTTAGTGTCATTTATGGGAAACAACTCTTGACGTAGTTTCCTCTTTCTATTTTCTTTTCTAAGTACACTACTTTATATTGATAACACTTACTGTGCCAATGCCTTTATGATCCAAATGAAAGAAGGTGGTCTATAAAGAAACTAGGTAACACCTAATGAATATAGATTAAGCACTAAAAATGATTTCCTTTTAAGCTTAAGGAGTAATTTATGCATAACAACAATTATAATCAACAATGATAAATAAAGAAATAGGGAAAGGAAAGTTTGCACCGCAATTTTAATGTGGAGTTCGATCCACCCCTATTCTCCATGATCCACAACAATTGCCTCCCTCAACGGAGGACTTCACCACTTTATGCACACCAAATATTTGCCTCAAAAGAAGACTTCAACACAACAACAGGAATGCTTGAGTTGATTCTTTACAAATGAACACATTAGACTCAACTCAAGACTTCACCAACACACTCACAATTCACTTAGTGTAGTGCTAGACTAAAGATAGCAAATACAAAGCACTTAACACTACACTTTAGCTCTCACTCATACAATATTACAATTTACAATAAAATCTTGTAGAGAGAGTTTAGAAGGAAATGCTTACAATAATTAAGCTCTAAAACTCATCCACAAGATCCCAAATACTTGTATTTATAAGATCTTCAATTCTCTTAGCCGTTACTCACAAAACACACAAAAAACAGTCGAAAAAGAAAAGCTCCAATGGCTATATTTCTACAGCTTACAGTTCGAATGATATGTCTACACCGTTTAACTTGTAAACGGCATCTTCACATGGCATTCGAACGAAGTTTGAAGACCTATAGGAAAAATATCTACCGGTCGAACGCTAAGTACTACCGTTCGACCGTTAGTAATACAACAAGCACAATTTTGCTCTTGACATGAAATAAATCAACTAGTATCCGGACACTAAGCCTATAGCATCTGGACGGTAAGTGTCTGTGATGATACTTCAATTAAGTATAACTTATGATTGAGTGATTAATTGTGCATTTCATTTCCTCATCAAAATACACATTGAACACACATGTTCAACAGTTTAAGATCTAGTAACTCCATCTCGAGTGCTAACGATCCTTAGGAACTTGTGGGTTCCTAACTAGGCCTTAATATCTTTCCTACTTCTGAATATTTTCAAGATTAGGAACATTTGAGCAATTTGAAAGATATGCTCCACTAAATTGTTAAGCAAAATATTGAATTGATAAATTACTATTGGCAAATGATGCAACGTCTCAGGGACCTTGAATTAGGAGCTAACGCTCTACAAGATTCAGGGAGAAATGGAGAAATTCAACCATCCAGTCTTAGGCAACCGCATCTCATTTACTACTGTAAAGGCAATGCCAAAATGTCCATTCTCAAGCTTAAGCTCCATCTTGAGTAGAGGTCAACTTTATAGTCTCCTACACTTATAGTGTATTAGGGGCAAAAAACCTGTCAATATTACTGGCTGTTCACAAACACATGTTAATGATTCATCTCCAGTTAGCCTTCCCATGTATCATGGAAAACATTTTAAGGATTTGATGCTTGAGTAGATGGAAAAAATTCAAGAAGGTATCAGAACTCAAGGAGAGTAAAAAGAGCGTCTAGACTCTAAAAACATCTTCATTTACAATCAAAACCCCTGTTGGCATAATTTATTATTGAGTTGTCTTTTTTCTATGGGTATTAACTTACCTATATTTAAAATGTATGATGGGACCACAGGCCTAGACGAACATTGCATCGATACAAAGACAAGATATTGGCCTTTAGCTTTAATGACGCACTGTAAAGTGTTCTCAAGAATGTTAGAAAAAAGGGGCCTATAGATGGTATTGCCAATTGCCTATTAAGTCCATTACTAATTTTGCGGAGTTGGAGACTACCTTCAAGAGCCATTTTATGGTCAATCATCCATCCATAAAAGAAACCTTATCTCTTTTTTCTAATCAAGCAAAAGAGAGATGATTCATTACAATCGAATCATCAAACATACCCTCCACCAATAGTAATACAAAGAAAATTAAACATAGAGTTAATCATCATTACCTTTTAAGAGTTCTTCAATCTTCCTTCTTCTCTAATTATTTTGTTTTGCATCTTCTAAGATACCTTACATAATCTTCCCAAAGCTTTTAGTTTTCTTCATTGAATATTGTTGTTTTATATTGAATGGTTGTGATTCATATTACTAAACCATTAAACTTGTTGTAGCTGGTTAATATTAGAAAGCGTTTCACTTGCCACGGTGAATTTTTTGGAGGAGTTCACGAACTGTGAATATCGTTTGGAGGGAAGAAAGAAGGTTTTTGGAGAATGTAAAGAAGAAGAATGAACATAAAGAAGTGGTTTTTCTCCCATGTTTTCAATACGATAGTTTTAAAACCGACATGCCTTTGTTTTGAGAAGTTAAAATTACTTTGTTGCCCTTTAATATATTTTGTTTATGTAGCATATTATACATTGGATATGACGATGCTTTGTTGTTGTATAACCATAATAACGAAGTCTGTGATCCAAACATTGTTGCCTCCTTTACGCCCCTCGCCACTCAACATCATCATCATTGATCATCCACTCATCCTTTGTATTCTCACTTTCATTCCCCATCTCCTTTCTGCTGCTGCTGCTTCTTCTTCTTCTTCCTCTCTCTCCCTCTTTCTTCCTCTCTTTCTAGTATTTGACCAAATCTGCATTTAATTTAACAATTTAAATTGATACAAGAACCCCGAGTATTGGATCATATAAGCATTGACTTCATCCGACTTTTCATGGTTTTCAATCAAATTTAATCGCTTGAAAAAAAAAAAGAAAAAAGAAGGATCGATAATTAGATTTCGCAATTTTAAAAGCTATTGTATTTGTATTTTTTCTTCCCCCTTAATCTTCTTTCTTTCTTTTTAATCTTTGCAAAAAAATTATTTATTTTCTTAGGCAAATTTAGGGTTTCCATTATTTTCATAAAATAAAAGTTGCTCTTGAAAATCACATTGTATTTTGTTCTCTTGTTCTTTGAGTAAGTTTGGGAAATGGGATTCTTTTGTTAAGTCAAATTTGTTTAAATAATTCTTTTTTTTTTTCGGGGAAGGAGGGGAGAAAGGAAAAACAATTCAAATCTCGATTTGTTACTGAGTTAATTTACGCTTATGGAGGATAGTGTTAATAAAGCTAATGGGTTTAAGAAGAACCCCGTAAGTGGGAGAGATCTCCATGAAGATGACGATGATCTTACTGATGGAGAAGAGGATAATGAGAAAACATTGTTGCTGCCGCCCAAGGACGATGATGATGAGATCTTGGGGAGTTCGGAGAAGTTGAGAAAAGTTCAATGGAATGACAGTATTGGAAATAATCTTGCTGAGGTGTTGGAGTTTCAACCAAGGTAATAGCAATTTGAGCTACTGTTCTTCAAAAAGAGGGACCATTGTGAATCGTTGTTTCTCGTGATTTTGATGGAAAAATCTTCAATTTTGCTTTGTTTAGTTGCACAAAAGACATGAGGTTTCCTAAAATACCTTAACTGAATCGATGAGATGTCTCCAGATGGATTCTTTATGTAGCTGTTTTTGTTCCCGTCCTTGTTGTAATTGCTTTCACTTTTGGTAACCTTTTGTTGGTATGATGTTGAGTGGTACAGCAATCTTGCGATGGGACAAGACCTAAGTTTAAAACCCATACGATTATCGGCTCATCTTTTAAAGGACTGTGCACCTGATGCAGTTCAAAAGGATTCTGCTATACTGTACTCATCATGCTGAGCTATTCTGTTCTATTTTGTTGTGTTGTCTCAGTAATCAAACGCTATCTTTGTGAAGTAGCTTTCTATGGTTGATGCTTGTGTCTAAAAGAAGGTTATTGTGGTGTTTAGATATAACAGAAGGCTATAACTATTGTTTATCTTAACGAGACAATAATGCTTGGTCATTTCTTTTTTATCAGTCAAATACCGATATAAGAATTTGCATGGTTGGTGGAAAACTTGCTGTAATTATTGAAGCATTTGTCAAAATGATGCTGAATTTTGCATTTCACATCAAGATAGATTACCACAGTTATAACAGCTTTTTGATATTATTCATACTAGAGGTTGTGTACTTAGACTGTTTTTATGAATATGATAGTCTTACACGTAAGCATGGTGGGCTATATAAGCCTTTGATGATTGTTTTATTATCAGTAAAGATTCCAATCTAATCTTCAGTTTCTTGGAAATTTTCTGTTTCCAGAAAACATTTTTTTTCATGTTTGCTGCATTTCTTGAGTGGGTGCTTACCACTATTTAGGTTCTTGCACACGTCGGGTATACTTTAGTATCTTACTTTGTTGTGCGCTCTCACGTCTTAACAGGCAACTGTCACATTGTGGTGGTTGAAGCATTTAGCATTTCCTACTCATGGTATTGGAATTGTGTTTTATGATGGAAGCAAGGAGAGCCATTGGTTGTCTGTTGACAGTTTCTCACATACTTGGAAGAAAAGCAATTTATATGATAAAACCATTTGGATGTAACAGTACTATAGGAGGAATAAGACTTGAAAACTAAAAAGAGTGCCTAAGGAATCAATCAACCGATAACCCTTTCTAGATCACTTCTTAATGGGGTGCTAAATGTGTGTACTCTTCTGGTTTATCCAAACTGCAAAGGTTTGCCTTTCTGTAAAATTCATCAACTTTCAGTTGAATGGTAATACCTGACTGATAAATGTGCGCCCCTCAATGCAGTGAACCAAGTGAAAGCGACGACGAGGAATCAGATTCCTGCATATGTGCCATTATGTAGTAGATGCGCTGCAGATCGATCATCATTGTCCATATTGGTTAAAGGAGTCTACTTCGGAATATACCAGGGTGATATATGTGGGAGGAGTATCCAACGTGGTCCTAGTTGCTGTAGATGGACCAACTGAGACAGCAGCTTCATGTTGGTCAAATGAAACATGGTGCGTGAGAACTGATTTTTATAAAAGGTGCTGAGTGAAAGGGTCATTTAAACTTTCAGATATGCGACATGTATATTGAAACTCTTTCAGAGCCTATTTAAAATGCATTTGAACTCAGGTTGCTTTTGTATATTTTAGGTGCAGAAAGTTAATTGTATATCTATACACAATGCTATGGACATGGCATGTATTTCGACTCTCAGTTTTTTAGCTAGAAAAATCAGTTCTGAAGAAGTTGCGAGTACAGGCGTGCTGAAGTAACTTTTTATTGATGGTCATTACACTACTATAGCCTATATCTTCGCGTTTTTAGGTTTACATACCCATTACTTCTTCTGTTACTGAAAGAACTTGGATTGTCTAAATCTTATATAAATGAATGCAAACTAATTTTAATAGATAAATAAAATAATAATTCTTTAAGTGAAATAAAAACAATGACAAACATCAAGCACTTGCTTACAAAAACAATCAGACAATGATCAAAGAATCGCGGGATATAACAAATGAAAAATTTCAACTCATTTCACACCATTGAAGAAGATGAAATTAAAACGGATGAAGGTAGAAATACAATGTTCGTCGCCTATTTTCGCAAGCTCATTAGCAGCGCTTGAGCATATTTCGTCTCCTGCCACTGGGGAAATGTGGTGAATTCATAGTGATCTGTTCAAAATCCTTGAAATTTCTAACAAATTTCAGTAGCCATCTGGTGACGAAGAAAAGCCAAGCCTGATCTGTTCAACATACTCTCTGTTTCTAAGTATGGCATTTCCATAGGATAAAAATGTTGCTATTTCAACTGATCGATGTAGTGTGGGCAGCATCACAAGCTGGTTTTGGTAAGGCCAACCAGCTCGAAAGGCTTGAATTCACTGTGATATCTTGCATGACCAGCCGGGAACAATTTACTGCTGACTCCAACTTAGGATCAGATAGGCTGAAGGTTGGTTTTAAACCTCTTGTTTTAAAGAGTGATTGTGGTTCTTGCTCTACAGCAATGTTTTCCTTGTATTGCTTCTTGAAAGTTTCTGGTTTTGCCTTAATTATTTTCCATTGAGCCAGGTTTTCTACAGGAATTAATACAGAGTGGGCATGGCTGTTCTTGTTCCCAGCATTCTGGTTCATTCGACTTGAAGGCGCTTTCTCTTCAATTCTTGGATTGCAGAAAACACTGTCATCATCAAATTCAAGATCACTGTCCAAATCATCATCATCATCTTCCTCTTCTTCTTCATCATCAGCTTCGAAATCACTATCTCCATACTCTAATAAGTCATCTTCATCATAGCTGTCGCTGCAATTTTCATATCGGTAATTCAAGTTTGATGCACCCTTTGAAGGGATTGAATCCTCTCTACGAAGTGTTGGCAATAGACTTATTTCTGGTCTATCTTTGCTATCTTTTCTCGTTTCTTCTTCATCATCATCATCATCATTCTCCGAGGCACAAGGTGTGGAATCTGCATTTGGAAGTGGCTCATAGGCCTGGACATTCAAGTTGAACCGGACTTTCTTTTTGGCCTTGGGGATTCGCTGATTGTTGCTGTGAAGAATGCACATGAACGCACATTTCAGGCAATTAGATTCAAAATTGTGTCATCAGTATAACACAAGGGGAAAAAACTAACTTAAGAAAACTGCTAACAGAGGCTGTATATAGTAAAGGATTGAAAGTATTTATAATCAAACTGCGTTACCTTCTATCCATCATACTTTTAAGCCTAATCGCAAATACACAACCCTCTAAAATCAAGAAGTAACTTTTAAAAATATACATTTAACAGTCTCTAGGACACCGTAGCATCTCGAAAGACAACCCGGGAGCAGGATAATTGGAAACGCTTTTGGAGTCTATGGATCCATTCACAATGGACATTATCCATCTATTTTTTTTTTTTTAACATCTAATGGATATTGTAAAACTAGGACCCTTAATGTTTAATTTATGCCCAAGTTGATGGTGTAGCAATAATAAATTTTTTAAGACAGGCAGGTTCAGATCGAAAGAATGCATTAACAAAACAAACATATTGAATGATTTGCTTACCTGATGGCAGAATTAGAGCAAGCAGAGTTATCGATGCGGCCAACATTTATTGGGGAATGGGAATCCAGAGGTTCATAACTGCCAAGGCTCTGCATGAACAAACACAAGAAAAACTCTTAACACATCATAGTAAATGTTTGCTAACTAGAAGAAAGAAAAGAGTTCATTCAAACATGCAGAGAGAGAGAGAGATAGAGAGAGAACCGACTTGTTCTTCAGTAGATATAATTTTTTTAGAGGGTCTTCTCCGTTTTCGTTTCTTGGAGAATCCAAAGCATGCTAGAAAACATCCCATTATGGGTGTTTCTTTAATGGTAAAAATCAATCTCTCAGAGAAGCCATGGATGTAATTAATTACTTATAAGAACAGCTCGAACTAAAGGGAGAAAGAGAGAGAAAGACGAAGGAAGAGGAGGAAAAGTGTGGCCATATCTATAATCTTTTAATCTACATGTGTGTAGATTTTTTGCAGCTAGGTTTGGCTCCAAAGCATTTTTGAAAAAATTGGAACGTTGGAATGTAATAATGATAGAAATGAAGTGAAAGTGGACACGGGCTTCATAAAGAAAGAGACAAAAAGTTAAAAAAGCTGAATAAACTAGTTTTTTATGGTTTTCAATGGATTAAATTTATAGCAAAATGGTTATATTTTATTTTAAACGACCAATACGATCATGTATCATCATGTTCATGTATACTGTATACCCAATATTTGTACAAATATCAAATATCATACCAATATTAACAAAACAATATAATAAAAATCATAATATATAACTCAGAATTTCTATCTATTATCATATTCTTTGCATTAACTTTGTGTAATCGATATTTTCTCAAAAGTTACAAGTGGTTTAATCTAATAAATAAAAATAAAGTGGAAGTAACAGAATGAGAATAAATTATAATATCGGCCAAAGAGAGAGAGAGAGAGAGAATAAATTATGATAAAAATACGATATTGACAACGATAAATAATTATTAAAAATAATGATTATATAAATTCTATCACCGAATTAACACTTGTAGGATGGATGAGATTCCAACCCCGGGCCATCAAGTTTGAAAAAAATTAATCTTTTCAATATCAAAAGATCAAATATATGTTATGTATAATTAAAAGAAAAAATCTCATGTGGTTAATAACTTCAACGACCTTTAATCTTTCAAAACTTTTTTTCTTTTAAAACAATAACTAATAAGTCCTCCAAGAATGCTACTTTATAGTAGGGATGTGCAAAATAACTGATGAATCTGACCCGAAACCAAAAAACCAATATGAAAAATATGGTTAACCGATCCGTTAATTTCAATTTAAGATTACTGTAATACCTTAAATTTTGGCTTAGATAAATTAAAAAATTGATGAATTAAGATTTTGAATATTCTTTTCTGTTTATGTAATTGCTTCAATTACCCATTTCATCAATCAAATTCCTTAATTCTATCTAACTATAAAACTTGAATTCTTTCCCTTTCAATTTGTTTATTCACTTTAATTGTCGTTTCTAACAAGTCAAATTTCATCATCATCACAACCAATTTTTAATTAGAACTCATTTTATTTTAATTATCAAATGAACCAAAATATCTAAAATTCAATTATTTAAATTTTACAAAAGGCCCTATTTAGCCATTTTCAACTAAATCCTATTATCTTAATCCCCAAAAATTTTGAATTCTATTACTTGTTTAAAAGAATCAGTTTACATGTCCTGAATTCCCAAATCCAGATTCAATGTCAAATTTGATTTAGATAGTTACTTAAATTAGGTAAAGTAAATTATAGAATATGATTAGATAAATTGACATAAATTAGTAAATAGATTTAAATCGAAATGTGATATTTCAAATACTCTTTTAAATCATCTATCCATTTCAATAACCTTTTTCAATGAATTAAATCATTCAAATTATTCCCAATCATTCATCTAAACTCCCTTTTCTCTAATTTCCTAAACCTTGAAACATGTAATTTCAATGTTTTGCAAATTCCTAAACCCTTGAATGTTAGTTTAACTTCTATTTCCTAAATCCCCATCAGTTTTGAATTCATTTGTCTATTTAAAAATATTAGATCTTAAGTCTAGGCCCAAACTTAATATCAATTTTTCACAAGTTACACTCCTAAGCTAGACTTTTGAACCAACTTATTAATTTCTATTAGATAGACTCTTAAATTATATCTAATTATTTTCAAAACTATATATAATTATCTGAAAGGTATAAACTCAGAACCCTTACCTATAAATATCTTTTAATTCTTATCCTTTTTCCTTTTCTCCACCTACCTCCTTTTCATTCTACTTTTTCCTTTCTCTTCCTTTTCTTTCTTTCTTTTCTACGGTTCCTTCGTCTTCTTCATTCCTTTTTTCTTTCCTCTCAACAAATCAACTCAAATCTCAAATTTAAGAAGATTAAAGAAGAAATAGAAGGTGGAAAACAAGATAGGAGATGAAAACAAGCTCAGGGTAGCCTCAATAACTAAGAAGTAGTAATAAAAGAGAAGATCAAGTTAGTTGAGTTTGCTAAACAAGTAATTTGAGTTGTTTTCTTTATTTTGATTGTTGTATATATATGTAATGATGAATTAGAGCTAGATAAGTAAGATTTGTAATAAAATATGGTAGATTAGTAAGATATGAACTTGTAACTAAAAACCTACCTATATGTTTATACATGAATAGGCTAAATGATTGATGAAATGATTTGATGAAATATGAAGTAATTATATGCGTATAGATGTTGTAAGTTATGGTTGTAAGTATGTATGTTGATAATAAGTATGTGCATGTTGAGTTTGTGATGTAAAATAAGTAGTTAAATAAGCTAAGCTTTGAAGAAAAGATAAAAGAAAGTTGCAGAAGTTCAAACGGCCTATCAAATGGCTTGTTTGGAGTGATGTTCGAATTTCTAAGTAAAGACTTTAAGTTGAAACTGTCCGTATGGAAGGGTATGTGACTTTTTGTGCAAGTCCCTGGTTGAAATAGCCCTTAAAACGGCTCGTATTAGAGGTGTATGGTTTTCTGGTTTCTCTTCAAAATTGATACATCCCTTCATACATGCTCATTTGAATACAACCCTCTATACAGCTAGATTTGGCTCCCTTGCTAAAGAAAAAAAGAAAAGAAAAGAAAAGAAAAGAAAGATGAAATCAAATAGATAAATAATAAATAATGTGATATGTTAGAAATTATATAATTAAGAATGATTTAAAAAAATTTATAGATTTAATAACTAATTAGATTAAACATAGAAGTTAAGTATGAAATAAACTTAGTTAATCAATCTAAGTTCAACTTAACTAAATAGACTTTAGTGAGCTAAAATGAATTAGATTGATTAAATTTAAATGATTACTTCTAATCAACTTAGCTAAGTTAAGTTAATATAGACTTAACTTGTAAATGACTTAGATGTAATTGTAGTATGTTAGACTTTAAATAATAAAGTAAGTATGTTGTTTCAAATATTGTTTACTAAAATGAATGAGTATTTTCATAAATACTAACAATAATACTTTTATAGTGAATGATTTATAAACAAAAGAAAAGAAATAATTTGACAAACAATGGAGAACTGTTTATATCTTGGAAGGGCGATTTTTGTAGTCATGGCGGGGTTCCTAATTAGGGTCTGATCAAATAGATTATAGTATAAGCCTATGTTTCAATCAAATGTAAAATAATGAATTAAAAAGTGAGTTTGGATATTTAAATGTGATAAAGTATATATTAAGAAAAGTGATGAGAGATTATTATTCTTCTTCGAAGGGCAATTAAATAAATTAACCTTTGGAAGCATTAGAAGATTTATACAGCTTGGCCAGGATGTCAGGTGGGTAATATTGACATTATCACATTGTTTGTGCTTGTATTATAATTGTATATATGCTAATGTAAATATGATTGGCTATGTGTGGGGCATTGGGTACTCGTATGCTATTTGGTGATTGTTTTGATTGATAACTCACTAAAATAAAAGTGATCATACATTGTTCGTAGTCATTGAGCTGTTATTATTGATGAATATTTATTAATTGATATGTTACTAAGTAATATGGTATAAATCTTAATCGACCCTTAAGTAATATGGACATTTATTACATGATAACATACTTGCATTAGCATGGTATTCACATTACTATTAATATTCTGATTTTGTGGTAATGCTTTGGTGAGATCGCTTCGATCTCATAAATAATATAGTAGAAATGGGTATTGCACCCATTGTATGCTTAGGAGCAGATGCTTCTACCAAGTGATAGCAACTATCATGAAGTGATTGTTTCGATCAACCATGAATGAGGTCACTTCAATTTCGATTATGAGAAATGGCGTTACGATTATCAAGTCTACTATGGATTGTTTCAACTCGTCACAATTGAGATTGCTTCGATCCCAACTGAAGAATATTGGACAACGATGTTAGCTATCTCCATGTGCTCATTGTGGTGGTAATGTTAGCTACACCAAATTTTATTTTATGAAGATTGACAACATTGGGAAGAAAGGTAGCAATGATAGCTATATCGTCACTTTCGCAAGTGCAATGCATCATGGTAGTGATGGCAGCTGTACCATGATAGTTACAAAGTGTTTGTCTAAAGTTTGCATTATTTACTAATGAAAGATTCAAACAAGCATTTTATTAGCATATTTATGCTCATATGCTTATCAAAAGTGCTTCAAACATTAGTACAAGCAAGTATAGAAGAAGAAGATGGATGGAAAAAAAAACTGCATTTTTATTATCATTTACTTTATTTCTCTTTCTTATTACAAGATAAGAGTAAGTAATAGATGGATTTTGCCTTTAATAAATAGCCAATATCATCTAAAGAAAAATGCTATTCATTATTTGTGTCTTCAGCATCCATCATCTATGAGTAGTTGTCTTTAAGTTCAAGTTCGCCATTGTAAACCTTCTCATTAAAAATCCTCCTCAGCGTATAATAATCTCTTATTAAATGTCTCATTGTCTTGTGGAACCTACAGAACATTGCATCTCATTTCTCTTATGTAATGGGTCATCGTTTAACCTTTAGCAATTTGAGGACACCATCCTTTAACCATCGGTCAAGGATAAGATGAACTTTATTCATAGCACATGGGAAAGGTGGAACTTCCTGAGCACTATCTCTTCTGGATTTCTTGTTACCCTTAAAGCTTCCACCTTGAGCGGTGCCCATTGATAGTTGTTACTTCTTATTTAGGCCACCCCTTTATTTGATAACTGAATTGTTTGTCCTGCACATATTCTCAACTAACATCGAGAAGGGCTTAAGTGACAAATTCTCCGAGTGCACAACATATTCTATGAACATAACATGGATGCAAATTTTGACAAGCGCTTTTGTCGCACATATCTTGGATGTTTAAGGAGCATTCCTTGAAGCACTTAATGTAATCCATAAGATCTTCCTTTAGGCGTTGTCTGATACACCCCATGTCAGTCAATGTAACTCATTCTTAAGTTTTGAAGAATTTCTCAAGAAACATTTTACACATAGTCCCCCATGAATCAATAGAGCCGGAGGCAAGATTAACATATTAGATGTATGCCTTTTTTTGTTAAGGACTTAAAAAATTCCTTAAGCTTCAGGTCTTCACCAAGTTCATAGACTTCGAGAGTCTCAATGAACCTGAAAAGGTACCTCTTAGCACTACCTTGTTTCCTATTGAATTTGATAATCAAATTAATGATACTAGTAGCAAACACAGCTTGCAAGGTCTTCCTTCTTCATATATGATGTAGAAGTAGATGATGTATTAACTCCCACTTGAAGAGTAGGAATAATGTGGTGAGGCACAGCTATACCAGTTATAAGTGGCTGGACATTGCATCCAGAGGAGGAGGAGCCTCCAAGATGGACCCTTGCCTCTTCTTCGCCAATAGGCGTAGGATCTCTTAGATTGGAGGCTGAAATGGCTCTTGCTAGTCTCCTCCATTGTTTTTTAATAGTGGGTGTCATGCCCCAAAAGATACCCTAAACGCGACAGTCCACCACATTCAGTATAAAAACTTAAATATGACTACCTCCATCATCCCATAAGCTTCGATACCAAGTGTAAGGCGTATGTTCACAATCATAGCAGACCAACTTTGAAACAAGTTTTTAAGAAGACATTCATACAGCAGTTGAAGAATGGAAATCATAACATAATAACTTAGAATAAGGAAACATATATAAAGGTCTTACAAACATCAAAGGGGCATTCCCCCGCTAAAAGATATAGTTCATCATAGTCTGGAGAAGCCTAATCAAAATAATTATAAGGAGATTTGCTTAGAAGTCTAAGTCACATCTAGTTTTTAACTTCTTCCAAAAACTCCTTAAGCCAAAAGGTAATACCTGGGAGAAATACTCCTGGGGCTTCAACTATAAATGGGGAAACTACAAGAGATATCTATAAGGGGGTAAGCTGCTTTGCTTAGTGAGATTTAAATCCATAAATAAAGTACTCAGCAATTAATAATCAACCAAGTTGTTTAATCAAGCATATGAGATGCAAGCAATCACGTGAGCAAACAATACATACGATTTTTCGGGAAATAATATGTTTGAATGGATTTACCCCTCCATTCGGTGGTTAAGTGTTCCAGGAAATGAACCCATAGTTCACAAATAATATATTTTGTAGTTTTGTACAGATTCCTACTAATCACTAAAATATAGTTAATTCGGGTGCCCACACACCATTTAATTACAGACAATTTAAGTCAAAAATGATTACTTCGGGTCCTCGACCTCATTACTATGCCCTTGTCCCACCAAAGGTATAGTAATGAATGCAATGTGGCTCACTACGTGTCATGCATGTATTATTTAATTTAAGTAATTAGGTATAACATTAATCATTTAATAAGTGATCATAGAATTCGCAGACAATCAATACTAAACTAAATCATACAATGATTAGTTAACAATTCCTGCATCGATATACTTATCATAATTTCAACCACATAAATAAAAACACATGCGCTTTCATATTTTATCTTTTCTTAAATCTAGTGTCGCTAATCTACAAGCAAATACATAAGTACAATTGCGAGAATTTAAACTCATTCAGCCATATCAGAAGCTCCTTAGTCAAAATAGTCTTCCGGGTAGGGTAGCTCGGACTGTATGTCACTTATACAAAAGAAATACCTGAAATAAGTATTTCTTGAAAGATCTACTTAAACTTGCAACTCTATTCAACTAAGTTCATCAAAATTCGCATAGAATGAAATTCCAACTTAAAATGGTAATAACTTGCTTATTTTAACTCGGAATTTTGCATATTATATATCGATTTCTACCTACTCGAAAAGATCTATCCATTTCTAAGGTTATTTCTTACATATAAGGTCAATCGGGTTGCTAAAAACCTCGGTACAAATCTAAAACGAATATTTTTAGATTTTGCAAAACAATTTTCCAACTTAACTTTATCCAAAAATCCTTTAGCAAAAGTGTATATATATATATATATATATATATGATTGAAAAATCCTTTGAATATATATAAGCATACTTTATATGCAAAAATTCTAATAGTAGTGTCTCAACAATTATTTTCATAAAACAATTCATCTTGAAGTATTAAAACTTAAACTTGACAAAGTCCTTTTCAAAGTATTTAAAAGAAACTTTATATTTTCCTAGGTTATTATAAATGACTATATTCTTATTTTATTTTCCTCATTCCTTTTCCTAAAACAAATAAATTTCTCCTTAACTTTGGTCTTTTATAATTTTTACTTCTAGTGATAAAAGAACAAAGTTATCAAAAATTTCATTAAGTTGTTGATAATCTATTTATAAAGTTGCCTTTAGAATGGTTTTAGCAATTGAGTCTTTTCCTCTTATATTCTTGTTTATTAACTCTTTTAAAAATAAATTCTTGTTTCTAAGACTTGGTCTTTTATTTCCTCTACAAATTTTATTTGAAAAGAAATCATCTTTATTGATAAAATCCTTTGTTTTTTATCCTATCATATTTATATTATTTGTCATTCTTTTAAAATAGATTCCTCCTTTGGAAACTTGAAAATCATTTTTTTTCTAAGTGGGTTTATAAATTTATAGGTTGATTTTATTTTAACTTTAAAAACTAGCTTGCTTGTTGTTTTTTTATGGAGTTTGAAAAGACTTAAATCTTAAGCTTTTTGTGAAAACTTGAATACTAACAAGTTATTTTTACTAAGACTTAGGTTACCATATTATGAAAAGAAAATGTTTATTTCTATATTTTCTTGGTAAAACTATCTTTGTTATTTGAGAAAATTTTGAGAAAACTTGAGAAAATGTTGTATGGTTCCACTTCTATGTTGTTGATGATAACTCCCTTATTTAGTGATAAGTCACATAAAAGAAAATTTAGTTTCAAGTTCCTTTATTAAAGAAGAATTCTACTTTAAATTTAGTTGAAACAATATCATTATGTAGATATATGTGTTATGAGCATGTAATATGTAGATGATGAAAATATGAGATAAGAAGCAAGATAATATTAGTAAGTAATATAGCAATAATAAGCAAGATATTATAATCAAGTATTGAGAATTTTAGCTTCATCAAGGTAACTTGGTTATGTATTGGGAACCTTAGCTTCATCAAGGCAACCAGATCAAGTATTGAGAGCCTTAGCTTCATTAATGCATCCTAGGACTATGTCCTAAAAAAAAAGAGAAAAAGAAAATAGAAAAGAAAAGGCAATAATAAGCTTGTTAGTGAGTTAGTAAGCATTTAGGCTCTAAAAATATATATAGATAATAATAGATAGTAACATATATATGAAGTTAGGTTAGAAGCATGATAATAACAATAATAAGATCATAATAACAACATAATAGCAAATCAACATAATATGAAATTTATTCATGAACAAGAACAAAACATGAACATAGTGTTGCTTCTATAACATTGGAATGTTTAAGAAACATACACCATGGTCATGTTAAGTTACATGACATGGTAGAAAGAAAGGGATAAGAACTTTTACCTAAAGAAAAGCTTGGATAGTGTTTATGCGTGTAGGAATTGTATAGAGAAATTTGGGTGGTAAAGAAAGAAAAGAGAGATTTTGGTAGAGAGTGTTTGAGAAGAGAATTTTGGGAGAGTTTTAGTAAAATGAATGAGTGTGTGAAAAAATTGGAGGGAGAAGGGGTATTTATAGAATTTTTTGGAGTGAAAATTGAGTAAATTAAATAAATTGAAAAAGAAAAATAAATGTGTGTGTATGGGAGAGAGAGGGCCAACGTGATTGAGAGGGAGAGAGAGAGAGAGGTTATTTTGTTTTGTATTTTTGTTAATTAAAACTAATAAGATGTAAAGTTGGATGTGAAAGAAGATGTATGAGAAAAGTAAAAAGTAAATAATAGGTATGGTAGAGTGTAGAAATAGGTGTAGAAAAAGTAGAGATAAGTGAATAGTAACGAATAGCGTAGATAATACTATAAATAGTAGATAAGATAAATTAATACTGGTAATAAAGAAAATATGCGGAATTAAGCTATATATGCTATTTTTAGATACTAAAAAATTATAAATTGATATTTTTGAAATCCTTGTATTTTTATGAGTTTACTGGTATTATCGGAATTTTTTTTTGTCAAGGGTACCGGGGCACGGTTTTCGAAAACTAATCCGGTTCGGATCTGAAAGACAAAAAATTATTGAATTTGATATTTTTATGCATCCTTATATTATTACGAGCTGTTATTCACTATTATCTGAATTTCGTTGTTTTAGGATTAGGAACATGGGATTGCCAAATCTAATCTATTAGGGTTTGATACGTATTTGTTAACCTTAGGGTTTTCGTTTGACTTCTGGTTTAGGGTTTGAACATAACCATAGCATAAAATCTAGGAGATTACAGTGGGAGCATTGGTGTACTCGTGTTAATCATCATGTATGGCCTCATGTTGAGTACCTTCTGGGACAACAATAGTTAGCGCAATTCTAGCCACTTGAACTCCTGGTGCAGGTAAAGTTATCCTATGAAGAGTGCTTCTTGAAGCAGTAGTAGTTCCATTTATATACGATAGAAACTACATGAAGGCATTTAAGAATTAGTTGAGAGTCTGAGTGTTTTGCTACATAGTGCATATCATGAGCACGCTATCAACTGCGAGATTTTGCATAGTCATAGGAGCGATATTGTCCTCAACCGTGTGAGTTTGCTTAATTACATAAGAATGATTCTCTTGATCTTGGGGGTTTGCATCCTGTCTAGCTCTCTTGTGTGGAGGTATCATTCTTGTCAAGAACTTTGCATATTCCCTAGTAGAGTCGTTAAATAATGTGTGGTGGGGTTACCGCAACTATTCAATCACGTGCGATGCGTGTGTCCTTAAGCTAAGAAAATTCCTGAACTGATGACACATATACAGATATCATAGAAAGAGACATGGGAGGAGGTACAGGCAAACTTGATTTCTCAAGTGCGTGAGTGTAGTAGAAGATCAATTCTAATAGATTCAATCGACTTTGACTTGTTCTCCATGAAGTAGTTGCTTCGATTCTTTTTGGAGTTTCTTTGGTAGACTTTCCACGTTGATAATCTTATCAATATGTAGAATTTGACCTGAATGAGAAGAGCAGCCTCCTATTTATAGATACTGGAAATTGATTCTAGCGTTCAGATTGTTTTTAAGGATCTGACAACTAAGATTGAAGCCTTCTTTTCTGTAGTAATTGGTTGGGCTTACAAATGGGCTTGGGAAAAGCTTTTATAATATAAAAGAAGCCCATTATTAATTCAAAACAGCCAATTTTCAATATAAAAGAGCTTAAGGCTTCTTTTAGTCAAATAAAGCCTAAATTAACCTAAGAAGATATTTTTGGGGTCTACTTTTCACACATAAGAAAATTGGATTAGGTAGAGAGCGAAATGAACTGGTCCGACGATTCCTATTTCGAGCCTACTAAGCCAAATATCCTTATGACATCCCTTATTGGACTTGACTTCTAAAGCCCGTCACTAGCCCAAAAGACTGGTCCATGGTATTAAATTAGGCTAAAAGCTCAATTACCAAAATGACTCTCTACATTATTTAATTAAATTGCTTATTTAGAAAGATTAAATAATATGTGTTAAGTTTGGTAATGTTTTAATAGAAGGAAATAAAGTTTGATCATTGTTAGTATTTAAATGCTACGTGCCAATTGTATTTTGACATATACAGTAATGGAAAGTTTAGTTACCAAAGTAATTACTACTTATGGTTTAGACACATTGTATATGTCAATATTTTGCAGATCATGTATACATAACAAATCGTATGTGATACTTATTGAATTGTTTCTCAAGTTTTTAAGCATATGAATTTCATAATTTTTATTTTTTATTGTAAATTCTACTGATAAGATGTATACCAGTTTATTGGTATGAAAAATACGGCCAAGGTGATGGAGTCACAAAAGTTCACAAATGTGAACATTTGCTTTAGTATGAAATGACTACAAGTGCATTAATGAACGAAAAGCAAGTGGTGCCTTTTTCCATCAGCAACTTGCCAGTTCTTAAGCCAACTACCTCTATTTTTGACATAAATTTAGGTATTTTAGTATATTTATTTTAATGTTATTAGATAGTTTTCTTGTTTAAACTACTACTAGAAACTACACATTTTAGTTTCAAATAAACTACTTTACAAACCTTCTTCTTTTTTATTTGTTTTACAGTTTCTAGTATTAAAGCTATTAAAGTTAATGTTGTATTCGTGCATGAGAGGAGCTAGTGGAGAATATTTTTAGGAGTTGTACAATAGTTCTAAAAGTGATAAATGGTTTTGAATCTTATGGTCTATGAGTTTTGGGTATCTGGTATAATTCAAGACAAGTTTTTCAAGGTACACGGATACCATGTTTGTTGATTATGCATGCTTAAAATGGAAATCTAAATGAGCCTAAAAAATATTTTACAATTAATAATTAATTGTTATTTATGCTTGGTTTTAGTTAGTTGACCACAAGTATGATGATATTAACATGGCATTCCTATAATCTTAGCGTAGCATTGTCCTAGTATGGAGTTGCAATTGGAAATGATTTGGACAAATAGACCTATGAATGTTAAGGAATACCCATTGCCATAAAATTCAATTTTTCAATATGAGCTAGATTTATCTAGTGGGATTATGTGATGGTTTATGGATTTCCTAAGTAGTTAATTAGTAATTTATAATGGGTTTTGTTGATTTGGAACCTTAGTTATTTCTATTTCAGTATTTACAAGGTCAAAAGTTTGTCTATGAACGTCTTGTAAATTAAAGCTTAAGACACTTGAGAGGGATTCTAAAACTCGATTGAAATAAAAAATGCAACTTCAAAACTAACACAGACACATGTTATTTTAGCTTAAGTTATAGAGCTTGAAAATACAAGAGGAATATTCAAGAGGGGGGAGGGGAGGGGGGGATGAATTGAGTATTTGCCCAAAATTTTGAAATAATAAATTTTCAAATTAGCAGATTAAAAATTAAAAGAATTTGCAACAAATAAATAAATAATAAATAGAATGTATAAAATAAAAGGGAAGGATTGAGAAAATCAATCCACAAATTTAACGTGGAGTTCAACCCTTTGCTTACTCTCTACTGTCCACCAAATGCCTCTTTCGAGATCTTCTCCACCACTTCAATTAATTTCAAAAGTTGGCTCGAGACGAGCAATATTACACCTACAAGAAATAAAAATTTCCTCTCTCTCTCTCTAAGTGCTTTTATACAAATAGCAATAAATATGAGTTAAGCACTATAGTGCATTTTCTCTCTCTTAATAATTTGCAAATATTATGTACAAGAAGACAAAGAAAAGGAATTTGTTTAATCCCAGTTAATGAGCTCGTAAAATAATTTGGCACTTCATTTACCCACCACTTCTTCCACATTAGTCTTCTGCACTTTTGTATATAAATAGCCTTTGAAATTCAAAAGTTCTTTAGACATAACATCTATAACCTGTCAAGCAGTAAATGCACTCCAACGACTCTTTTTCTTTCCACATCACCCTTTGACTTTAAACTGTTGCACCTCAAATATCCTTCATGCCTTAGTTCGTCGCACCTAGATTTTGCCTTCAACAGCTTCTTATATGAGCACTTTGTCAAGCTTCAAAAAATGAATTTTTGAGCTTTAAACTTTTGATATGTCAAGACCTAAATTTGACCCTCGACAATCACTCTAATATTTGCCTTTGTGAAGTTTTTGGCTATAGGCATGTCGAGCCCTAAACTTAACCCTCGACTTGACTCTTGACATGCTCCTGTTTTGCTAAAAATTTGTAGAAAAACACCGCAAACACGCACAAAGCATGCATATATATATGACTATTTAAGTATAGTTTAGAACAGATAAATAGTTAATTGTACATTAATTGTTTCATCAAAATTCACATTAAACTCTTAAGTTCAACAATCTCCTCCTTTTTTATGAGGATGATTTATGCACAATTAACTCATATTCACTATAGGATACTCCCCTCAATTAAGCATTTAGGTTTTAAGAGATTTTTCAATTTTTCAGGTTTCAAAACATATTTCTAATACTTAATTTTGGGAAAATACAAACTACACTTAATATGTTATTTTCTCCTCATATCAAAACATACTTCATGATACTATTAATTGTGCATCAACTTCTCTACCTCTTTGTACTCATAAAAAAGAATATGATAATAGATTTAATATATGCCAATAAGTAGAGATGCACAAATATATAATATTCAGCTTAAAACAAAATGCTTTGATAGAAGACTTCATAGATGCCTCGACCAAAGACTTTACACTTGCTTACACTCATGTAGGACTTCACTACACTTGCCTATGCTTAAATAGGACTTCACTACACTTGTCTATGCTCAAATAGGACTTTACTACACTTACCTATGCTCAAATAGGACTTTACAACACTTGCCTACGCTCACAAAGGAGTTCACCGCTTGCTTATACTCAGATAGGACTTCACCACTTGCCTACGCTCACATAGGACTTCACTGCTTGCCTACATTAATGTAGGACTTCATCACTTGCCTACATCTATGTTAGACTTCACAACACTTGCCTCTGCGCAATAGAACTTCAGCACATATGCCTCAACACATGAGGACTTCTCACCATAATGCCTAAATATATAGTAGGACTTCAATACATTAGTCTCATCTTGTGAGGACTTTACACCAAAGACAACAAGCTCATATATAGCAGATATGCAAACATATCAGAGCACCTATCTTCACAAATTTGCAGCAGTCAAACCAGATTATCAAATACAAGCCCAGATCGGATTTTTAGGCATATATCATATTTAGCAGCTTATTTAGCTCAAAATCCTATTCTTTTTCAACTTTGATTCAATAATATTTAGCACTCATCTTACTTAATTATTCCCAATTCTCTTCCTGAAGAGCAGAAATGATCTTCACTCGAGGATTTAGTATAAATATCAATAATCTAATTTTTTGTATCAATAAATTCCAATATGATATCTTTGTTTAAAACATGATTTTTTATGAAATGATGTCTAATTTTGATATGCCTGGTCCTTGAGTACTAGATCGGATTTTTAATCAAATTTATAGTACTTGTATTATCACAAAGAATTGGAACATTTTCAAACTTTAAACCATAATCAAGCAAGGTTTGTTTCATCAATAAAATTTGCACACACCAACTGCCCACTGCAATATATTCAGCTTCAGCAGTTGAGAATGCAACCAAATTTTTCTTTTTAGAGTGCCAATATATTAAAGAAATTTCCAAGAAAATGGCATGTTTCTACTTGTGCATTTCCTGTCTACTTTACATCTAGCAAAGTCAGAATCTGAGTATCCTATTAGATTGAAAGAAGTAAATTTTGAATACCACAAGCCAATTTTAATCGTGCTTGCAAGATACTTGAAAATACATTTTACTATATTCAAGTATGATTTTTTTGGGCAAGATTGAAATCATGCACATACACATACAGAGAACATGATGTCAGGTCTAGAAGTTGTCAAATATAATAAACTGCCTATCATGCCTCTATACATCTTTTCGCACATATTTTTACGTTTTTCATCTTTATCAAGCTTAATATTTGTGCTTATAGGTGTTGGTTTTGATTTGCAATTATCCATTTTGAATCTTTTTAACAAATCTTTTGTATATTTAGCTTGATTGATAAAGGTTCCATTCTTAGCTTGCTTGATTTGGAAATTAAGAAAATAATTGAGTTCCTCCATCATACTCATTTTAAATTCATTCTTCATGGACTCAACAAGATCTTTTATAAGACTCATATTTGTACCTCCAAACACGATGTCATCAGCATAGATTTCCATAATCAATGTATCGGACTTATGATTTTTAATAAATAAAGACGTATAAACTTTTTCTCTTGAAAAACCGTTGTTTAATAGAAAGCTATTGAGTCTTTCATACCAAGCTCTAGGAGATTGTTTTAGTCCATAAAGAGCTTTATTCAATTTAAAAACATGATTAGGAAATTCATTATTTTCAAAATCCAGTGGTTGCTTTGCATAGAATTCTTCCTTTGTAAAGCCATTTAAGAAAGCACTTTTGACATCCATTTGAAAATGAGTAAAATTCTTAGAAGCAGCATAGGCCAAAAGCATTCTTATAGATTCTGATCTAGCAACCAGGAAAAGGTCTCATCAAAATCAATTCCTTCTTCTTGATTATAACCTTTAGCAACCAATTTAACTTTATTTCTTGTTATTAAACCATATACATCAAGTTTGTTTCTAAACATCCATTTGGTTCCTATGTTAGTTCTATTTCAGGTCTAGGAACCAAATTCCATACATCATTCTTGTGAACTAGTTTAATTCATCTTGCATTGCATTAATCTAAAACTCATTTTTAAGGCTTCATCAACATTTTCAGGCTCAAATTGAGATAAGAAACTCATATTGCTTAAATTCCTTAAAGATGATCTTATTTGAACACAATTTAAAGGTTCTCCAATTATTAAATATTTAGGATGTGATTTAGCATACTTCCATTCTCTAGGGAGATCATTATTATCAGATGCGTACACATCAACATCCAATTTTTGTTCATTAACTTCTTTATGACCATTTTCAAGAGAGAATTTTTTTAAATCAGCACACACATCATCAACATTATCATTTAAACATACATCGGGCATGGAATCGTCAAAAGCAACATGAATTGATTCTTCAACAAGTAAAGTTCTTTTGTTAAAAAGTCTATAAGCTTTACTTGTTGAAGAATATCCTAAAAAAATTCCTTCATCACTTTTAGAGTTGAATTTAGCCAATTTTTCTTTGCTATTGTTCAATATATAACATTTGGTGCCAAAAGAATAGAAATATGAAATGTTAAGCTTTTTGTCTTTCCAAAGTTCATAAGAGGTTTTATTTAAAATTGGCCTTATGAAAATTCTGTATGAAATATAATATGCAGTATTTACAGCTTCAGCCTAAAAATATTTTGGTAAATCATTTTCACACAACATGGTTCTAGCCATTTCAATTAATGCTCTATTTTTCCTTTCGGCTATGCCATTTTGTTGTGGAGTTCTAGAAGCTAAAAATGTGTGTTTAATACCATAATTATTGCAAAGAAATTCCATTTCATGATTTTTAAATTCTCCCCCATGATCACTTCGGATTGTAACAATGTTAAGACTTTTTTTATTTTGGACTTTCTTGCAATATCTTAAAAAGATATGATTTGTGTCATCTTTAGATGAAAGGAAGAAAGTCCATGTATATCTGGTAAAATCATCAATAATAACCAAGGTGTACTTCTTTCCTTCTAAACTTAGATTTGGGTAGGACCAAATAAATCCATGTGTAGTAGTTCTAATAGCCTAAATGTAGAAATAACATCCTTAGACTTAAAAGAAGTCTTAGTTTGCTTTTCTTTTTTACATTCATGATGGATCTTTTCCTTTTGCAATTTTAACTTAGTTTCGAAATAATATCCATGCTGGCATGTCCTAATTTTTTAGTCATACCCAATTATTATATAGACAGGTTTTATTTGAAGATTTAAAAACATATAAATTGATATTGCAGATATTTCATTGTCTATATCCTTCAAAACATGCTTAGTTGTTGTTAATTTTTTCAATAGAACACTTTTTGGTAGAAAAAAATATTATTTTAAACCCATTGTTGCACAATTAGCTAATACTCAACAAATTATGTTTTAAATTATCAACAAGCAAAATATTTTTAATAAATAAATCTTGATTAATGAAAATGTTACCTTCACCTAAAACGGTTGATTTTAGGTTATTCCCAAAGGTAACACTCTCTTAATCCTTCAAGTCAAGTGATGTAAACTTGGACATGTCTCCTATCATATGTCTAGAGCACCCACATTCCAAGTACTATTTGTTGCTTCCACCAGATGATCTCTACAAAACAAATCATTATTTTTTGGGTACCCATTTTAGTTTGGGACCTTTTTAGTTAGGGGGTATAAAAACTTCTCTTTTTGTAACCTAAACAAACTTGCATTGATGATTCAAGTTTTTAGATTTTCTTATTGCACAATTATGTGAAATATGACCTATTTTGCCATAATAATTACATGTCCCATAGGTGGCTTTTACATAACGGGTTTTATGGGACTTGTAATTATTTTTTGTATAGCTAATTCCAAATTTATTTGAATAACACTTTTGATTCCTAAGAAGTGTATTCAAATTTTTCTTGCCATTAGTAAATTTGGCTATAGGAGTCCTTGAATCATCCAAGTTGGTTTTTAACATTTTATTTTCATTTTTCAAGGTTTCCAACTCTTTAATGATTTCATTTTTATGTCTATTAGCATATGTAACATTGTTATCTTTTATGGTTTTAATCTCAATATCTAGCAGATCATTTTCAATCTTTAATTTCCCATTTACTTCTTTTAATTCATTATTTTTGCTTTTCAATTTTTTACATTTAATCTCAATCTTTTTGTTTTCTATTGTTAGACTATTTCATTCATTGATTAGCTTTTCATTTTCATATTTAACTTCTTCATGCTCAGTTTGAAAATTATCTAATGGATCTCCAATTTATGTCATTAAATATTTCAACATATTATTCCTTTTTACAGCTTTTTTAACAATTTACAACAAATTTTCTCATATATAGCATGCAGTTCACTATATGAAGGAGAACAGGGAGATGTTACCTCATTGTCCAGGGCCATAGAGCATATATTCTCATCATCTAAATTTGATGAGTCATCATCGCTCCATGTAGCCATGTAAGCCTTCTTCTTCTCTTCCTTTGATCTCTTTTTAAGTAGCAGGCAATACTGTTGGATGTGTCTTTGCCTTTAGCAGTTGTAGCATGTGATCAAATCCTTTCTCTTGTGCTTGGAGGAGCTACTTTGATGTCCATCTTCTTGGATTTGGGCTTTAAAAATTTTCTCAGCTTCTTGGCCATCAAGACAAGATCGTCTGGTTCATCTTCATCTTCTTTATCACTTGAGTCTTGTCTTGTAGCTTTTAGGGAAATAGCCTTCTTCTTGCCTTCTTCACCTTATTTCTTGGTGAGCTCATGGGTTTTGAGCGCAACAAGAAGCTCTTCTTTGATTAAGGCGCTGAGATATTTTGCTTCCTCTATAGCTGTACTCTTAGCTTTCCAATCTTTTGGAAGTGACCAAATAAGTTTGGAATTATTTTCCAGATTAGTAAAGTTCTTTCCAAGCACACTTAAAGGATTTATTATGTTAATAAATCTATTATGCATTTCATCTATAATTTCATTAGGGAGCATTTAAAAGTTTTTAAATTCTTCAAACAAAAGACTTATTTTTGTATCTCTAACTGTAGAGGTTCTTTCATAAGTCTTTTTTAGCTCATCCCAAATTTCCTTTGTTGTAGAACATGTACATATTCTATTAAAATCACTTTCATTTAATCCATAGTATAAAATATTCAATGCAATTTCGTTTAAAACAAGATTTTTCCAATCGTCTTCTAAATAATCAACTTCTGATTGTGCTTCTATTTTAAAAGGCTCATTTTCAATAATATTCCATATCAATCTTTTTTGAGCTTTTATAAATATTTTCATCCTACACTTCCAGTAGGGATAATTACCCCACATAGAAGTGCAGGTCTGTTTATTGCTTACTCCTCTAGAAACCCTAATGTATTAGAAGCCATGATCTTTACTTTATTTGATGGTTAAGCACTGAAATAATAGAGACAGGCTCTGATACCCATTGAAAATACACTAGAAATACTCAAGAGAGGAAGGGGGGAGGGGAATTGAGTATTTGCCTAAAATTTTGAAATAATAAATTTTGAAACCAGCAAATTAAAAAATTAAAAGAATTTGCAACAGATAAATAAACAATAAATAGAATGTATAACATAAAAGAGAGGGATAGAGAAAATTAAGCCACAAATTTAACGTGGAGTTTGGCCCTTTGCCTACTCTCTACGGTCCACCAAATGTCTCTTTCAATGTCTTCCCTACTGATTCAATTTTTAAAAGTTGGCTCGAGATGAGCAATATTACGCCTATAGGAAATAAAAATTTCCTCTCCCTTTAAGTGCTTTTATATGAATAGCAATAAATATGAACCAAGTACTGGAGTGTATTTTATCTCTCTTAATAATTTACAAATATTTTTTATAAGAGAACAAAGAAAAAGAATTTGTTAATCGTAATTAATGAGCTCGTAAAATAATTTGGCACTTCATATCCACCGTTCTTTCACGTCCGTCTTCTAGACTTGTATACAAAAAGCCTTTAACATTCAAAAGTTTATTAGACACAATGTCTATAACTTGCCAACCATTAAATGTACTCCAATGGCTCTTTTTCTTTCCACATCACCCTCTGACTTTACGCTGTCTCACCTCAGATACCCTTTGCGTCTTGCTTTGTTGCGCTTAGATTTTTCCATCAATGGCTTCTTATATGTGGGTTTTGTTAAGCTTCAAAAAATGAATTGTCGAGCCCTAAACTCTTGATATGTCGAGGCCTAAATTTGACTATTGACAATCATTCTAATTTTGCCTTTGTCGAGTCTTTGGTTTTGGGTGTCTCGAGCCTTAAATTCTAATGTTTTGAGCCCTCAACTTGACCCCTGACATGCTTTTGTTTTGCCCTCAATGTGTTCCTATTTTGCCAAAAATCTACATAAAAACAACACAAACACATACAAAAGCATGCATATATATATATGATTAATTAAATATAGTTTACAAAAAATAAATAGTTGATTGTGCATTAATTGTCTCATCAAAATTCACATTGAACTCTCAAGCTCAACAGAACTCACGTTCTTAATGTGGTCGAATGTATCGTTTATTGATACAGACACGTGCTTGAACCATAAATTCAACTAGAATAACATGGCTTGTGAGAGGAGTGTGTTATTTAATCGGTGATTATAAATGGGTTACTCGAGAGGGATATCTATGTTATAGTTAGAATCTTGCAACTCAAATGGGAAGCGAATTCTTGTTGACTTACCTAGTCTGTTTTATGGAGACCTAAAGAGCCTTGGTTTCTTTATTGACTAGTAGTATGTGATATGTATTGTTGGGCATGAACCCTAATTATTGATTTAGTTTGTTAGGTTATGGTTTTGTACACACTATAAGTTAATTGTGATATCTTCTTAGGTAGTGTGGTTATAGTTGGATTACTATGTTACAATTGTTGGAATCATCTATGTTTGTGTTTGAAGTCATTATTAATTATTTTTGTAGTTTTAGTAGGTTTTACACCTTTACGTGCCTATATTTATTGTAGACACATGATAGGTTTCATACACCTTAAATTTAGGGTATTACAATCTTAGCTTGGTCTTTTTGGAAAAGCATAACTGAAATAAGCAACATTTAGCAATTGATGATTATTTGTCAAGTGAGATTATGTCTAGTTTATCTATATTAAATGACACTTCAAATAAAAATCATAGTTAGTATATATATTAAGAGGATTTTAGCGTTCACCTTGTATCTCCCAAAGCAAATTGTAACTTGAGTAATGCTTAGAATAGAAGGCCTTAAAAGAATGGTGTAAACACCATAATTTTGACCATTTGTTTGTCAATTTTAATAGAATACATACATATATGTGTTTTTATATATATTAAGTTTGTTAAGAATAGATATCATTGCCAAAAATTAGACATCATTGAAATTACTAAATGTCATTAGTTCAAAACCATTGTGCACTCTAATACGCTTTTCGTTTCAAAGACTATTTTTATAGCATACAACTATCGGTCAGTGTACCGGGTGCGTATGTAGTAATAAAACTTGTGAGTACCAGGCTGAATCCATATGGAGCTAATTAACTAAGTACTATATTATAATGTTTTTACTCTAATCTAGGCAACCGAATAGGAGTTTGATATTTCTAAACTAATTAACTACTAAAAATTACCACTACCAATTATGACTAAGCTAACACTAAAACTACAATTTGAAACTCCTTCAGTAAAATAGGTGTAGGATTATATAATGATTTTGGTTGGAAATATTCTGAGCACAATCCATAACAATAGAAAATAGATAGAGTACACCTAAAATATAGGGAATGTCTTCCTAATATGATTATGGATCCACTCCACTAAGAATATTCGTAATAAACTATGCCAGAGGGTGAGGTAAAGTGAGGCCAAGATCGATGCAATAAGGTCAAGGTCGGTAAGTGAGGTGGTGTGAGGTGGATGAGATGATGGATGGAGAAATGGAGTAAGTGAATGATAGAATGAAAGAATGACTGACTCCAAAAAATGAAGATGAAAATGATATATATAAATATATATATATATATATATATATAGGGTATATGAAAAGTGTAGAAAATGAGGGAATGATAAGAAAGTATTGGTAGATGTACAGGGGTATGATGATATGGGGGTTGGTTGTATGATGACGTGAAATGTGTGAGTGATGACAGTTATAGAGTGGGTTTGTTCTTAGTGGAATGATCCTCAAAATCTACAAGGAAAGTACATGGGAAACATAAAAAGTCTTATAAAATATTTACGAGACAAAATAACAAAGGAAAATAAAATATCATGTTGTTGGAGTTAATCTTGACAAAATGGTGTTATCTTGGTCAGTCCATGAATGTTCTGTTAGGGGGCTCAGATATCGGATGACATAGCAGGTCGGCACTTTGAGTTCAGGCTAGCATAGTACTTCCTTATGCTGCTGTTTGGAAGCATGGATCAAAGGTGCTCGAGGATGAATTCAACTGTGAGCTTGGCATGACAAGTTCAGCGGCTTGAGCTCTTCAATTCTGGTTGATGTGAGCACTGGATGCTTACTGTAGATCAGGTTAGCTTTGCCAGCTCTGTTCGATGTAACTATTTGCTAACTCGGTATTGAACAAGAGTTGCACCAGTAGGTCGATGCTTTGCTTCCTCATCAGTTCAGTTTCTATGTAAGTTGTGTGGAGCTCTGTCTTAGGTCCAGTCAGTGCCACTACTGTGGAGCTCGTCTAGGAGTCAAACAGGTCGGCAAGGGCTCGAGTCATTTGTGGAGTAGGAGCTCGATTGGTGCTTGACATCAGCTCTCACCTTCTGTTCTAGTTAGTGGTCTGTTGTGGATGTGAGGCTCGGTGTTGCAGCTCGAAGGTAATCTAGGTCTGTGGAGGTTGCTGGTCTGCAAGTTCAAATTATGCAGCTGCTCAAGTTGTTTGCTCATGCATGGAGGACTGCTCGGAGTGTAATAGCTGGTCAGGTCGGGTTGGATTCCATTTCAGCTCGAATCAATGGGTGCTTAATCTACTTGACCTACTGCTACTGTTGCCATTGTTGTGGTCGTACTCAAGCCATTCATTATCAAGTCGGTGTTGAGCCATTCTACTGCAGCTCGCTTGGGTCGTAGCATCAGGTTAGGTCGCGTTCAATCGGGAGCTCGGTATTTAAACTTGCAGCAACTCGTACAAGAAGGAAGTAGCTCGGTTGCTGATCAGTTTTGCTGCTGGACCTCAGGTGTTCAGTGCATCTACCATTACCTTGCTCATCTGGTTGGTGATAGTTGCTCGGGGGTGCCTTGGTTGCTGAAGCTTAGTGCAGGGGAGCTCTGTCCTCTCAATACAACACAAAATAGCTCAATATAACAACAGCAGCTGGGTATAGTGATAGCAGTTTGATGATGCTTTAAGAAGGTTAAGTCAGTGGACTTGCTTGTAGCTGTGTTTATGATTAAACATGTGGATGCCTTGCTTGGTGAAAAAGCTGCAAAATTAGACTTTGTTCATAAATTCTCGTACTACAAAAATTGAACTGACTTCTAGACAAATTTAAGTTTTTAAATTCCATTTTTTTATCCTTTTTGTTGTGTTTTGCACGTTCAAACCCAATCGACCCAGGATCATGTATTTTATCTATTTATAGTAGAATTTTACTTTAAAAGCCCATTAATATGCATAAAAGTTTGTGATAAATATAGGATAAATGTGTATATAAAATACACATTCATCACACTTTCAAGTAATTGAACTTGATAATAGGCCTATAGAGTAGGGCTTGCAAGGCAACATAATCATGGGCATTGGGAAGTTGTTCAGTGCAGTCGCTTTGACACTTATGTTAATATTTCTTTAGGATAAGAAATAAAAGAAATAGAGTAAGAAGTTACCAATTTGGTATAGTGACAACAATCTGTACAAATGTTTTCTTGCTTTCAAGGTTCTCAAAGGGAGTCTGATACAATTAAAACTAAAATATACACACCTATATGTATACATATATATACATAACTGTTGTAAGCTTTCCTATGTGAAATATTAAATTGAAACCAAATTTAAAAAAGGAAAAACATATAATAAATTACAAAAGTAAGATTTAAAATGGTAAACGATACTTTTTGTGATTTTACACTATTTATCTATAATATCAGACATGAAACTTTAAGGAGTTACCTTTTCATAGGGTTAATAGATCTCCTAGTAAAGAAAATAGACTCACGAATTGAACCAAATAATAAAGTTTTGGTTATTAAAAAGAAAAAAGGTAAATATATTCTCGAATTGGGATCCAAACCATGATAACAGAGGAGGTCAAACTATACTTTAAAGTCAAGGCAAAAGGAACTCTACTTAGTGTAAATGAATAATCATCAATTCCGTAGGTGGTAGTAGAATAGCACCTCTTACGAGCACAGAGTATCAGAAATTATGACATGGAGAAACCTTCCTCCTCATCCATCTAAATAAAAGCACTGGAAGTACGGCAGTTTTTTCAAACTCACGAGTCACGAGGACAAATGTTTCATTATTTCATTCGGCAAGCAATGTGTTTCATGATGTTGTCTGTCTCCAAGAAAGCTATAGCTGCATCATGCAGATTTTTCCAAAAGAAATAGGCAATATATCTTGTTCGCTTTTACATAAAAAATCAAGAACCGGTAATTCTACCATGGGTTAGAAAATACAATAAATGAAAAAAGAAAAGGTAATTCCGAGTAAACAAGGAAGTGATCTAGTTCAACTGAGAATGTCTGGTCCATCAATAGCCACTCCGTTGGCTTTGGGAAAACTTTCGTAAGGATTGCTGAATGCGGAATCATTCCCAGGTCGTGAGAACACTATCTGCAGTTTCAATGAACTCTTACCGTCAGCAACTTTCAACAGGTTTGTTAGAACTCGCGGTTATGCCAAGAATCAAAGAGTATATAGTAAAATTATAAACTTACAGATTCATATAGCCACACTTACATTTAATTACAAGTCTTGTCTATACCTAGACGATTTTCAACTTGTTTTTGCTACAAGAAGACTCATAACATTATAAGTTTGTATAATTGTATAAGTTGATCCATGATTTTAACAACTATGATCTTAATTAAAAATTACAAATACATATGTAAAACTATTGGTTAGAGAGGAATAGCTTGAAAGCATAATTATAGTCGCTTAAACAATTATAATTGGTCAAGCAATTATGACAGTCTCTTATGGTGTATCCCATTGGATGCTTGCTTAAGACGGGTTCCTATGCTAAG
The DNA here is from genome assembly GCA_024138025.1 of Combretum micranthum. NCBI lineage: Eukaryota > Viridiplantae > Streptophyta > Magnoliopsida > Myrtales > Combretaceae > Combretum > Combretum micranthum. The sequence continues at coordinate 950,554 of JAMXBD010000325.1, forward strand.
AACATTTTGAGGTTCTTAATAATAGGAAAGGTTCTTCAATTTTTTTCTTTTTTTGGATACGCTAAGAACTTTTAATAGTTGTTTTATATATTTTTCATGTTATTAAGTGTACTATATATAAGTATATGAGAACCACAGAGCTTAAAAAGATGTTATGAATTTTATTTAAAGAATCTTAAGAATAAAATAATGAGGTTCTTTAAGGGAGGGGAAAAAAAAAAAAGAAGAGAGATCTTAAAATACTTATGTAACACTTTTAAGGACCTTAGCTAGCTCACAAAGGTCCTACGCAAGGCTACAAACAAACCAAGCTAAACTAAGCTAAGCTTCTAAAGACTTGTGTTTGGCTTGTTTAAAATTTATTGAGTTGGAACTCAAGTCAAGCTTTGTATCAAGCTTGAAGTTTAATCTTGGGCTCAGCTCATTTAGCTAAAGAAATTTTAGTTTGAGCTCAAGCCAAGCTAAGAGTCTATCAAGCTTTTATCAAGTTTAAAATTTAGGCTCAACCTTGACTCATTTAAATAGCCCGTTTTTTCATTTTTTTTAATCCTAAAAATAATATATTAATGTTGCTACAAATATATGTACAAAAATATTTAATAAAAATTAGTTTTCAGTATTTTAATTATATAATTATACATAATATACCCGAAATATAAAACTCATAAATTTATTAAGGAGCTTATTGATGAATCTACTCACAAGTCTAAATGAGTTTATTCACAAGCTCATTCGCAAACTTAAATCAAAGCTTAAGCTCGGCTAGTTTAGATAAACGGGTTTTATTTTGAACTCGAGCTCGAGCGGAGCCGAGTTTGAAGTGAGCAGAGTTTAAATAGCTCAGCTCGTTTGTAGCCTTAGTACTACGGATATGGATGCTCTTGCTTTTAACACTTCTTGAAGTTAAACATCACAAAACCCACCTGATAATTCCCGAGTGTACGAGACTTGAAACCAGCTGCACTGTAGTCGAAATAGTACTCCCACGTCCGAACAAACTTTTCATCGAATCCCAAAGAATGGATTTTCCTGAGGTCATAACTCAATAAGAAACAAAATCACTCTTTAATTTTGCCAAAAAGAGTTTCAACTTGCAAGCCAAATGTTACTGAACTCTTCTTTTAGTTTCTGGTCAATCACTTTTTTATGGGAAAATTGTAAAGAAGCACCATAAGCTATTGGTTGGATGTAAAAAAATCCCTAGACTCATGTAGTGTGACTTCACCTTCCATGATTTCTGAAAACATACAAATAACCCAAGTCATTACTAGAACCTCAAAACCACTGCTGGAAGGATCAAAAAAACAGTGATTTTGGGTTTCAGTGATGGCTTTAGGCGTCTGGGAAGTTCCCATGTGGTGTTTAGGGGTTTATCCGAGTCTAACGTAGTTTGGGTATAATTGTGATTTTCCCTTCTTTTTATCTTATCTTATGGAAGGTATGTCAATATGCTGCATGAGACTTAGACTGCAATACAAGAGAAACTGGCCTGTTTTTCATATACCTTTGTTTCTCTAGGAAATTCCTTCTCCAGCATCGCAGTGTTTGGTAGTAATGGATACCTATATTTTCCAAATGCTCCACACTGCATTCAAATCAACGTTATGAACCACTAGGCTGTCGTATATATTCGGCCATCACTTACAAGACCATTGGCAGCAGGTTTTATACCAGAGTCTGGATGCAGAGGCCATGGCAGATGTAACCCTGCTCATTGAAGGCAAGCAGCCTCCAGGAAAGATATATTCCTTTATGAAATCAGAGCTCCTTCGATATTCGTCATAGCGCTCATCTGGTATTGATATGAACTGCAAAATAAAATGTTAGAAACAAAGTATTGCATGATGAATGATTTGTTTCACCTAAATGCACAACTCGATACTTTTCTAGACCTCATTAAGTACATACCTGTAGAACAAGGAGTCCATCCTCTGCTAGCACTGATTCACAGGAACCGAAGAACTGTTCCATATACTCGTGACCAACAGCTTCTAACATCTCGCTGAAAGGGCATTATTTACTATTGAGTTCCTTTTCTAATTATCATTTTCTCAATCCTATGTTGATGATGGGAAACAAGACTTACCAGGAAATAATTCTGTCATACTTATAGGTACTCGGCAACTGGCGATAGTCACATAGAAGAAATCTGATGTGATCCTGATAGAAAATCTTAGGATAAGCGACAAGAACCCATTATAATGTGCCAATGTCAAAATCATTTCAACTGTGTTGATGTTCCATATAGAAACTTCCTGAAATGTTACATACCTGGAGGCCAGCTTCTTTTACTCTCTGCTCTGCATACTTTAGTTGCTCTTGAGATAAAGTGACTCCCGTGTATTTGCATCCAGTTTGTCTAACAACTTCAATTGCTAAACTTCCCCAGCCAAAGCCAATCTCCAGAATTTTGTGCTTCTTTTCAATTCTAGCCTACATGGATGTTGTTTGGAAGCTCATTAACCTCAATGAACTTGCGGAAAAATAATCAACAAAAGAAAGCAGCAGAAATAAAAAGTAGAAAACGTACCTTCTTGATCAAATGAGATATCTTTCTCATTTGAGCAGCTTTCAAATCTTCACTCGGTGTCTTTCAAAATACTAGTAGAGCCATATTAGTTCAAGAAATCTCAAGAATCAATATCATCATAGAAATCTGTGGACTTCCAGATACTAACCTTGAATAGTGCACAAGAGTATGTCATACTTTCGTCCAAAAACAAAGCAAAGAGATCATTACTCTGCACATGACACATGAGATGTGTCATCTCACTATTGTCAATATGGGAATCAATTACTTGGTTTATTATATTTCGCTATTAAATTCCCAGCATCATTTAATTACATGGAAATTTCCTCGTGCTTCCAACTAGATAGGACAATAAATACCAGGTCATAATGGCGAGAGATATTCCTTCGAGCTTGTGTAAGAGTATTTTGCCGTGAAACATGCTTAAAGAAATACTTTGCAGATGCTATTCCAGCTGTAAGAAGGGCCGGCGTCCACCAGCCCCTAAACCCAGATAATGATTACAAAATTGGTGAATTTTTCTAGGACAGCAAATATTAATCAATTACTATTGATCGCAAAATAAAGGCAAAACGTATACCTAGTCCTATTTAGTTTCGAGACTGCTGAGTCTGAATCTCTGTTGGCTATTAGGATCTGCAGGCCTTCCGTGTGTGAGGTGTTGCTCAAAAGCATATAGTTCACACATAGCTAAAAGCATAAAAATCATATTTCATTGAACAAATTACCAGGAAAAGATTCAGCAGTCCATCGTTCTTGTCAACAAAAGAAAAATCACCATTGATGTAGGCATCAGCGAGGCCTAGATCAGCCTGAGTCATAACCTGAGGGATGAAAACTCACATTAGTTGCAACAAAGTAGGCATTTCAAACCTAGTTAATAAAATTCTACCAAACCGTAGCTTTATTACATAAAATTAATGAGACCCTGCTTAAAGCAATGTTGATAGAAAACACCTTCCAGTAAAACTGAGGGCTGTGTATCCTTAGAATAAGTTTGAGAGGGCATCTTTTTCTAGTCCCTTCAAAGGTGAAGATTGTACCTCCCTCCTCCAGCAACCTAGCACCATAAAAAACAATTCAGCATTTTCTCTTGCAAGACTTTTAGTGCTTTCTTGGACTAACATTTGAAAACTGTCAATAGTTGTGTTCACAAAAGAAACATAATATAACAATTTCACATGCTTTTTCTATATTTCCTACTCCCTCACTTTTTTCTATTTAATTGAAGTATTCTCCACTGGACCTTTGGCAAATTCTCTCTATATAGATGTTTGCTATATATATGGTCAAAAGAAAGTATAACTCTAAACCTTGTGCTTGTGCTTTGGAGTTTGCAAACTATGTAGATGAGTTATATCAGTTGATGATGGCTGAGAAACTCGAAACATTAGTCACAAACTAAAGTATGGTATAACAGCTATACATATTCCCCTCTAATACATGCAGCAAATACAACAGAATCCTAGAAAAATTAGGATACTAATGACATGAAAAACCTTATAACTGACACGAGTTCTGTGTATAATTGACGATAAGCAGCCTCAGTTGGAGTTACCAACATGGTATGAGATTTTTGTTGACGTCAAGTGGAAGTGATCAAATTAAAACTAAAAATTTTGCAATTTTTGTTTCATGAACAAGTAAAACTCACACGAGACATCCGGTAGAAATATAACGTCCAAGGAAGTTAGTAACAAATAGGCGGGCTCCCAATTCTGTGATCGTCAGTACCATGTGTTTTGGGTTCTGAAGAAGAGAACAGCTCTGTTTAATCATACCATGGGCAGCAAGAATTCCAGCCTGCAAAAGAGCTTCCTCTATTGATGATCTATGCAACTTACTTCAATTATAATGCAACAAACCATGGTGCTGATTTATATATGTTTGCATGCCTACTAGCAAGGGAAAGAAAGCATTTCCACCTTGAGCCCATCCTCATGAAAACCATAACCTGAAAGGACGGGTTACAATAGAAGCAGGTAAGCGAAACTAAATCAAATTTATCTGTAATGATGTAAAATTCGTTGAAGCTTATAACCACTGCAACAGCTCTAATGATCTCGACACTTTAAACTTATCAGTAGGGTGATTCATTTTTTGGGTGCAAATATAAAAATAAATTTTAGGAGTATAAAAAAACATTAGAAAAGAGGAATGCACTTGCTGCATAATTGTTATCTCATAATCTCACTTGAAGAATACAATACAAGATGGAAGGACATAAGTCCATTTTATGACTTGAAAGGGCGGTAGCAAAAATGACGGCGGAGAAGGACAAGTAAAGACCTAAGCTCATAAAGGAAGTCACTCACTCAACCTTAACAAGTAAGCTAGCTATCGTTTAAATAATTGCCCATTCGTTCATGAAGCTAATCGTGACTTTCCTATTTGCCAAGTAAAATGACAGCTCTATTACTTCACCACCACTAAACATATTAAAATTGCAAGTGACATCTTTTAACAACAATAAAGGAAAAATACTTTAAGAGCTATAGGATGTAACTAAAGAACATAGATGTATAACGAAAGCCTTAACAAATATATGAGACGCCTGAAATACAAACTCACCCTGATAAGCTCCACAAAACCAAATTCCTCTTTTCCCTTGAATATGATGCAACTCGAGTGAAGCTTTTGATGCAGCAACAGAGGGAACTGGGTGTCCTGTAGACCACTTGAGCAAGGTATTTTGTGGTTTTCTCTCAGGATTGAGAGTCACAAGAAATGGCAAATCCATATCACCGAGATTCTGCAACAACACCTTTGAACTCATTGTACAGTAGAAATAGCAGTGTCACAGAACAAAAATACTTCTTGCAGACAGCATCTATCACCCGAACTAGTCCCAAGACTAAAATGCTATTAAAGAAAATTTAGTATTAGTTATCAACCTAAAGGCATATTCTGTTAAAGCAAGAGCATAATGTACCTGGAGGATGTTGAGCCAGTATGTCAAACAAACCTTCTGCTCAGTGCTACCCAGGAAATTCCATGCACTCCATGCTGCTGGGTTCTTGGGCATGAAAGATTTGTCGCGGTGCAGGTAAATGTCACTACAAATGAAAATGTACAAAAGGGTTGTGGACAATGTAGTAGAGTAAAGAAGACATTTTGGAACTTAGCAGTTTTGCTGATTTGACCATAAAATCATCATGTTTTAGGTGTCATTATTTCGAAGAATGTTTCACCATATGCAACATAGAGAAAGCGTAGCATATTTTGACTTCATGACCAGTTAAACAGAATTTTTGTTTCAGTTTTCATTTACAAAAACAAGAAATGATCAGGAGTAGCGGCAAAATGCATAAACGAAAAAAAATATACCTGTAGGCATATTGGAAGGCTCCTAAGATCCTTGCTTCTTCAAATGTTGCTGCACTTCCTAATATCTTCAAGGTATCTGGTGCATGTGTAGCAATTATGCATCCATCATACTTCTCTTCAGAACCATTCCCATCAATTACTATGAATCCTGATCAAAATGTTCCGATTAAAAACAATAGAAGGTATTATTTTACATACTAACAGGTTATCCTCTTACTTCAAACTGTCTATCAATGCAAATAGCAAGTGTTACTTTATTTACTGCTGCATTGAGTTGGACTAAAGAATTGGGACTCCATTTTTTATACAATACCGGAATCTATTACAAAACTTGAATTATTTTGACTCCTCTGTGCTTTACAAGCAAATCACTAATGCTTTGCTCTTGGCTTTTCTCGTTTGCCTATTTGATTCATTTGCAGCTCGTCATATATATATATATAGCCTATTGTAATATATGTAGAATATTATATTTACATTACTAGAATAATCCTTAAAGGGTAACAGTATCTTCTAGACAAATGTAATTAATGAGGTGATAGGTATGGGTTGGTACACCAACTATTAAAAGCATAATATTTATATATATGTGCAGTATATACAACATATTAACACACAGAAAATATAAATTATTTTCTTCCTTGTCTCTGTTTTTCGTCATGGTATCAAAGCCTACTCTCTGACCCAAAAAAAAAAAAAAAAAAAAAAACCTTATTCCTTTAGCCTTTGACCATTGGAAATGGCTAGGATTAATGAGATAAATGTGACCACTATTGCTTCTTTGGATCTTGAAAACCCATCCATGCAGATCACCATTCACAGGTTGAATGGGATTAATTTTTCACAATGATCAAGATCCGTGACCTTGTACCTCCGTGACAAAGGACACCTGGGTTACCTTACTAGTAAAATCAAGGCACCAAAAATTAGTAGTTCTAAATATCAGAAATGGGATTCAGAAAATTCTATGACAATTATATGGTTGATTAACTCCATGGAGACTGAGATTGGGCGTGCATAGCTTTCTTGTCTACTGCTAAGGAGGTTTGGGATGCTGTAAAGGAAACTTTCTCTGATTTAGAGAATTCTGCCTAAGTGTTCAAACTCAAGTTGAAACTCCGAGATCAAAAGCAGCTAAAATTTGGCTGTGACTCAATACTATAGTATTCTACACAATCTCTGGCAAGAGATTGACTTATTTTATGATGTTGAGTGGAAAAGCACTGAAGATGCACTCCTGTACAAGAAAATGTTGAACAAGGAGGGGCTATTTAATTTCTTATATGGCCTAAACAAAGATCTGGATGAGGTACGTGGACGAATCTTAGGAAAGTCTCCCTTACCATCCATTTGAGAAGCCTATGTTGAAGCCTGACAAAAGAGAGCCACAAACGTGTCATGTCATGCTCAGCTCCTCTCTAAGTCCTAATGAGGATCATTCCGCCTTAGTAACGCATCGAAATGATAATGCTGGTGACACTCGTATTAATCAACGAGAAAGACCTTGGTGTGAGCATTGTCATAAGAAAGGTCACACCAAGGACACCTACTGGAAACTAAATGGTAAATCAACTTATTGGAAGCCTAGAAACTCATCAAGTGCTCATGGATATATTGCTGAAAAGATTGATCAAAACCCATTTACTCTTGAGCAAATAGAACAGCTCCAATGCCTCCTTAGCCATGTCCAGAATTATGAACTACAACCTACTACTTTTACCTATCATGCTACTAATACAGGTAATTTGCCTACTACTCTTACCGTTGATGCTTCTTCCTGGATTATTGACTTCGCAACCTCGGATCATATGACCGGCCAATCCCAACAGTTTACTACTTATAGGCCACACCTAGATAATTTCAAAATAAAAATAGCCGATGGTTCTTTATCTATGGTTGCTAGGTAAAGGCTCTATTTTTATCTCACCTTATCTTACCCTACATAATGTTCTTCAGGTTCTCAATCTCTTGTGTAACCTTCTTTCTATAAGTAAACTTATCCATGACCAAAATTGTATTGCAAAATTCTTATCGTCTAGTTGTGAATTTCAGGAGTTGCCCTCGGGAGGACGATTGGGAGTGCAAGGAATGTAGTGGGCTGTACTACCTTGACATTTGTTAGAATATTAAATATGTTAATGTAAGGGTATTTATGTATTTTTATGTTAACAATACATATAAGATACTCTGATGGGGTTTACAATATCCTAACACCTCTTCATCAAAATAACATGGTATCATAGCTTACTTTGCCGAAATCGAAATCCTAAATACCCAAAATTAAAAGCCTTTGTCGGAAGGTAGTTTGCAAAACTCTTCACAATCTCCTTTGCCAACTAATCAATAGCTGATTGTTATTATAGTACTTTCTTCCTCGGTCGAATCATCATCCTAAATTAAATAAAGATCAAATCTTTTCATTCGGGTCTTTTGGTTTTGTTGTCAAATCTCACAAAAAAAAAAACCGTAGAGATGAAATCCTGAACGATTCTAATTGGAGCAAACTATATGTATTTATGTTTGCATATTCCTGTCCTGGATTGTGACCGTATCAGGTACTTTATGTATTGGAGCATCTTCGAACTCTTCGACATCGACAATTTGGAAAATGGTGATTTGGAATTGTGTTGAAGGGTTTTGACTCTAGGGTTTGGAGTATAATTTGACATCAACATTTTGGAAAATGGTGATTTGGAATTGTGTTGAAGGGTTTTGACTCTAAGGTTTGGAGTGTGGTTTGAAGAACACAGAGAGAAGAAAGAGAATGAGCATGATCAGGCTTATGACATGAATATGGATGGACAACTTCATTTTCAAGAGAAAACTCAATCTAGTATAGTCACTTTATCAAGGAAAGAATATGACAGACTCTTAAGATTTCAATATATTTCGCAGTCATCTACTTCTCTATCTTTAGTCCAATCATGTAATCCTATCGTTTGTCTTACTCAAGGTTCTTTAAAGTCTTGGGTGGTTGATTCAAGAGCTACCGATCATATTTCAAGATACACTTGATTGTTTTTCTCAAATTACACACTCTTCTACTTTGCCAAATGTCACTCTTGCCAATGGATCCACTTCGCCTGTAAGCGGTATTGGCACAGCACACCTGTTACATCATTTCCTTTAAAATCAGTTCTATACATATCTCAATTACCTTTTAACTTACTATCTGTTAGTAAACTCACCACCTCCTATAATTGCTCCATCACGTTCTTTCCTTCTTCTTTTGTGATATAGGATTTGAGTACAAGAAAGACGACCAGTGGAGGACATGAGTCAGGTAAGGGTAGGTATACCAACTATTAGAAGCATAATATCTATATATATGTGCAGTATATACAACACATTAACACATAGAAAATATGCATTTTTTTTCTTCCTTGTCTCTGTTTTCCTCAATCCCCTCTGATGAAATTGCATAAGTAGCTGCAAGCAACGGACCTTCCACAAGGATCATTTCTAGAAGGGATGGCCCAAAAGGGATGGCCCAAATCAACTCCACAAAGTGTAATGGAACCTAAAGTGTAACACAAGCATGCAAAAATTTCTGATAAAGGCTGCATCAACTTAATTAACTACATCATAGATTAAGGGTATAAAGGTTTTGCACAGGCAATCAGAAATCAAGGAGCTTCGCTCCTTCCGTGGAAAGTAAAATCAAGCATGTGAAATTTATTGAATTTCTTTATAGTGTTCCAAACATTTCTAGATATTTTGACTGAATCATGTATCAACCTACTTGTATTGTGTCATTTCAGGTTCTAATTTCTGTCTAAGTAACAAAAGAATAGAAAATAACACTTAAGAATAAGAAATCTAGATTTAATTACCCCCATCTGTTGTTGAAATAGATTGCACTTGACATCCTGTTCTTATTTTACATCCTCTAGATTCCAACACTTCCCTTACCTGCATATTTCAAAGCAAATATAGATATGCCATGCTTCTAATCAAAATGAGGGAACTGCATTTCAATTTGATTATATAAACTGATCTTGAAGTTTCAAGATTTGTTGAAAGATATCACCTTTTGGACATATGAATGTGAGCGTCTGCTAACGGTAAGCCACTGAGGACGGCCCAAGATCTGTATTGAGATGCACATATGCACTTACCGGTTTTAATCTTATGTGAAAGTTGAGAGGCAAGATTTTTCAGAAGTTATAATCCGACATATAATAGGCAACTAAACAATATAAGTCCTAATTACTTTGCCATTATCAGGCTCTGTTTAATCTTCTTGGCTAAATATATACCTGCAGCAGATGATGGTTTCGGCAAAAGGATAAAACTGAGTAAGCTGAAAAGCTCATAACTCCTTCTTCAGGACAAGACCAAATGGAGCCACATATAGGAATAAGATAAGATTTTCCCAACTGATTACTAATAATTCCAAAATAAAATTATGTACAAAATAAAATAATAATAATTCCTAGATCTCACAAGGTAAGCCTTCTGAAATAATATGGAGTAACCATGGGACTTGATGAATTGCCCTAAGGTCTCGTTTCGATCCAGGTCAGGATTGCTCTCAAGCGTTTCAAGGTAACTGCAAACAGCAAAACATCCAAAAGAAGAAAGAATGAATGCTATGCAGGTTAGTAGCCTTGTTTGTCAATTGTGTCTCTTGATAAATAGGGGTCAATGGGTTCAGAGTGGTTTGAACAGATATCCTGCTATAATACTGTGATAAATTTTATATGCATGACTAGATGATCTAAGCGTTTTAACCTTATCGGTCAGAAATGGTGCATGGCACCGTTCTATTCATTAGTTTATATTCCAGCTATGAGAGAAACACGATGACCACATCTACACCAGTTTAAACTTCCTAGAGGCATTTGTTTTTTTCACACCTCACTGCTAAAGTATGCAAATCGAAATTCTGGATTCCACTCTATTGCTAGAGAGAAGAAGAAGAAGAATGTACCTCAGGACATCATCCTTGAATTTGATTATCTCTCGGATCATTTGCCAGAAGTAGGGATTCAGCGCATTCTTCTTTTGGGCAAACAAACTCGAAAGACCACTTCTGCTTCCCCATTCACAGCCATTGCCTTCATCTAAGCTCACTGAGAATGACATGTCTGAAATCTCCATATCAACTCCCAGGCTCTCAAAGAACTCCATCATATTAGGATATGTCACCTGCTTATACATACATATATATTATCACCCTGTTGTCAGCAATGTGCATTACATGATATCCAATATCTAACGTTTTAATATGGCTTCTTCTTCATATATCAAATGGAACTATTACATATTATAACTAGCTAGGCATCATCGTGAAGTCCCAAAAAACCAGTCCATGCGGTGCCCCTGACAAATGCAGCAATCATGGTAGCACAAAACAAAGTAAGATACCCCGCAGCATAATAGTAGCAGTACCATCTCACATTATGACACGCCATTCGCGTGAGATATTTAAATTCCATCTGCTAAAGCTTTATTTGACAACAAATGGGCGCAAGTCAATATAATGTAGTTCGACTAGTCGAGCTTAAATGTCAGTTAACTTTTGAGTTGACTTTCCTTTACACCAGTGTCATTTTAATTAAAAGCAAATATTCTTCCTAAAATAATCAAAGTTAAAAGCTCAAGTTTTGCTAATACAGCACAGCTTTTTAAATTATAAACTCCAACGATGTTTTGATCTTCGTAATCAATATGAGTTATTAACTCAGCTAAAAGTTTCGCCGGAAGCAGATATATTTAATTTAAGTACTTCAAGATGGGAGATGGGTACCCTTGGAAAGGGCAAACCACATATACTCAATTAATTCATTCGTTCATTTGAGGATGCTTTCCATTCATCGGATACCAGTACATATGCTTTCATAAAATAGGAGCTCACATCCTTTTAGGAAACTATTAACTGAAGATATCATGTTTAGTACTTGAGAGGAATACTGTAAATTGCTTTCTGCCTCTTTCCGCTCGATTTGATGTTAAATTTGTTAAAAAATTAATTTGCAATTTTCTACATTTGTTGATGGCGGTGAAGTGCTTAATAGCTAAGTAACGGACAGCTACAATCATCTATATGTTAAGATTTTTCTTTATAAAAATTACTCTATGTTAAGCATTGATAAGGGTTGTCTTTATCTCTAGGATTTACTTGGTGTCAACTATGATAATTTATGGCCAAAGAATAGCTTGTAGATAAGCGTTGTATACTGTCAAAAATAATGTTTTCCGCCGTCTGGAGCTAGGATTTTAACCGCCAATGTAGTCTTCGAAAAGGACACCTCCCCCATTTGTACTTTTAAGCCAACACATATATGAAATGGTCCGTACGTTCAGCTCTAGCTCCTCTCTCATAATCCATCTTCCTACTTAATTTTATGTTTATTTTTAAACATTAATATTATTTATATTGCCCCTAACATATTTTTGGCATCAAAGCTGAACTCCTTCCACTATGCACATACCTAAACATACTATATACAAACCTTAATTATAGCATCAACAAGCAATAATACTGCATTCAATTTTTCCCAAAAAGGTATCCCTTATTTATTTGTAAAAAATATGATATGTGGAGCACGATAATAAGAACATTATTATCTCACAAGATTTATAGGATATTGTTGAGAAAGGTTATGAAACCATTATTATTAGTCCAGAGATACAAGCAGTCTGGATGATACCTCAATGTAGAGAGTATAAAGAAAATGTTATGAAAGATGCCAAATCATTGTTTTTCATACAATAAAGAGTCGGTCAATCAGTTTTACCACGAATCATGGGTGCAACTATGTCACATGAGGCTTGGGAAATATTAAAAAAGCAATACAGAAGACATGATAAAGTTATATAAATCAAACTCCAAAATCTATAGAGAGAGTTTAATAATTTATTCATGAAAGATAATGAGTAGATACAAGAGTTCTTCTCAAGAATTACTATTATCATTAATCAGATTGGAGATTATGATGATGCAATTCCTTATAAGAAAATTGTTAAAAAAGCCTTGAGAAGCGCCAATTAAATTTGAGCATATAGTTGCTGCCAATGAAAAATCCAAAGATTTATCATAATTGTATTTAGATAAAGCTTAAGAGATCATTAGAAGTCCACGAAAACCGCATGAGTAGATTTACTACTCAACATCTAGAGTAGGCCTTCCGTTCAAAGTTAGCATTAATAGGCAACTAGCTAGCTGGCAAGATAAAAATAAAAATAGTGTTGGTAGTTCCTCTAACTTTACTAGTGGATGTAGTAGATATCAAAGTTTCCGAGGTCGTGATAGAGGAATAGAATCCAACATGAGAAGTGTCATAGGTGCTGAAATTGTTGCTAGAGTTTAGACCTGCTACTTGGGCAAAAGGTAAGGGAGCCAAAGTACTACAAACCCATGCACATAAAGAGCTTGATTAGCACTACACCAAGGGATTGTTCGGCGTGACCACTTCGATACTTAAGTTAGCTATGAGTTTGGGTAATAAGGTGAAAAATATTAGTAATCCTCTTAAAATAGAGTCAAAGTGTGTTAGGATGGATTCACTTCTTACCACCTCCAATCATCGAAGGGTTCCTTATATGAAAATGGCCATAGTAGGCTCCAAGAAAACAAAGGGACATTCTTTACACGTGGTGGGCTCTCATTAAGGTGCTAACCGGCCTGACCTATAGGATACAACAGTGTCAGGTGCAAATTGTGCCTACATCAATGTTGTAGTGGATATGTTGGGTACACAGAGTGGCCAAATGAAGTGCGGATTGCCAAAGAGATTCAATTGTCATATCGCCATAGGCTCTCCGTTGAGGTTCGCGATTAACATGACCTTTGCCTTCCCTGACCTCCATGCAGAGGTGAGGTCGGAAGTGCATGATGCCTAGGTGACCCAAGGTTGCTTGGGAGTTCATCCTTATCATTAAGGTGTGGCCTGCTTTGGGGATCCTCGTGGTGCGAACCTTTCAAATCCCGAAACTGAGCTTTTGGGCCCATCGCTTATTGGGCTTTTATCCAACAAGACTTAACCAAAAATCCACTACCAACAAGGAGTAATTTATCCCAATGCAGAATATGCAAGAAATTTGGGCAATATAGGCATGATTCCAAGAATTGTCATTTTAAATGCAAAAGATGTAGAACTCTCAATCGTTCTTAAAGAGATTGTTATTATAAGAATAAAGAAGATGATAAAAATGCAAACTTTTCTAAAGAAAATTAAGATAAACAGCAATTTTATTCTTGCACAAATGCAGAGCAATCATTTGAAAATTCATGGTGTGTTGATAGTGGATGTAATAATCACATGATTAGGAATAATGAGTTATTTGTTGAGTTTGATGATAAATTCAAATCTGAAGTGATGGTTAGAGATGGCAAAACTCATGAAATTTCTGAAAAAGAGTTATTGCTAGTGACACTAAGGGAGGTAATTCCAAACCAATTTATGATGTTCATTAGGTTCCTAAATTGACTCGGAATTTATTGAGTGTTGGCCAATTATTACAAAAATGTTATAAAGTGATTTTTGATGATGGTAAATGTACTATTACTAATAAGAAGAATTGTATTGTAGAAAAAGTCAAGAAGAGCATGAATAAAGTTTTTCTTTATCTATGCCTCTTAATGAATATGCATTACAAAGTGTAAAAAATGATGAATCCTACTTATAGCATTTGAGGTATGGCCATTGGAATTTTAAGGGATTTCATTTATTAAAGAAGAAATATATGATTATTGGATCGCCAAATATTTCATCTCCTAAGAAAGTATGTAAAGGATGCATATATGGCAAAATGCATCATTTACCATTCTAGAAGACATCATATAGAGCTTACCCCTCTAGAGTTGGTTCGTTCTAATATATTCGGACCAACAAGAATGCTATCCTTAAATAGGAACATGTACTTTATTTTATTTATTGATGATTATACAAGAATGATGTCTTTTATATTCTATCATACTCTTTATGTTTTGATTGCATTATTTATAGAAGAGTACAATTTAGTCTAGGTTATGATAAACCTTAGATTTGTCTTGTAATTAAGATTATATTTATTTAATAGTTTATTAATTTTCTTGAGCCTAATTATGTGTGCATTATTGTTTTCATGCATTAGCAGTGCTAGAATGTTAGTACATGAACATATTTTAATCTAGTTAACAGAGAAATTAATAGATTGCATAGATTTGCATAATTAGAGAGATTTGCATGCAATCCTGGTGATAGAGCAACATCAATCTCCTTTATACAGTTAAAATTTAATTATGATTGAAACTTGTTATAAGTAGAAAATCGCTAGTACAAAGTCTAAGAGCCCATAACTAAAAGATAAGATTAGCAATGCATCGAAAGATGGTCAGGTAGAGCCACTCTGGTGTTTAATTTAATAGTGTATCTCAAGAGAATAGGAGAATGTGAGTGGAATCACATACAAAAATAGTTTTCCCTAGATTCTATTTGTAGGTAATGGTCATCCCAGAACTAAGGCCCACAAAATATTCTTTGTCCATGTTGTGCATTAACAAGAGAAGGGAATAAGGAAAGTAGGAACCCCTTAATTGGTAGCCAACCTGGACCAAAGGTGGTGGCAGTGATCATTCAAGAAAAGTGACTAGGCAGGTGGAGAGTTGCATCTTTGGAGTACCGCCAGAAGTCTAAAGTACCTCAAACCATAGAGGTTCAAAGTACCTCCGAAGAGACATCGGGAACTAAGAAGATGTTCCCATCAAAGGAGGAGCTCGAGAAAGGAGGACCTAGATTTAGGTCCTTATGAAGAACAATGAAGGAAGATCGAATTCTAGCCCAAAAAATGACTGAGGCCCATGGTTTGGAGTGCTTGATAACCTTGTTGCTAGTCTATTTTGTTACGATATGCTTGGTTCAATAAAATGAAATCAATATTGCAACTTTATTATCACCGAATATCTATTCCTTTGTTTGATTTGTAAAAAATTCTATTAAAAGAATCTTTATTTCGTGTAACATGAAATAAATAGGGAATCCCCATTCATTCCCTTTATTGGAGGAATAGTTATTCCTGATTAAAAAGTATGTTTTGTTTTGAAAATACTCTTAATTATAAAATAAGGAATTGTTATTCCTTTCTAATTTTATTTCATCTTAGTAAACCAAATGCACCGCAGTGTTAGGTCTAATGAGCCATAATCAAGTATTGCCTATCAAACCTTAATAGTGAATTCACAATACATTGACGTGATTCTAGTTTCTATTAATTAGAAAAAGATTCAATTAATTAATCTAGGACGAGGAATTAATAATCTTGAGAAAGATATTAAGTTCAAGTAGGAATAGGGATGCAACTGAGATGGGTTTGGGGTGGGTCACATAAGACTCACTTGACCCGCTTACCTATATGGTCTCCTAAACCCAACCTTAAACCATATAAGGTTTTCATTGCTATATCTAAACCTTTCCTATAGGGTATCAGGTCGACCCACCCCACCACGTTTGATCTGCTTGAGGATATTTTAAATAAATAATTAAAACATAAAATTACTTTAACTAAAAAAATAAATAACGAAATCTAAGTCAAGCTATTAAAATAAAGAATATCTCCAAACAATTTGTGAAAATTTAACTTTTACACATAGCATAACTAAAAATATATAATGCATTATTCATTGTGAATATTAATATAAGTTAAATAAATACAGATTATGAGTTGAGTTTCAAAGATCATATCACAATTAATGTGATTTAAGAGAGAGAGTGGCGAAGATTCTAATTCTCTAGGTCTTCTTTTGAATTTGAATTGGATTTTTATGTAATTTTTTTATTTCAAATTTTATTATATTTTTGGTGAGTTGGGTCGCGGCCCGACCCTAAACCCTATAGGACCATAAAAAATTTTCAAATGCAATCCTAAATCCTATAGGGTTTATAACAAGTTAGGTACCCAAAAACAACCTGCTCAATTGCATCCCTAATTACAAATTTTGTAGCACAAGAAATTAATTATCTATTTATATTATATTTTTAGAATTACATAATAAAATCGAGTGGTGATACAAAATTTAAATGATCTTGCAATAGGATTGATTTAATTTGATGATTGACTTGAGATTATATTTACATTAGTGAATTCGTAATAATAATTAGTTTTATAATAGGTGATCCTCATGCGAATGATATTTATACTTTGTTTATATACTACTATTTCGATAGGTATATTTGTCAAAGTGATTGTAGGGTAGAAATGAGTATAAGGTTTTTAAATTGGTTAAATGATTGCATCACTAACACAGTCTAAGGGGAAAAATATAGTAAAAGTTTCGTCTACTATTTCTGTGTGTGAGTATAACAAAAAATGTTTTTTTATGTTACATGTTTATTATGCACAAATACATAAGTCGTAATTTTAATATCCTATTACCACTAAATTGATCAACTTTAAAATTTTTTAGATACTAACTTGAAACAATTGACTTAACTTGTCTACTTTGTGGGTTATTTTCAATCCGGTCTTTTTTTTCTAATTTTTTTGTCAAAATATTATTTTTTTCTTATACCTAGAAAATTAAATTTTCATTTTTTTTTCCATGTATCATATCTATATCTTTATACAATTAGATTATCCCCCTACTCCCTGTAAGACCGAGTTATTAACTCAATTTTGTGGTCTATGAAAGTAGAGTTTACCGTATTAAGTTGTTTATTCTTTTTTTTTTTTTTTTTAAATGATGTTTTAGTCTCTATTCATTTCAATCGACATATAACTGTGTTCGATCTCTTAACATTTCAATCAACAGGTACCACGTGCGGTAATTATATATACGAACATGTTACCAAAAATGAAAACCACTCAGAGTTTGTTTATATTTTTATACTAGTCCATAAAAGGTCGGATGCCTTTTTCACGCAAGACACAGGTTGCCGTGCTGTCCCTTGTTTGTGGGTTGCTGGTGTTAGTGAAGTGGGAACCACAAGCGTGTCATTCCAATGTTATTGAAACGTGTCACCTTCTGTTCCCACAATGTGAGTTTTTCAATTTTTTTTTTATATTTATCTTTTTGCGTGAAAAGTACCCACGAGGCGTTGGAAATTCATGTTTGGATGGAAAATATTAAAAAAAGAAAAGAAAAGAAAACTAATTGAGACATGTTTGAAGTGATCTCTATGGTGCAACGTCATCAAAAATAGAAGAGGAAAAGTCAAATAAATGAATTTGGATGTTTCAGAGAATCCTGGCCCAATCAGATTTCACAGGCAGACGATGTCAAATGATCCCTCCATGGGGTAACCCCAAGAAAATGACGAGCTTCTCCAGCTAAGCGATGACTCCTCTACCCTCTCAGGTCTCAAGTTGCACTTGTCTCCATCCCTTCATTTATGTTTTTATCAATGGATGCCCTTGCCCATGATTTCAATCCATTTTAACGCATTTCAAGAATCCCATGGTTATTTTAATACAGTTTCCTGTTTTTCTTTTTTATAATAATTGTCTTGAAACACTTGATAACCCGTTTAAGGTAAATGGAGGACTCCCTATAATATCTTAGTACTTCCATGTCGAAGTTCCACACTGAAATCTCTTGGTCCTTGTGCTAGGAGCGGGAGGAGAGATAAAAAATTAAAGATGTGCTTTCTTTTTTTTTTTTGGGCCAAAAAAGATGTGCTTATTTACTTCTCCTCAAAATGCAGATAACGTTGTAAATAAATGTTCAAGCACAGCACCACGATTCAACAAATACTTTAAAAAAAAAAAAGAAGCAATTATATAAATAAAAAAAATGATCCCACTGATTGGATCTAAAAGTATTGCAAAATATAAATAAATGAAAATCTTATCTATAAGTCAGAAATCAAACAAAATATTTCCAAAAGCTGACAATCTTTTTGTATTCCCTCTCATGTATTTTATTTATGAGAAGAATTTACGAAAAAAACGCTTTCCCAAAGCTGTATTCAAGTACACGTTGGCTTAGCTTATCCTACTATATAGGAAAAGTATTCTGATATATACACACACACACATATATATCAAGATGTTATAATGGTAGATCATCATCATACCAAAAACTACAAACCCCACTGGGGAAAAAATCCACTTTTTATTTGAATCCTTACGTTTTTAAAAACCAACAAAAATAGAATTTTTATTAAATAAGTTAGAATTTCTGTTCATATTGAACATGTGTTAGCTTCAATTTGGCCATGGACTAGTAAGCCAAAATATTTAGGACACTTACAACTTTTTCCAGCCATTTTCTTATTTTTAAACAAAATTTTTGTATTTCTATTGACTTTATTAAATTATCTTATTAAATATTTAGTATTATCATTTTGATGAATTCGTTATTGTGGACCAATTTAAAGTTGATAGTGTTATGTATACACTTGAAAACTTAAATAAATTTTGATGAATGTTCTTTTTTTTAAAAAAAAAATTTTAAAGAGTTCAAAAATGTTAAACGGCTTAAATAGAAGAAGAAAATTTTAAATATACCCCTCGAAAAGTAGATAAATGTTCTTGATTAAATGCATACCTTTCCATTTATCTATATTGCTTATATTGAGAAGGGAAAAAGAAGAATGGAAAGAAAGTTAATAATTTGTATGAACAAAAAAGTATAGTATCAAAATACTATACACCCACAAGAAGGAAGGGAAAAAAAATTGATAATTTGATTCTATCCATTTTATTCTCTAATATATCTTCTAACTTAATAAAAAGATAAATTGAATTTCCCTTAATTTCACGCCTTTTTTTTTTCCTTCGTTGCAATCATAATTTCAGAAAAAGGGAATAGAAATGGAAAAATTCAATATTTAATAATAAAATTTTAAATTTATCGATGAAACACGTAATAATCAAGTCCCTTCATCGACTAGTCTCCACTGGCAATATAGACCCAGATCGTGACAGCCCCTTGTCATTTTCAATGTCCACAATTCTCAGTCGTCGTTTGAGGAGGGCAAAATTTTTGGAGACAGATAACTTGAGAAATCGTTTCCATTATTAGTTAGAGTAGCTTTTATCGGTTATAACCATATTTTATATTTATTATTAAAGATATTTTTAATAATTATATTTTTTAATTTTTTAAATATAAAAATAAATTTATGATCCTCAAATTCATTTCAATCTAATCTAATCCGTTTTATTACAAATCAATCATACATACGAAATGTGACCTTATTTCTTTTACTCACCCTACCTTTGCCCTAGATTCGGCCATCACTCAGATGAACTATCTACGTGTGGTTCCTCTCTCTCCGGCTGGCAACTCCATCTCCTACTCAACCAAATTTTTATTCAGAGTTAAATATTCCTGCTCTCTCCTTATCTTACAAAGCATAATCTGTCCCTCTCACTTAATTTAATTCTTTTCCCTTTTCTTTTTCCCATCCACTTAATATGGTAACATGTCACATCAGCATATCGCTGAATTTTTTATTAGATTTCCATAAAAAGTACCATGAATAAAAAAAAAATAAAAGTTTAGGATATTTTGTAAAAGAAAACTTTGTTTAGATATTTTTTTGTTAAAATTACAACAGTTTAAAAACCTTTAGATTAATGATTAACCCTTCCTCCGCCAAATCCCATACCGAGTATCTATAACTATACATGGCATCAATCTGCATTAATTGCAGCTCCAAGAAGTAGATAACAATAATAATATTACCATTATGGATCATTATTTATATCAATTAATTACTTTGAGAAATATGGCATTAAATGAAACAAATGGATAAATTATATTGAAATATCACAACTTTTAGGATAATAGGTCTTTATAATATCAAATGAATTTATTCCAAAACATTATCACTTTTTAATATGATTTATCCTAAAAATATATATATCTTTTGCATAAACAATTATATTTTACATTAAACAGCGTTCTCGCCAGGACCTCGAACATAGAATCCCAATTTCCACATGTTATTGTAATTACTAATTAAAATAAGGAAACACACAAAATAAAAAACAAAACAAAAAAAAGGGGGAAAAAAGGTTCTCATACCATGCCGATACCTCTTCGACTTATGCTCATAATGGAGAAAAGGCATTACGTGAAAATTTTAAAATTTGGTGGCTCTACCCAACTTTCAGTATCATTTTTAATCACAGTATCATTTTTGGTGTTTGCTCCAAGTCACTGGGAATGACAACGTTAAACTCTATCTTTAATTAAAAAGAGGAAAAAAAAAATCCACTTAATGAGGATTAGTAAACTAAAATTTGATTAGGCTAAAGTAATTACATTAGAATATATAAAAAAAAGATAATAATTTTGGATTATGAATACCTATTTGGACGACAGAAGATTAAATAAAATGATGGAAATATTAATGAAATATAGTGTGTGAGCTCTATAAAGGAAGACACACCTACACATCGAAAAGAAGATAAATATGGAACTTACACGATTGAAGACCATGAAACCGAGGTCTAAGTCGACGCCGTCAAAGGTCACCGTCTTTGCATGACCACCCAAGTAGTCCTCCTTCTCATAGAGCACCACCTCCACGCCGGACTTGGCTAACACAAACGCTGCCACTAATCCACTAACACCGCCACCAATCACGGCCGCCCTCATTCTCTCTGCTTTCTCTCCGTTCTATTACTTCTCCAAAAGCTCTTCGATTCAAACAACCAAGTGCAACGTATGCCTGCATCATAACATGGGTTATAGATTATTTTTCACATCTTTTCAAGAACACATGACTAGAAATTAAATGCAGTTTCAGAAAGGGTTGTACTGAAAAAAAGGAGCAGAAGTTGTCGAATAATTATTACCGGATAGCGACTGTTCTCGAAGAAGTTGGAAAGCCTTCAACTGTTCAACATGAAAATCGCCTTCCCCACACCTAGAAATTGCTGTCGACTGTAACTATATATAGTCCATATACAGTAAAAATCTTAAGAGCAATTAGTGCTATGACTAATTTATTACGTATGTATATGTTAACTGCATCCACTATCCAAATCATAATTTAATAAATCCATAAATTAAGGGAAAATTGCTTAAATAAATGCATTGACGAAACTCGTGGCAATCTAACCGAAATATATTGCCATTAATCTCTCAAAGGAGACGTATTCAGCTTCGAATCATCTTCCTATAATAAAATAATAATAACAATAATAATGGAATGGGCAAAACTATAAGACACCAAGTGAAACAGCAAATTGCTATCAGATAAAGAAACGAACTTTATTTAAGGCCATGAATAAAAGCCATCTCGTTTTCTTAAATGAGAATGGGAGAAAAGCCAGGAGCACAGAGAGATAAGGCCCACTGGGCCATACGTACTCGAAAAGTCGAAGCAATAGGTTGCTGGACACCGACATTGACAAGGGACAATTATGCAATGCTGCGAAAGAAACAATGCCAAATAAGTTAAGGAGTTTCCGTTTTTCACCTTAGATATTTATGTGTACATGCGTAATTTTTTATATCAAATTTTATACGCACAAAAATTTCGATTTATACTTGAAATTTAAAATACTCATATCAATGTTTTATTAAACTTTTTGTAGTTATTTTTATTATTATTTTATCAATATTATTTACACTATTTGATGATTTAGAAGAAACGATATATTAATGAATTTTTACTAGTTCTTCTAATACGGCCTAACAATGATAGACTATCTTTTCCATAATAAAAAATAAAGCAAATGATGTCAGGAAAATAGTATAAATAGTTATAAAAAGTTTAATTAAATATTAAATTAGCTGTTTGAAAATCCGGTTACAATTTAAAATTTTATGTATGGCTTGTATACCAAATTTGACATTTTCTTTTTTATTTTGTCTTGTTTTGTTTACCTCCTTTCCATCCGCTTCTAGTTTAGTACATCTTTTCTCCTTTGTTCTTTTTTTTTTCCAAGCCCAAACATATCATAAATATGGTTTGAATTTTTATATTACTTTGAAATAAACCACTTAGTTTAGTATAAGAATTCTTCCATAAAATTTTGGTTTGCTTTGTTTATGTAGACAAATTGTACCATAATTTATACATAGGGTAAATTATATTAAAAAAAAAATCAATGTATGAGGGTAAGTTCATTTAATGTATTAGCGTTTTAAATAGTTAAAAAGTAAAATTAACGTTTAGTGGTAAATTTACTTAAGGTATCAATATTTAAAGTGTTTGAAAAAAAGAATCAACATTTTACAAAGTGACTATAGTAAGGTATTTACAGTTAATTCAAATGTTGTATACCTTAAGTGAACTTTGTGAAACATTAATACATCATTCGATTCACTTTGTAAAATATTGATTCATATTTTTAACAAGTCGAAATATTGATAACTTAAATGAAATTGAACCAAACCCTCAAATGCTATAACTTTTGTAACCTATACTTTATATATAAGAAAACTAATACACATGACATGTAATCTCATACCAAAGTTACTAAATTCTGTTACTAATAACATGTATTAGCTATTTAAAAGGTCAATTAAATTAATTTTTATGAAATGAAGGAATTTTAAAAATATCTTAATAATTAATTTAAGTATAAAACCAGAATAAGATATAGATTTTGAATTGATCTATACGCATATTAAATAAAAAATATCATAAAAGTCACAAATATATTTCAATAAATATAAACTTATGTATTATCTAATTATGATATCATAGCTAAAGATTTATTTTAACCACATGTCTAATTTATTTATGTTTTTTTTAGTTTAGCTAGTTCATCCTATAAGCACATGGTGAATTTTTGGTTTTATCTAATATGAAATTTTTTGAACTTATAGGGTACGCAATCTATCCAATTCGATAAATATCTTATAGGATATTTTTTCAAGGATATGAGATAATTTATGGATCTTTTACCAAATCCTATAAGATTTTAGGTTGGGTTCTAGGACAGTGTAAAACCTATTGGTAACCTAAACCTTTTAAGAGAGAAAAATTTTATTAAGTTTATTACAATCAATAAAATTTAAAGTTAAACTAATTTTAAGTTATATATATTTCAAATACTAGTTTAATTTAATAAATGGAATATATAGTTTCAAATTTGTACAAGATTCATTTTTAATAACATCTTATTTAATTAACAATGATGACCTATTGTGATGTTATGCTAATAGAGTATAAATTTGGGAGGATTTATTATATATACAAAAACTAGTGGAAAGAAAATTTTCTATTAGTAAGCAAGAAGACAATCATAGGTACATATGTTATGTGGAAAAAAATTCTTTTTAGTTATCATTAATTATAAAACAATTACAGTTAAAAGATCGTTGAGTCTATCTTGCTCGAGTTTAGGTGCCCTATAGATTTTATCAAGTAGATTTTGGGTTCACAGACAAAAGCCCTATGAGATTTGGGATAGGTTTTAGGATACCTTACAAGGTATCAGGATGGCTTTGTTTTGCAACATAGTAAACTCACCTTAGTGCATCCTTAAACCTAATTGGAATATTACACACACTGTAAATAATTTTATTTGGTTAATTAGATTTATTATCTAGTTTAATTTTATGGTTATTTCCTACCCTTTAATGTTTCATTTGAACTTCAGTTAATATATTCAAACTTCTTTATAGTTGTTGCAATTCAACACTCTTATATTCATATTTTTTATGTTAAACTTATGACATAATGTATTATGAAAAAATAGCATGCATAGATAAACCTACTACCATTTGTTTAGCTTCTTTGATATCTCTTTGAGTCTCGGTGTTTGTCACAAAAAATAAATGTCCTAACTTGATGGCATTATAACCCGCTACGTGTCCTTAACATAGATGGACACATTAAGATTATGAAATCCTAAACCACAAAATATATATCATGAAACGTCAAACTCTCAAATAACAGGGTACCTGTTTACAATACTTTCTATAATAAAGCATCCAAATAACCTAGTTGGCATAAACCATGGCCAATATAATCTAAACTTATAACATAAAGAAAAATCTTATAAATCAGTCTTAAATTCATAAAACATATAAAATCTCATAAAGTCTTCAACTCCGTCTAATTCCATGCCAGCCAATCTAAATATCAACAGGAAAGTCAGGTGCACTATCGTCCTCTCTGTAGTCCATAAATACATCATATCCAGATAAATTATATATTACTTGATCTTTACCTGAACCTGAAAAAGATAAAAGAGCAAGCTAAGTTAGCCTAGTATGCCAAACCACATACACAAGCATATGAGTACACATCATACATAATCACATACAACCTATTCTAATGCAACATACATAGATTATTATCTTTTTAATTATCCAGCAAATAGCATAATTTAGAACCATCTACAATCCAGTCCTAAACCTGGAGTTACACACAATATAGAAAATAGATAATATATAAATATATTGGTGTTCGGTACCCCCCACACACTCGGTGCCATTATTGCACAACTCGTAAACTACCGGAATCATTTCTTTGCACAAGTCTACTTAAGACAACCTCACACATAGATCATCAAGGTGCCAGCTTTAGTATCACAGTCTGCCTAGTCCTTACTAACAACAGCCAAACACAAGCAACAATCAAATTTAATGATAACTAAAAATT
This sequence comes from Combretum micranthum, assembly GCA_024138025.1. NCBI lineage: Eukaryota > Viridiplantae > Streptophyta > Magnoliopsida > Myrtales > Combretaceae > Combretum > Combretum micranthum. Next base: position 975,910 of record JAMXBD010000325.1, read on the forward strand.
CTTTTTAGTTATCATTAAATATAAAACAATTACAGTTAAAAGATCGTTGAGTCTATCTTGCTCGAGTTTAGGTGCCCTATAGATTTTATCAAGTAGATTTTGGGTTCACAGACAAAAGCCCTATGAGATTTGGGATAGGTTTTAGGATACCTTACAAGGTATCAGGATGAGCTTTGGGTTTTGCAACATAGTAAACTCACCTTAGTTGCATCCTTAAACCTAATTGGAATATTACACACACCTGTAAATAATTTTATTTGGTTAATTAGATTTATTATCTAGTTTAATTTTATGGTTATTTCCTACCTTTAATGTTTCATTTGAACTTCAGTTAATATTCTTTATAGTTGTTGCAGTTCAACACTCTTATATCATATTTTTTATGTTAAACTTATGACATAATGAATTATGAAAAAATAGCATGCATAGAGAAACCTACTACCATTTGTTTAGCTTCTTTGATATCTCTTTGAGTCTCGGTGTTTGTCACAAAAAATATAATGTCCTAACTTGATGGCATTATAACCCTACATGTCCTTAACATAGATGGACACGTTAAGATTATGAAATCCTAAACCACAAATATATATCATGAAACTTCAAACTCTGAAATAAAAAGGTACCTGTTTACAATACTTTCTATAATAAAGCATCCAAAAACCTAGTTGGCATAAACCATGGCCAATATAATCTAAACTTATAACATAAAGAAAAATCTCATAAATCAGTCTTAAATTCATAAACATATAAATCTCATAAAGTCTTCAACTCCGTCTAATTCCATGCCAGCCAATCTAAATGTCAACAGGAAAGTCAGGTGCACTATCGTCCTCTCTGAGTCCATAAATACATCATATCCAGATAAATTATATATTACTTGATCTTTATCTGAACCTGAAAAAGATAAAAGAGCAAGCTAAATTAGCCCAGTACGCTAAACCACATACACAAGCATATGACTACACATCATACATAATCACATACAACCTATCATAATGCAACATACATAGATTATTATCTTTTTAATTATCCAGCAAATAGCATAGTTTAGAACCATCTACAATCCAGTCCTAAACCTGGAGTTACTCATGATTCCATAAAAACACACAATATAGAAAATAGATAATATATAAATATATTGGTGTTCGATACCCCCCACACACTCGGTGCCATTATTGCACAACTCGTAAACTACCGGAATCATTTCTTTGCACAAGTCTACTTAAGACAACTTCACACATAGATCATCAGGGTGCCAGCTTTAGTATCACAGTCTGCCTAGTCCTTACTAACAACAGCCAAACACAAGCAACAATCAAATTTAATTAAAAGCCGAATAGATTTAGGTCAATTATCAATTCTAACCTACAAGCACATACAACAAGTGAGGTAAGATCGTACCTGAATCAATTTCAAGTAATAGAACTCTAAATCTTCAAAACCCTAATCACATAAACAGAACATATTTCAACATACAACTCTCATAGCATATACCTAATCCAAACTTCACCTAAAACCCTAATCTTAATAGAAATATAATTCCACACCTTTCTCCTTGACTGAAACATAATAATTCTCCAAAATAACAAATCTCCTCAACAAATCCTTCCAAACCTTAGAATTCCATTCAATACAAATCAGACTAAAAATTAACAAAAAATCATTTTTTATGTAACCATAAGGATCAAGAACATTCAAACTTACCCAAAATTGACTCTCAATCCTTCTTGATCGCCAAAAATTTGAATCTCCAAACAAATTAGGGTTTTTTTTCAATTTTTCCTTCAAAACCAATAGAAAAACCTAAGGAATATGATAGATTTTTTAAATTTTAAAGACAAGAAATAGGTTCAATTATCGTGATCTGGACTTTTGAATCTCCTTGGATGCTAAGATCATGTATAGAGAGTATATTCTAGGTTTAAGGATGCTTTGGATAAGGAAACATAAGCTTAAGATATAAATAAATTCGTGGAAACTCTTTATCTTCCGAATAGGATATGTTGAAGTTTTTGAACATATATCGATGGCATAAACCAAACAGCGGCATAAATCCCAAAGTTGGCGGCCATTTGCTATCGGGTCATAATATAGAATATGTAAGTCGGCATGTACGCCGGTTGTATAATGTTACGAGGAACAGTACTAAGAATAGTACCAGATTTAGCCACGTGCCACATTAGCATAACGATTTTGTAACAGAATAAGCAGTTTCCTTAATTGTAAAAATATAGCCGTTACAACATCGCGCAGTTATAACAAATATAACATTACAAAATAGGATAGTCTTTACAATACAACTGTTAAACAACCAACATCATAGAATAGGAAAGTTAAATAGCCAAAATCCCAAAATCATAGAATAGGAAAGTTGTAATAACAGAAACTTGGTTGCATGCATTATAAGTACAAGTATAGGCAGGAAAGGGTTTCTTTACCCCTACTTTTTAAGAACAAACGAGCTAAGGAGTTGAAGACTTTCTCGAAATAGTCTTAGTGTGCTAGAACCTTTCCCTGCAAAATCAAACATTAGAGTTATTTTAGGGTTTCAATAGAAAGAGCAAGGAAAACAGATAGGTTAGAGAGAGAGTTCGAGAGATTGGAACGTATATGAACGAAGGAGAAGAGGCACTAAGGTTATTTCAATCGGGTTAACATCATTTATATACTTCGGTTAATCGGGTTGAATCCAACCCACATGATAACCCTTTTTTTTTTTTAGCCCTGTTGATAAACTTGAGTGTAACATTTGGTGCTCTCGTCCATGGCAACTCATTCATAAGAAGAGATTGCTAAGTTGCAATCCCTAGTTTACTCTATTGCTGAATCAGTTAAATCTATGCAAGCATAATTTCAAGAACAATTGAATACCAATACTCAGTTATAAATTACATGAATTCCATTCAAATTTCTTTAACTTCTTTACAAATTAAGATGGACAAAATTGATTCGAATAAGATTCATTCTAATACTCCTTCCAATAATTCTCTTGATAGCTCATCATTTTTGGATCCATTTGCTTTCTACAAATCTATTAAAAGGAATGAAATTGGAAATTCCAAAATTCGATGGTGAAGACCGTTTAGGGTGGATTTTCAAAACCCAAAAATTCTTTAATTTTTATCACATTCCTGATGAGCAACGCTTAATCATAGTTTCTTTTGCTCTGGCAGGCCGCGCATTGGAATGGTTTCAGTGGATGGATCAAAATAACCAGATCACTAATTGGTTTCTTTTTTTCTTAAATCTTTGGAGGCTCGTTTTCGTCCTTCTGAGTTTGATGATGTTTAAGGCACATTATCCAAATTAACCCAGAAAGGATCTATTGATGATTACCAAGATGAATCTGAAACTTTATCTATTCGGGTTTGTAGGTTGCCAGATAGTTTTCTGTTGAGTTGTTTTGTTTCTGGTCTTAAACAACATCTTTGAAGGGAAGTTTTAATTGCTAGACAAACTAATATTACTCATGCTATTTGGTTGACTAAGATGTATGAATCCAAGTTTCAGGATGTACCATCTTTTGGTAAAGGGCTACTACATTTAAATCTGCATCTCATTCTAATACTTTACAATTTTCTAAGCCAGCTTTGCCTGATACTACCCTTTCTAATAGTACAGATGGGTTTCAGTTTAAACCTACTTTACCAATAAGACGTTTGACACAAGGGCTGTGCTATAATTGTGATGAGAATTTTAGTAGATTTCACAAGTGTAGAGCTAAGTTTTTACTATTGATGTGTGATGAAGATAATGATACTTCACAACAGGACACTACCCATGAGCCGACTTGCTTAGATACAGAGGATGCTTATACAATCAGTTACCATGCTTTAGCCGGTAACCACTTGCCTCAAACTGTTTGATTTACTAGACTTATCAATGACAAGTCTGTTAGTATTCTGGTCTCAGGTAGTACGCACAATTTTGTGCAAAGTCATTTATTGAAGTATCTCGATCTTACTGTTACTTTTTCTCCTACTTTTAATGTTTTGATTGGTGATGGTACCAAAATGACTAGTCAAGGAAAGTGTGAGCATGTCTCATTTCATATTTAAGGTTTTTCTTTTGTGGACACTTTTTATGTATTACCATTACAGGGGGAAGATTTGGTTTTAGGGGTCCAATGGTCGAGAGAGTTAAGACCTGTTACTATTGATTATACTAATTTGACCATGCAGTTTTATAAACAAGGGGTTTTGGTGCAACTAAAAGGTAATAAGGCCTCTTGAACTCAGATTTCTCACCATCAATTTCGTTGATTGATGAAGGTCAATGCTGTAGCTTCTTGTTTCCACTTATTGGCTCTGGAGGTTATTGATAACACATTCGAGATTACTACCAACAACAAGGAATTAGACTCCTGATTAGGCAGATTTTCTCACGTGTTTGAAGCACCTTCATCATTGCCACCTCTTCGACAAATTCAACATCAAATTCATATTGAAGAGGGAAAGGGTCCAGTGAATGTACGAGCCTATCGATACCCACAGTTTTAGAAATCTGAAATTGAGAAACAAGTCTCTGAGATGCTTCAACAAGGGGTTATTCAATATAATACTAGCCCTTATTCTTCCCTTGTTTTATTGGTCAAGAAAAAAGATGTCTCTTGGAGGTTTTGTGTAGATTATTGGGCTTTAAACCATGTTACAATTAAGGATCAATTTCCTATTCCCATAACTAACGAATTACTTGACAAATTGTATGGTGCTTCTATCTTTTCGAAGTTAAATTTGAAGGCAGGATACCATCAAATTCGAATGCACCCAAGAGATATTGAGAAAACTGCTTTTAGAACTCATGAAGGGCATTATGAGTTCCTTGTAATGCCTTTTGGTTTGAGTAATGCTCCTGCTACATTTTAAAGCATTATGCACAAAATTTTTCGATCATTTCTTCAAAAATTTATGATTGTTTTTTTTATGACATTTTAGTCTATAGCAAGAACATTGAGGAGCATATATACATTTCGAATAGGTGCTTCAAGTTTTATGGGATAATATATTTTTCTTAAAGAAATCCGAGTACAACTTTGGGGTTTTAACCATTGATTATTTAGGACATATTGTTTCTAAGGATGGTGTTCGACCTGAACCTTCCAAGGTTACAACAGCAACTAACTGGCCTGTTCCTACTATAGTCAAACAATTGCGTGCTTTTTTAGGCCTATCAAGATATTATAGGCATTTTATCAAAGCTATGCCATGTTGGCAAGTCCATTGATAGATTTGTTATAGAAAGATGCCTTTCATTAGACTTCTGAAGCCACTATAGCTTTTGAGACCCTAAAGAGTGCTTTAATCTCTGCTCCCATTTTAGCTTTTAAATTTTCAAGGAGACTTTCATTGTAGAGACTGATGCATCAAGAGTAGAAATTGGTGTTTTTTACTTCAAGGAGCTCATCCCATTGCCTCTTTAGCAAAAACGATGCCTACTTACTTGCCCAAAGTTTTTACCTATGTTAGGGAGCTTTATGCAATTATGGAAGCAGTTCAAAAGTGGAGACAATACTTATTGGGTATGCATTTTCTTATTTGCACGGATCATAGGAGTTTAAAGGAAATTCTTTCTCAGGTTATTCAAACTCCTGAGCAGCAGAAGTACTTGTCTAAACTTATGGACTATGATTATACAATCACTCACAAAGCTGGAATTAACAATAAGGTGGCAGATGCTTTGTCTAGACAATTTGATGACACAACTACTTGCTTAGCATGGTCTTCCATACATTTTCAATTTGTGGATACACTTAAGGAGGAATACAAGACTTTGCCTGCTTTTCAGGAGGTCATTTCTGCCTTACAAGGGAATTCATACAAGCATTCTTTAATATGGAAGAATGGGTTATTATATTTAGATAACCGACTCTTTTTGGTGCCTCAATCATCCCTTATTCCTCACATATTATCAAAATTTCATTATTGCCCTTATTCAGGGCATTTTAAATATTTGAAGACCTATAAGAGGATTGCTTCATCATTTTTTGGGAAGGAATGTGTACTTAGGTGGAAAACTATCTTAGATATTGTCAGATTTGCCAACAATAAGTATTCCACGAGACCTCCAGCAGGTCTTTTGCATCCCTTACCCATACCAGACTACATTTGGGAAGATTAAGCATGGACTTTGTGACTTCTCTTCCTAAATCCCAAAGCTACACTGTCATTTTAGTAGTGGTGGATTGTCTCACTAAATATTGCCATTTAGGAGCTCTTGATACACACTACACAGCTTCTAGGTGGCTACATTATTTGTTCACATGGTTATTAAATTGTTTGGCTTTCCTCAATCAATTGTATCTGATCGAGATAGTGTTTTCATGAGCAAATCTTGGCAAGAGCTTTTTTTACATAGTGGGACTCAGTTGAATCCAAGTACTGCTTACCATCCTCAAAGTGATGGTCAAACAGAGGTGCTGAACAGAATTGTGCAACAATATTTGTGAAGTTATACTATGGACAATCCTTAAATGGGTCAATTATTTGCCTTGGGCGGAATTCACTTATAACACTTCCTTCCATGATGGGTTAAGTCACATTCCTTTTGAACTGGTCTATGGAAGACCCCCTCCTACTATAGCTTCTTATGTTCGAGGTGCTTCTAAAGTGGAAGCCATTAACGAGGAATTATTCACAAGAGATGATTTACTCAAGGATCTTCGTGCTGATTTGTTGAAGGCTCAGCATAGGATGAAACATTATGCTGACCAACACAGATTAAAGATGGTCTTTGCTCTAGGGGATTTGGTTTATGTGAAGCTACATCCCATCGATAGCTTCCTCTGTAATTGGAGAAGACTCACAAACTTTCAGACGATTTTATGGACCATTTGAAATTTTGAAGAAAATTGGCTCTTGTGCCTATAAACTCAAGTTACCAGAACGAACTAGGATACATGATGTTTTTCATGTTTCGTGTTTAAAGAAAGCTTATGGTACTTCTTTGTCATCATTAGATCTACCCCTCGAGGCTATTGATAACAATCCCCTTCTCACTCTACTGGTTTTACTAGATTTTCGAACCATATTTCACTATGGCAAACCTATTAAACACGTTTTGGTTCAATGGATGGGATTATCTCCCGAAGAAACATCATGGGAAGATTGGGACTCTTTTACTAAACTTTATTCAAATTTCAACCTTGTGGACAAGGTTCATTTTAAGAAGGGGAGACATCTGTTACGAGGAACAGTACCAGAAAGAGTACTAGACTTAGATACACACCACATTGGCATAACGATTTATTAACAAAATAAGTAGTTTCCTTAGTTATAACAAATATAGCCGTCACAACATCGCAGTTATAACAAATATAGCATTACAAAATAGGATAGTCTTTATAATATAGCTGTTAAACAGCCAACATCATAGAAGAGGAAAGTTAAACAGCCAAAATCCTAAAATCATAAAATAGGAAAGTTGTAATAACGAAAACTTGGTTGCATGCATTATAAATACAAGTATAGGTAGTAAAGGATTTCTTTACCCCTGCTTTTTAAGAACAAATAAGCTAAGAGTTGGAGACTTTCTCAAAAGTCTCAGTGTGCTAGATCCTTTCCTGCAAAATCAAACATTAGAGTTAGTTTAGGGTTTCAGTAGATACAATAACGAAAACAGATAGGTTAGAGAGAGAGTTCGAGAGATTGGAACGTTTCTGAGTGAAGGAGAAGAGGCACTAGGGTTATTTCAATCAGGTTAACATCATTTATATACTTCGATTAATCGGGTTGATTCCGACCCGCGTGTTACCCTGTTTTTTTTTTAGCCCTGTCGATAAACTCAGAGTGTAACATATAAATATCAAAGCTGGCAGCGTAACACTTAAGTTGGCGGCCTACAACACTCTGACATAATTTTCAACTTCAACATTGGCTTTAATGCAGCCAAAGCCATATAACATATGCCGGTGGTGTTGAATTCTAGGCCGGTGGCATACTTGGCTGGCTTTCAGCTATGAATTTCCATCTTCAATTACACTTCTACCATTTGACAAAACAAACGACTATACTTAGGGTGAACCATAAAACCCTATTACAATTTATTAAATTACACTATTATCCTCCTTTATAATTTATTTATCTATATATTACAAAACACATGGAAAAAAGATGAGATTTAATAGTTCATTTATGGATCATACATAAATTCAGATCAGGTACAATACAGATATAAATATAAACGAAAAAAAGATAATCCAAACAGGTTGTACGGTTGGGTTTAAAGTGTGAATCCATTAAAATATAATATTATCCATAACTAAATTACAAAATGAAAAGATTATCTTTATGGAAAAAAAATAATATATACGTATAATGTATTATAAATCATATACAAAGCATATATGTAAACACAAGAGTCTATTATACATACCATGTGCATGTAGTTTGTATTCACGTGCTTTATAGATTTGAATTTATAAGGGATTAGTGTTGTGTAAAATAACAATTAAAGAAATGATTAGGAGAGGGATTAGAGAGATAAAATAGGCAATCTCAACAAGTTGGTTGAAGAAAATGAAAATATCCTCATCATAAGTGATGTACACATGTATTTATAGCTTGTAATCAGCTACAGTCACCATTAGATCTTACGAATCATTAACGGACAAGATTAATCAGGATTTAGTATCCCTAATGGGCTAAACAAGGACGAATAAAGCCCAAATTTATATAAAGGAACCTAATTGGCATCTAAGCTTGGTTAAAAATCTGCAAGACAATTTTAACAGACCCTATTCCAAGTCTACCAATCCAAACTCTCAAATTATCCTAAATTAAGTCTAATTACTTATATCTTGTTACTATCCAAATAATTAGTCTAAACATAATTTAGTTAATTCAAGTTTAACATCTAGTTTGAATCATACAAAAAATTCCTCATCTCATATTGCCCCATCTAAGAATTCTTTTAAATGGAGAAGAAAGGTTCTTGGGCATTCATCAAATACCTTTAATGCTAAGTCATTATTTACTACACATACTAATTTAGTGCTTCAACCATCAAATAGCATGCCCAAAATGCTGAAGAGTTAAATATCACTTGACCTACAACATACATATGTCATGCATATTTGTTTAATTGTATCATTTGATCTTGTGCATTATTTAGAATCTATGTTATAATTACTCAAGTCACTTACTCATGCAACGATGAAATAAATTAAATGATTTCTTATGGTTTACATTTTTGTAACGAAGATGAATATTCCCTTTAATCTCTCTCTCTCTAGAATAGAATTGAAGTTATATGAGCAATATTTATTTTCGTAAGGATAGTGATGTAGTATGTGTAAACCCTTATATTTTATGTTGCATTTTATACTTAAATCCTAGAACCGGAAGTTAACCGGAAAACCTAAAGTCAACAAATCTATAACAAATCCTAGTGAATTTTGATCCAGTAATCGCGCTCTTAACCCTTGAATAATAAAATTGAGATAATCATAGATTATAGACCGTAATAATATAGTAAAGCTTAAAAAGATCAGATTCGTAAAAATTTAATTTATTTTAAACTCGAACGGGATCAGTTTTTAATAACAGGTTCGGACATATGAAACGGTAAAAATATTTCAATGACACCTTTAAACCCGTAATAATATAGGGATTCCAAATATATCATTTTTAAAATTTTTTGACAACTAAAAATATAAGTATAGCTCGTTTACGTGTATTTTCTTTACTATTAGTACTAATTTAGCTTGTTTACTATTCATGTCACTATTTTACGCTATTGACTACTATTTCTCTATTTCTATTTTTTTTTACTACCTATTCTTGCACTCTACCATACCTATTTTTACAATTTATATTTACATAAAACTTTATTCACATCATACCTTACATATTATTACTCTTCATTACAAAAAAATACAAAATAATCAACTCACTCTCTCTCTCACATAATGCCTAAACCGGTGCCACCCCTCTCACATCTGTCTATTTTTTTCTTTTCAATTTATTTAATTACAACTAATTTCTCTTCACATTTATCTATAAATCCCCAATCTCCCTCCATCTCTTTCACACACTTCTTCAACATATCAAAACTCTCTCAAATTCTCTCCATAACATTCTCTCTAAAATATCTTCCCAACTCTCTCTCTTTTCCATATCATTACTATTTTCATACAACATCAACCCCTTTTCTTTTACCATCTATTTCCTTACCTTAAGTAAAAATTTATAATATATTCTTATGTTCATGTTAACATAACATGACCGTAGTGTATGTTTTATAAGCCCATGGATATTATGAAAGTAACAATATGTTTATGTCTTGTTGAACAATGTTCAAGTATTATTTTTATTATTATTATATTGTTATGTTTTATTATTGCTTCTAATCCAACCTTTATATATTACTAAGTATATTTATGTATATATGTTCTTCGAGCATATAAGCTCACTAACATAACTTTTATTTATGCTCATGCGATTTATTTATTTCTTTCTTGCAATTTTATTAAGATTGGTCTTCTTAGTCTTAGACTTATTATCAAGTCAAAATAATTTTCTTTTCTTTTCTTTTATGGGACTAGTCTATCTCTAGTCTAGAAGCCTTGATATAAGCTAAGACTCCAAATATTTGACTTTATTTATATGTTCTTTTGCTTATTTAAATTGCTACATCTTTTATTTTTCACATAATTTATTATTCTATTGTTATGTAATATGGCCATACACTCATATTCATGCAAAACAATAATGTTGTTATCTAAATAAAAGAAGTTCCTTTCTTTTATTAAAAATTAAATGCCAAACTCTTTACAAAAGTAATGTTAGCACTTAGAAAAAGTTTCTTTTAAGAATTTAAATAAATTTTTTAAGTGATGATATTATGTAAAATTTTTCCAAGGCATACCAAGTTGTTCCTTTATTTTCTTTTTCAAAATGCTAAAAAAAATAAATTTATTAAAATCTTAAGATTGATAATCCTTTGTTAACAAGTTTTTCATAAAAACTTATTTAAAAGAACACATACTAACACTCTAATAAACACTAAAAACTAGATAAATTTGTAAAATGAGTTAAAATCAACTCACTATTAAGAAAACATTTAAGAAAGTAATATCATGATACAATCTAAAGTAGCAAGTTTTCACAAATATAAAAGCTTATTTTTGTAAAGTCTATGAAGTAGGAAATGGTAATTATGATATAAAAGTACTCATTTAAAATAAAATAAAAATCTTTGTTTTCATTTCAACAACTTACAAGGGAAAATGGTAAATTTCAATCTTTAAATTTCCAAAGGAAATTGTTTCATTAAAAATCATAGTTTGGGCAACAACACTTGAATCATGCATGTAATGTGAGTTTACATATGTATAAAAAAGATTTTTCATATATATATACACAATTGCTATGAGATTTTTGGTTGATACAAAGTTTAGAAAAAAAATTATGTTTTAAGGGCTGGGAATTTTGTGTTAGTTCGTGCCGCACCTTTTTGCAACCCAAATGACCTTTTATGATAAAATTAACCTTACAAATAGATAGTCTTTTCAAGTAGGTAAAAACAACGTATAATATGTGAAATTCCGAGTTAAAATAAGAAAGTTATAGCCATTGTAAGTTGGAATTTTACTCCATCTGAATTTTGACGAATTTTGTAAAATAGAATTGGCAAGTTTAAGTAGAACTTTCATGAAATACTCAATTTGGGTATTTCTCTTGTTTTAGTGATGTGGAAGGTGACTTTTCCCACTTGGACGACTATTTTGACTAGTGGACTACCGCAATGGCCGTGTGAGTTTATTTCTTACGTTTCATACTGATGCTTTTGCTTGTAGAATAGTGGCATTAGAATTAAAAAAAAATAAAAAGGGAAAGTGCATGTTCTTTATATATGGTTGAATTTATGTTAAATATATCGAGGCAAGAATTTTAATAATCAATGTTTGATTTAGTATAGTAATGCTATGTCCGTAAATTCCATGATCACCCTTCAAACATTTAATACTATGCTGTGGGTACTTAATTAAATCAATTCATACATAACACATAGTGAGTCACATTGCATTTATTACTATACATTTGATGGGACAAGGGCATAGTAGTTTGGCAAGCAGGGACCCAAAATCTACATAACGTTGAACAGTCGGCCGAATATTTAATGGCAAGTAGTCCCCTGAATAAACTACATTTTAGCGACTAATAGTGGCTTGGATAAACTACAAAAATCTTATTTGCGAATAGCAGTCTATATGGCCTGGAACACCTAATCCCGAATGGACGGCGTAAATCCACTCAACATATGATTTCCGAAAATCCTAGGTATTGTATGCTCACATATTTGTTACTTTTTGTATGCTTGTCTAAATAACTTGTTTAATTATTGGTTGTACGGGTACTTTATTATGGAAATATTTCTCACTAAGCGAGTAAGCTTACTCCTTTTTAGATACTTTTATAGCACCCTTACTAATGGCTAAAGCCTAAGGTTATTTCTCCAATGTACTACCTTTTGGATTCATGAGCTTTTGGAAAGAAATCAAGGACTAGGAGTAGACTTAAACTTCTAAGTAAAACTCTGGTGAATTTATTTTGAAAGTTAAACTATGATGGACTTAATATATTTTGATAGGGGAATGTCCCTTTGATATTTGTAAGACTCCCTATATTTTTTATATTTAAGATGTAATTGTTATGATTTTCATTCTTAATGGCTATTATGAATATCTTCTTAAATAGCTTGCTTCAAAGTTTGGTTCTCTATGATCGAGAAAGTACGCCTTATACCCCGTATTGAAGCTTTTGGGATGACTAAGATTATCATACTTAAGCTTTAATATTGAGTGTGACGAATTGTCGCTTTTGGGGTACCTTTTAGAGCATGACAGTTTAAGTTGATATCAGAGTATTGTTAAGAATTTAAGATCATAACAATGGAAATGGACTTAAGAAACAAGTAGAATGGGAATAAGAAAGACTTAGATAGATTTAGTATAGACAGAATAAGTTTGCTAGCTTCCTTTCTTTTTGAATAGATGTGTAAACTCCTAAATTTTTTTCAAAATTCTTAGAAAATAATCCTAGGGTTAAATACCGAAACCAAGACCCTGAAAAATTAACCCAAGTTAAAATGAATTATAAATAAGATTAAATACGAAAATTCTAACCTTGAGAAAAAGCGAACTCCCAAAAACAAAACGAAAAATCCAACAATTGTTCGATTCAACATCCGTACGCCAACCAAATCATCTATGTGATCCCTAACCAATCGTATCGAACAATCCGTAACTGAACCAAACCAAATTGAAAATATGGTTTTTTTTTTTTTTTTTTTTACAATTTGGTTTAAAAATTTTCCAATCCAAACTAATCCATAAATTTATGGTTTGGTTTGGGTAAAATAAAATCAAACCGTTTTTGAAAAATATAATAATATTTTACTTGTAAGTTATAACTATAATTTTTTTTTATGATTATCGGTTAAAGATCATATATGTTTATATGATTTCATTTGATATGTATTATTTGGTGAATATTGATTAAAATCAACTTGTTCATTTTTAAATTTTGTTTTTTAGGCTCATGATATATATATTTTTATTGATGATAAACTATTATTTTTTTAATAGTTTTTAACTTTATAAAGTATGAAATTTATTTATTTGATTATAAACTCTTATTATGTATTAATTGTGTAATGTATTTTGTCAGATGATCATTTTATTCGTTGATGAATTTTGTTACTAGATGATTTGTTTATTTTGCTAAATTTTTTGGTAGATGATTGAATTGATAGTTTTTTTAAAAATTATAAATTATGACTCACTATATATTGATTAGTGAATGTATTTTATTGGTGAATAATTGATTTATAAAGAACTATAGATAAAAAATATGATGAATTCATAAAGTATTTTGCCATGGTTTATAATATAAACTTTGTAAAGTGATATAAATATTTAAGCATATTTAAAATGTTAAAAAACTATAATAAAAAAATTTTTTAGTTAGAATTTTGATTTAATCCATAATTCAAACCGAACCAAACCTTTTATTTAATGGTTTAGAAAATTTCTAATCCAAACCAAACCATTACTTAAGGGTTTAGTTTGGATTGGAAAAAAAAAAAAAAACTAAACTGTAAATTAGGGTTTGGTTTGATTTTAGGAAAAACCAAACCAAACCAAATCATCCTGCCCACCCCTAATTTCAGGTACTAAATTGATCAATTTCAAAATTTTTTAAGTATTAAATTGATCAATTTTAAATTTCAAATATTAAATTATTCATTTTTTAAAGTTTAAATATCTAATTACATATTTTAAAAAAGATCAGGTACTATTTGTTACATTAGCCCTTTTATAAATGTGAAAAAGCGCATGCATTTACTAATTTGCCGCCAAATTAATTTTGTTGTAAATCTATTTTTAATTTTATATATAGTAGGATTGTAAAATTTTTTAATGCCGTAGTTTTCTTTTAAAATTTTTTTTTTTTGCAAATTTCTTTTAAAGTTAAAAATTTGTGCAGGATTGTAGACAAACTCCATAATTTTATGCCTTAACAAGTTGGTTTTTCCTCCCTTTGTTTGCACAAGCACAACAACGTTGTAAAAATCAACTCCTCTCTCGCTCTGTCTCTCAACTCCCCTTCCATTTCTCATGCAAAAACACGTTGTCATAACCAATGAACGAAACCATGCACAACTCATTCTCTCTCATCTCTTTGAGGGTGACCCCTAATACGTACATCCTTTCCCCTCGCTCTTCTCCCGGTATCAATCATCATCATAATCAATAATTATATCACTGCTGACAACACCAACGCCAGCACCACCGCCGCCGCCATGGGCCACGACACGCACCTCATTTCCTTTGTCAATCCGGAATCCGTGTCGTCCATGCAACCACCCGAAATTGAAAATCTCCATCCCCTACCTTCAGCTACCCCAGACTTCGATTGGCCTTTTGGTAAGCTTGAAGGCCTTGACGCTGATGACATCAGGGAAACCGCTTACGAGGTGTTCTTCACTTCATGCAGGTCCTCCCCCGGCTTCGGGGGCGCCATGCGCTTGTATACTATCCCTCATCTAACGAGAATACAGAGGGAGGCATGTTCGCATTAAGTTCGGGATCAGATGCAACCACTGGAGGGCGTGCGAAAGGGGTAGGGATGGCACCTACTAGTAAAGTTAAGAGGGCACTTGGATTGAAGATGATTAAGAGATCCCCTTCTAAGAGGATGATAGTGTCGGGAGTAAGTGGAGGAGGGGGTCCATCTCCCCCTAATGGACACATCTCTGGGAGCTCAATGTTCAGCGTAGGGCACCACGGTGCGCGGCCTAGGCGACCTCTTACTTCCGCAGAGATAATGAGACAACAGATGAAGGTGACAGAGCAAAGTGATAATAGGCTCAGGAAGACACTCATGAGGACCCATGTAGGTCAAGTACGTACAACAAAGGAAATCTAATTTTTATTTCTATTGGTTGAAAGCTTACTAATTTAACTTAAAATCTAAACCCTATACCTTGTACCACGCTACATCAACTATAATGGCTCTAGCCTCTGATTTCATCAACTTGCATGTATTAGTTATACCTTTTGATTTATTTTCTACATAGATTGTTTTAATTAGGTTAGTGCCAATTTTTGTTTAGATGATTCTTTTGAATCCATGCATATTTCCAACTTTCTTGGTTATGTAATGCTAACCCTATTGATCTTTTGTTTCCTCTTTTTCATTTCAATGAAATCTCTATTTCATGATTTCTTTTTTCTTTTTCCCCCTTTTCCTATCTAATTCATCTTCCTTGATTAGACGGGTAAGCATGTGGAAACAATGATCCTTCCACTTGAGCTTCTTCGTCACTTAAAGCCGTCTGAATTCGCCGATTCTAATGAGTACCACAATTGGCAAAAGCGTCAACTTAGGATCCTTGAGGCAGGATTGCTCCTTCACCCTTCAATTCCATTAGAAAAATCGAATGCATTCGCAGCACGACTAAGGGAGATTATTCGTACAGCTGAGACAAAGTCTTTGGATTTCAACAAAAACTCAGACATTATGAGAACTCTATGCAATTCAACAATATCCTTATCCTGGAGAAGTGCTAATGGGACACCCACTGATGTTTGTCACTGGGCTGATGGTTACCCCCTCAATATTCACCTTTATGTTGCTTTGTTGCAATCAATTTTTGACTTTCGAGATGAAACTCTAGTCTTAGATGAGGTTGATGAGCTTCTAGAGCTTATGAAAAAGACATGGTCAACATTAGGAATCACCCGACCTATACATAACATCTGTTTTGCTTGGGCACTCTTTCAACAATATGTGGTAACAAAGCAAATGGAACCAGACCTATTACATGCTTCACATGTCATGCTTGCTGAAGTAGCAAATGATACCAAGAGGCCAGACAAGGAGATTTTATTTGTTAAAATCCTATCTTCAGTAGTGAATTCATTGAGAGGTTGGTCAGAGAAGAGGTTGCTTCATTATCATGAGTATTTTCCTATGGGAACAATCAATCAAATTGACAATTTAATCCCTTTTGCACTAACAGCCTCAAAGGTCCTTAGGGAAGATTTGTTAGTGTTTACAGAGGCAATAGAACAAAGGGACGAACAATTAGAATTAGATTCATCGATTGATCGTGTGGATAGCTACATAAGATCTTCATTAAAAGATGCATTTAAAAAGGTATCTATCATGGCCCTAATCTAATTTTAGTTGTATTCAAATTGCACTCAATATGTTTACTTGCTATTTCCATTTGAATTTCAGGTTATTAAGAATGGAGACTTTTATCAAGGAATGGATGCAAAAGAAGAGGCTGCTGTTGCTCTTACTCAATTAGCAAAGAAGACTGAAGAGTTGGCTCTTAAAGAGATTGAGTGTTATAGCCCCATTTTCAGAAAATGGCATCCTAGTTCAGCTGGTATAGCTGCTGTAACACTACACAATGCTTATGGTAGCATGCTCAAACAATATTTAAGTTGTGCAACAAAGATTAGTGATGAGACTGTAGCGGTTTTAAAAAGAGCAGGGCAGCTAGAAAATGTCCTATTGCAGATGGTGGTTGATGACTCTACTGAATGTGAAGATGGCGGCAAAATGATGGTTAGAGAAATGGTGCCATATGATGTTGATTTGATCATATTAAACCTCATAAAGGACTGGATTAATGAAAGGATTAAGAAGGGGAATGATTATCTTATAAGAGCAAAGAAACCGAAGTAAGAATATATTTGAAAATATGCTACACTAATGAAAATTTAGCTTATGTCTACATAATAACTCACAATTGATGTTCATTTATTTGTGCAACAGACATGGAATCCAAAGTCTAAAACAGAACCATATGCACAGTCCGTAGTAGAAATGATGAAGCTAGCTAAAGAGATTGTTGATGACTTCTTTGAGATTCCAGTCAAAATTACAGAAGATTTAGTTGAAGATCTCACAAAAGGCTTGGGGCAACTCATTCAGGATTATGCTGAATTTGTTGCATCATGTGGTATGAGCCATTTGCTTATGTCTATTTCTTCAATCTACACTTAAACTAGATTTTGTTCCATTTAGAACCAATAATAACTAAAAAATCCATTATATAATTCTTTATCATTTTCATAATCTTTGTAAATAGTGAATCATTCAATTGTGAACCCTTTAGTATCAACATCAACAAGTAGTCTCCTCCTTCTTATAACTTTAAATAATTTGCAGGGTCGAAACGAAACTATCTTCCTACACTTCCTCCTCTAACAAGATTCCACCATGACTCAAAGTTCATAAAGCTATGTAAAAGAGCTAGATATTGCAGTTTTGTAAGGGAAGATATACATCAATCCCGGATAGAAGAAGGTCATCATCCTCGCCCATCAACTAGTCGTGGAACACAACGCCTTTATATCCGTCTCAACACTTTACATTACCTTCTCACTCACCTTCATTCCCTTAAGAAAACCACATCAATTTATCTTGGCGACTCTTTGGTTTCTCAAACAAAGAATTGGCAATATAGTAATCCGCTGCATTTTTCGAAACTGCCCGTTTATATATTCAAACAGCTTGCCAAAATGTGTCAGAAGTTGCAGCCCATCGTTTGATCTTTTCAGACTCCAACTCTGTCTTTTACGATGGTTTATATGTTGACAGTGTAGCCAATGCACGTATTCGACCTGCTCTACGAATTCTAAAGCAAAACTTAATTCTTCTTTGTGCTATTCTTACTGATCGAGCACAACCATTAGCTCTCAAAGAAGTAATGAAGGCCTCTTTCGAGGTATTCCTCCTTGTTTTGCTTGCTGGAGGGAACTCTAGGTTCTTTAACCGGTCGGACCATCAAATGGTGGAGGAAGATTTTGAGAGCCTAAAGCGGCTATTTTGCACTTGTGGAGAAGGGTTGATAAATGAAGATATTGTTGATATAGAAGCAGGAATTGTTGAAGGAGTGATAATATTGATGGGTTTGTCAACTGAACAACTCATTGAAGAAGTCAATGTTTTCATTGGTGAACACAATGGGATAGACATGGTGGAGAGTGGGAAAAAATTGTTAATGCCACCGATGCCGGGAAGATGGAACAAATCAGATCCAAATACGCTACTAAGAGTCTTATGCCACAGGAATGATAGCACAGCAAATCAGTATCTGAAGAAGTCATTCCAATTAGCAAAGAGGTAAGGGAGATTTAAGAAATTGTTGTTTTTGACACATTAACATGCATAGATCTTACAAGGCCTTGTAGTCTTGACTTTTACCAGTATGGTAGACAAGTATGCATTCAGTGTGAAGGAACATCTTGATTAAGGAACAGAGATGCTTCATTCTTGTTGCCATGTGAGACACTCTTAATTGTATAGGGTTAAGAGGAAAATGATGTAGGTATTACTAAAGACTACGTAGATCTCTCATTTTCATTATTTTTTCTTATATACAAATTTCTATGAATGATGGCATTTTGTTTCTGATCTTGAAATATGCCTTTTCACGAGTTTTGGCTACTTTCACTAATATTCAGTTATAAAGATGGATATAGATATACATATCTTCATCCTCTTGATCATTCATTCTATACACACGGTTGCAAATTGAAATGTTTTGCATTAAATTAAAAGGGTATTAGGACATGACAATTTTTTACAGCCAAATCTAAGACTCTAAGCAACGCCACTGATTGATGAAACACCCACCATGTCAATTAAGGGTTGTGTCCAGGTACTTCTTGATTGGCTACCTTTTCTGTCATCCCCTTTAGTTCTTCTGTCAACAACACCATTGAATTCGAGACCTCGGCTCTATATATGTAGAACTTTACCATAACTAGGAAAAACACAAGATTCAGTACGTTAAGTATAGCAAAAAGGCCGTAATAGTAGTCAAGATGCGATGCATTTAAGTTGTTCAATATCCATCCTTGTCCATGATCCTTTGTAATGCGAGAAACTGTGGAAAGAAGGAAACTGCTTAAGAAGTTCCCAATACCAAGATTAGTCAACGAATATGAAGTCCCTAAACTCTTCATGCTTTCAGGTGCTTGATCATAAAAGAACTCAATCTTAGCAACCTCTAGGAACGCATCGGCTGTTCCCATGAGCACAAACTGAGGAAGTAAAATGAATATAGATAATGGAATCTCGCCTCCACTTTCAACTAAACCATGTTCCCTCGCAACCTTAAGTCGATATCTTTCAGTAATAGATGCTATCACCATGATTATAATATGAATAACAATACCAATTCCCATTCTCTGAAGAAGGGTTATTCCTCTAGGGTTTTTTGTCAATCTTCGCATGATCGGCACAAAGTATCGATCATATAGGACGACTGAGATAAGCATCGACAAGGTTACAAAAGCAGCTAAACTTGCAGGCGGGATTTTGAAGCTGCCGATGTGCCTATCAAGTGTAGTCCCTTGCTTGACGAAAAGGGTGTTAATTTGAGCTATCATGCAACTTGGAACAAATGTGGATATCCATATGGGTATCATCCGAAGCATTTGTTTAGTTTCCTCAACTTGGGTGATAGGGCACAACATCCATGGAGAAGTTGAATCGCACTTAACACAAGCTTTGCTTAAAAATCTGCACATATATCATGTATGTGCTAGTTATGAAGATGTCTACTAACTTAATAAAATGATAAACAGAAATAAATATATAGTGGATTTGGTACAAGTAATATCTATACCATATAAATTTTAACAGTGATAAATTAAACAATAGCTCAAACTCATACACGCTTTGGCAATGGCAACAATGAAAATTGGTAGAAAGCTATTAAAAATACAAAAAATGAATGCAAACATTATGTTTGCATATAAAGAAATCTGCTTAGATTCAAACAGATAATATGAAAATACTAATAATAATGAAACTATACATATATTTGCTTCTTTCACAAGATAAAACATACTAAGAAGTCCTCATAACAAGTAGAGACAAAGTTTAGTTTTTCAATAAACGACATATTTCCCATGAATAGTGATATACTTTCCTATCCCTCTAACCCAAAGCTTTTATATATATGTCAAGTTAAATGTCATGTTTTTTTAGTTGGCAATGAATGATGACCTTATACTACAAGAACACCACTGAACGTTTACGTTTCTCAAAACACGAACCGGCGACAGATTTATAGTGAATTTGTGATTCTAAAATTATAACAAATTTTACAATTCATATAGGTTTTAGAATAGAATCAATAATAAACTACAAATGGATTTGAGACAACAATTTCTTTTATTGCAAATTTTCCTTTTATTTTTAGTGGAAAATGTGATATTTTAGCATCCCTTTTTTCTTTTTCAAGTTATGTTGCGAACCTGATTTTGTAAACTAAAAATATAGACATAATTTTTTTCTCTAAAAGTAAATTTAATATATAAATATATGAATAATTTAATATTTTTATTTAACATTGTATGCTTTTGATTACATATATATATTAATATTATATACAATATAGTTAAGGTATGTTTGGATTGTCGGATTTTTATTAGTATTGATAACTTACCCATATTAGATCAGTATTGGTTTGTTTTGGTCAGTTTATGAGTAAAACTATCAGATTTTAATCAATATCATATTTGTATCGGTTCAACATCAGTTCAGTATCGATTCAATTTAAAAATGAAATCAAACCGACTTTCCAAATAGGCCATGTAATATAGACTTGCTATATTACACAACATTAACCAATTGTTCAACTAAATAATGAACTTTAAGAGTGACAATCTTAGTATACAATTTAACTTTCTAATTTATTAGCACTACTTATATTTCCTCAATATTGAGTTGTTTGTCTGATTGCCTATTTTGACCAATTGTATGTAGATAATTATTTGTTCTAACTAATCATTTTGATGAAGATATTTCACTTAAAATATGTATCTTTTTAATAAATATATAGACTTCTACTTGTCGTAGCTCCATCTTTAGTTGATAATTGGTAAAAAGAAAAAGCCAAAAGTACATACTGTTTTAAATAAAGAAAGAAATGGCACTGAAAAGCTCAATCAGATACCAAAATTAGCAATCTTAAACTTCATGTACTTAATTAAATAATTGTTAAAGTTCAACTATAAAATGAGACACTATCCCTTTTATTATATAATATTTATAAAATATATGTAAAAATATTATCTACAATCTATTATATGCTTTATAATATATTTTAATTGTAACACATTTATTTATTAACATATTATGTATTTCCATATCATACATAAAAAAATAAATAATAGTTAAAATACATTGATTGTGTATATTTGTATCTTGTACAATTTATCTTACATATATTATATGATATTCTACACAAAATAACATATTATATAAAAAAATGATGTATTACTTATTAAAATTATATATTGAATAAAATAATATAAAATATACCACATATAGCAAAAAATTTAGATCTAAATATACATTATAAAAATTTTATTTATGTATTGTATATTATAATACATTAATATATATATATATATATATATATCTTTCATTGAACTTTTATAAGTTTTACATAATCTCTTATGTATAATGATATATTGCATAAAAATATATAAGATACTATTTAAAAACATAATACAATTTGGCAATACAATATTTAATAGGTAGTAAATAGTATAAAATATATACCTGTATATATATATATATTATATTACATATATTTGGATATCTATATTATTTAAAATATGTTTACTATATTTATCTTTTTTATAATTTATATTTTCAATTATCATTGTATGGATAATATTTACAACTCTTGTATAATATTTTATTATAATAACATATTACATAGAAAAGATATAATATAAAGAAAATATAAAAAATATCATACACGAACATATATTATTAAATATATACTTGTATATTATATATTTATATATTACTTATCATTATATCTGTATAATATATATTCATAAGTTTCGTGTAATAAGTTATTATATACAATAACATTATAAACAAGATATAATACACTACTTAATAATATAATATATTTCAACGATAAAACAGATTATATAAATTAAGCAGTATAAAATATAGACTTAGTGTATGTATATATATGTATATTAACAAATATACGAATATCATATATTATTTTCTGTACAAATATTATTTATGAAAAATTCTTTGTAAATAGGTAAACAACAACCTAAAATAAAGAATTAGCCAATTAAGTCAGTATTTATCCATCAATGATATGCAAAATTGTATACATCTGAATAGAAAAATGGTGGAGCTCACATCATGAAAAATTGGCGCAATGATTGTTTATTAAAAATGTAAAGTAAAGGATACTCATTAAAGAGCTCATTAGTATGGGTGAGCTCTAAGGAAGAAGATAGCATTGACGACAAAATTATGCATTGCATAACATCGAAGTGGACAATTCCTTAGTCTACAAAAGGGGTAGTCCATGAACCATTTATCTTTGTCAACAACTTCTATTAATGGTGTGTCAAATAGGATTATAATACCGTTGTGGTCCCATATGTAGTACTGCATATAGTCTTACTCTTTTACATGTCATACTCATAATGGAGGGTATTGCCAATTATCTTTTACTCTTAGAAAAAGGGCAGCTAAATAACAAATTTAATTTCAACGAATCCAAAAAATAGTGACAAATTTGTGAAAAAATTTTGGTGAAAAAGAGAAAGATTATCCAAAGAAACTGATAAGAAATACTATATTAATTTCATTTAATATAAATTAAAGGACGATTTGTGTTGGGAATTTTTAATTTATATAACATTTGTTGTAATTTACAAAGAATTATAAACAAATTTTGCTATTGCGAGAGAGAGATATATTGTTGCATATTTGCAACCAATAACACATTTGTTGCTAAAACAATTATGATAACAAATTCTAAGACAAAAATTTGCGAAGGAAATTTTGTCTTTGAAAATCTCTTGCAACAAAATTCCTATTTTCAGAACTATAAATTTCTAAATCTGAGTCCAAAATTTCTTGTGATATTGTTCATTTGTTATATTTGACATGGTTAATTCAGTGCAATCATTTACTTGATATCTAAAGATAAAACGAACCTAGTTTGATTCTCCCTTTTTACTTTTGCATCATATAGTTGTAAAAGAAAAGCATGGTATATGAATGAATAAATAAGCAGCAAGAACTTGATAGAAGCAATAAGAATTGGCAATACTGACCTCAGAGTTGGTGTCGAGTCAATCCTGAATTTTCCTTTCTTACTGTACTCTTGAGGGTCAAGTTCATATAAATCTTTAGGATCATTAGGAACACTCATCCTCCATTTCCTCACTGCTGCCACTATGACCCTTGTCATTCTTGAAAACGGGCTTCCTGTGGGCACCCTATGTCGATAATATGGTGTTCCAGCCAAGAAGATCACAATGGATATGGCAAGCCCAATGGTTGGAAGCCCATATCCTAAACTCCAGCCCACGTTGTCTTGAATGTAGACTAGGATTGTGTTAGCAAAGAGTGTTCCAAAAAAGATGCTGAACATCCACCAATTGAAGAATGAGAGCTTTTGGGCTTTTTCCTTGG
The DNA here is from genome assembly GCA_024138025.1 of Combretum micranthum. Lineage (NCBI taxonomy): Eukaryota > Viridiplantae > Streptophyta > Magnoliopsida > Myrtales > Combretaceae > Combretum > Combretum micranthum. Next base: position 999,909 of record JAMXBD010000325.1, read on the forward strand.
GCTCGAAGTCATCGAATTGGTCCGCCCCAATGGTTGAGATGTTGGGCTTGGTTCCTCCCGTTCCAATAGCCAATGTATAGAGTGCACCAAAGAAAATTGCTAATTGTAAGGTTGAGGCCTTTTTGCAGTTTTCTATATTGGTGTCGTTGCAAGCAGGTGGTTTCAATGAAGGAAGTGATACAGAAAGCGTCAATAGGGACATACCCTGTTAAAAAAAAAAAAAAATGCCATAGAACCTCACTTGGTCATATGCTAGTGTTGTTAATTGGTAAAATCCTTAAATAAACCTAAAATAAAATATAAAGTTTAAGATATTTAATGACTTAGGGACGGACCCATAGGGCCCGGTCCCCCAGCCGGAAAAAGTTTCTCCTAGTAGTAAGCCTTTTGCTGTTGTGTGAGATAGACTGGGCGTTCTTAAATTATTAGGTCGACACAGCCATGTCCAAATCAAAACCATCCAATTTAAATTTTAAACAGTACAGTACATGGACATAGACTTTTTTTTTTTTTTTTTTTTGGCCAAAGGACATAGGCATTTAATGATGCCAGACGTTATATCTATTTAAATTTTTTCCCAGATTTCAATCCTTGCATTTTCTGCTTTCGTCATATCAAGACCAAGCATTAATTATATTGCTGAATTTTCCTCCAAAGGCATAGTTTGCATGTTAAAAAAAAAAAAAAAAAAGATATTTCAACCATATAGAATACTATAAAAATATTGTTGAAGATTGTAATGGCAATATTCATTAATTTAAACTTTTATATTAATCTTTTTTTTCCAGCTTCTCATTCAAGTTGCTATAGTTTATATCTTATTTTTTATTTTTAGATTCCCAATTTATGATATTTGTTAAATTTTTTTCCAACTCTATCAATATTATAATATATTACTTTATGACATCCACCGAAATTGATTTTATTACTGAGATTTAAAATTTGAAAAATATCTTATTTGTATTAGATAATTTAAAATTGGTTGTCTTGTTTCAATTTTTTTTACTAAAAAAGTAAATTAATGCATATCTAATTTAAAAAAATTATGGCTTATTATAATGTATGCTAAAGGTATTACTGATATGCTTGGTTAAAAAAAAAATTATTTATCTATTTATTTTTATCCCTCCTGCTTTTGCATTCTCTCCAAATTTACATATAGAAGCACATGTGTGTCTTTTATTAAAGTCATTTAGCCAAAAAAAAAAAAAAGAGCTACTTTTTAAGAGTAAGAGGCACAATCAAATATCATAAATAACAATTTTAAGAAGTCTGAGTGTTAATCGGATATGTGAGTTGGCTCAGGATTTCACTAAACAAGAAATTATTCATCTTAAAATATAAGTGCAACATTGTAAAGTTGATATTCTCCATGAGCTTATCTATCGTTTCTAATTTATGTCTATTGATGAAAACTAAAAAAACATTAATCTATCATCTAATTGATCATTTGATCTAATTAGTTTTGACTCTTCCATTTTCAACGACAACAGCAGAATACTCTTTTTTTGACATGAATATCGTGAAAAGTAGACTATGAAATAAGATGTATTATGAATTTTTCACTGGTTGTCTTTTGATTTATACATAAAGAAGTGTTACTGAAAAGATTGATACATATTCTATTATGAATGAATTTTATGACAAAAAATAACAACTAATTAGATTTGCATAATTTTGTTATTTAATAATTTTATATGTAACTTTTTTTTATTCTTCAAATAATAATATGAAAGTAGTTTTGATCATATGATGCAGGCTTGAATTTTGGGAGATTCTCTCCATGTCTAGTGGGTAGACAAAAGCATTGAGTGTACAAAGTGTAAACACAAAACACGGACCATGATGGACCAGACAACATTCTAGCTCTTCAATCATGCGGGAAAAGAAGAACAAAAATAGTTCCTTGTCGTCCTACGTTTGACAAAATTATTCCTCTTTTCACACTATCAACTCGAAGTAAACAACTCCCGTTGTAATAGAGACATCTTCATAAATCTTTTTTAGGGAGAAAAAAAAAAAAAAAAAGGAGAAAGGTTATGTCCCTTATTTTTAAAGATTTTAAACTTAATGTGCATATGTAAATAACTATGGAATTTAAAAGTCTTTCCTTCTTATTTATTTTTCTCTAAAACAAAAGGGGAAAAATCATAGGATATATAGTTGGCATACTAGCCAAAACATGTTTAATTGCATACTATACAAATAATTTATTTTATAATAACACTTCCCATTATTGCAAAAGTTTTATCATATGTGAAAAGAAAAAAAGATTGAATAAATAATGATAATGAGAAATATAATTGTGGTTGGTGGTACGCACCGAAAGATAAATGGCACAGGCAATGAGAAAGGTCCGATATCGACCAAGATGAGCATCAGCGACATAAGCTCCCAAAATTGGAGTCATCCAACTGGTTCCAACCCAGTTGGTAACATTATTGGATGACTTGACTGTCCCCTGATGAAGTTTCTTCGTCATATAAAGCACTAAGTTTGACGATATTCCATAATATGCCATCCGTTCAAACACTTCATACACTGTAAAAGTCAAACATGAGAGCGTGGAAAAGTTAAACATTGATAATGCCCACTTCTCTGTATAGAACTAAATCATCTGCCCAAAAATTTAAAAAATAAATAAATAAATAAAGGTAAATTCTTTAACCGGATCCATTAATAAATATCCCCATAATTACCAATCAAAGGCTTGGATTTTAAGTTACATAATTGATAACAAGTTGTGCTAATGACATCATTTAATTATATTGGCAATGGGACCATACCTGATATATAATAATGATGATGGTTACAACAACAACAACAACAACAACAATAATGAGATTTAAATGCGGCACCATCAAAAAAAAAAAAAAACTTGACTTATAATACATATTTATTACAGCATAGCATACTTGATGATATATTTATTTAGAATGTGAAAGGTTAACATACAATAAAATGAAACGTTCACCAGCTACTGCCGGTGTGTCACAGTGTCTGCAGTAATTTTTTATATAGAATATGCAGAATCGACAACCACTCCTATTAAATTAAATGTCCTCTTAAGCAGTAAGTTTAATTAATATAAGGATTATGAGTGGAATTACTCTCACAACCACTTGACTTGATACTTCATTAACTATAATAATTTCCCATGTTTACCTTATCATTTCCATCCAATGATTGCCCTCTTTATTTGAATTTTACATTGAGAAAATATATAAGTAAACTTGAATGGGTTGATATTAGGCACCTATGACGAAGGTGCACGTGCACCATTTTTTTCTAATATAATCCAACGTCACGTAGGCCCAAATAAATGAGATTGCTAATCAAATTATACTCCTATCAGAAGCCAAAATGCAGGCCCACGTGTTAAAAACTTATTAGTTCATGCTATATAACAACTTTTCTATTTGTTTATTTTCATATTGCCACCTATAACAACTGTTTAAGAAAAGGAAAGTTAAACCCAATTTATCATGTTAAAAATTAATTATCATATTCTCGGCTGTACGATCTTGACTTATAAGCTATTTTTAATCGTAAAAATGTTGGATAAGTTGTTTATATTTGTCTACTTCTACTTATGTTTTGTATCTCTTGCATAAGATGCCTAGTTCTCTCATTTATGTAAAAAAGATGTTTAATAATCACTACATACACATACTGGATAATGGTAGCATCCAAATTCTGGTGCTAATTAGGGCTGACAGGGTTGGGTTAAGTAGTTCATGATCCTATTTTTTGAATCAAATCAAAGTAATTGACTTTTTAAAACCTCAAACTTGGTCCATTAATAATGTTTAGTCGCCTTAACGATTAATTTTTTTTTCGATTAATATTTTTTATTTTTGGGTTTTAACCATTTAACATAATGGCTAACTCAAAGTTACGATTAACCATATTTTCAGTTGGTTCATAAAAAGTTAAAACTCTTTTATTTCATAATTATATTAAAAAATTACAAATTAACAAGTTAAATATCACAATTATATTCAAAAATTACAAATCAACTAGTTAAATAACTATATAACCAATGATAAATTAAAAATATAACTCTAATAAAATATTACACAAATTAAAACTTTGTAGTCTTCTCGTTTTTTTTTTTAATTTACAATATAATAATTAAAATACAAAAATTTAAATTATTGGTTTTTTAATGATTAATCATTGTTACTCGTTAGTTTCATATTGTAATAAATCAGAACCGAAATTTAAAAACTAAAAAATATAAAAATCATGATTGTAAATCGAAACCAATAAACTGCTTAATAATATTTTTTGAATTGATTTTGATTCGATTTTATTTTGCCTAGCCTAGTGTGAGTAAGCATTAAATTGATGAACAATTCTAATAATATCGAGAACTTATTCCATCCTAGACCATACAGCTTTTGATTTGAACAATTATGCTTGCCGAACCTAATGACCCAAAAAAGAGTCGAATAATTTTATGATTTCTCTCTAGAATTTTGCTCGGTAGGCTAGATTCCACGGTAGAGGGAATATCAGCCAAACAAATGATTTTATCTGTCAAAAAGGAATCATTCATGTATCACGTGCAATTATAATTAATCGCACATTAATCAAACTTCAAAGAATCTAACCTTATAAATATATAGCTCTTAAACACTTCGATATCCGCCAACATGGATAAGTTAAAAAATTAGAAGAAAGAATGATGATTTTAAATTTAATATTTATCGTTTTATTTTATTTTATAAAAAAATATTAAGGAATAGGTTTTCGACTTAAACATATTATCCCCACTAAAATTATATAGAGAAAAAAAATAATTTTTTTATCTTGGAAAAATGTCAAGATCACTACTTGAAATTTGCATATTTTTTTAATTTTACATAAAATGATATAAAATTGTTAAATATTATACCTAATCAAACATTTACTTGTTGATTTAAAAATTGCTAAAAAAAAAAAAGGAAAGAAAAACACTCGAATTTGAAAAGACAGTGTTGATTTTCTCCCTGCTAATAACACTGTAGCCTAGTGATATCTTCCTAGTTTCTCAAGTAAAAAGTCTAAGTTTAAATATCCCTCTTTGTCGTAATGAAAAAAAAATTATATTCTCCCTTTTAATTTTTCCTAGGATTGGTAGAGATGATATTGCAACGTATTTTATAATCTATTTTATTAGTCATCTTCATTAATTCTGTGGAGTTCGGCATGAGTTGTATTTAGGGAACTCATAAATGAGTGCATGTACTCCAGTAGGTAAAGTTTTAAAGTGGAAATTTACAGCAGTTTTCCGAGAGTACTGTCGATTTCAACGGGCGTTTATTTGTATTTGAAAAATGGAAAGCCCCTTTATTATATTATCAGCCCCAACCACTAACTGCATGTACTGAATTGGATTGGAGAGAGTTCCCTTCCGTCCCAGTTAGATCGAAATCTCCTTTCTAAATTTTTTACCATCATCATTTACTGGAGAGATGATGTTTGTATTAGATTTTTTTGTACTCTATTTCATGCATTGTTTGTCTGATGATCAATAATTGTAAGGAAACTACGCTAACCGGATATGACAGCCAATAAAGTTGTTTGGTTGGTTTAATTTTAGTAGTTTTGATATTTTATTAGTATTATTTTTAAATAAAATAATTTTTAAAAAACAAATATAAATAAAAATATCTATATTTTTATTCATAAATATATTAAACAAACCATATATAAATCAAACATAAATATAAATTAGATACAAATAAATACAAATATAAATCAAACATGAATAAAATACAGATAAAATCAGATTATCCAAACATTGTTAGTTGCTGTATTTGCTACCTAAATACATAATCAACTATTTAAATAGGAAAATAGTCTCTTTTTTTTCGTAAAGTAAAATAGTCAAATTTTTTTCCAAAGACCAAAAGAAAATAGTCAATTTAATACCTAAGTTTTTGTTAATTCCTCAAATTTCATATTTTTTCATTTTGTCTCTCTTTTTTCTAATTAAATTATTATGTTATGTCTCGGTAATAAGTCGGTAAGTTAATGAAAAGCTTTTACTAGTTATAATGAGTTGTTATGTTCGGTTCATGTTTAATATGAACAGTCCAACATAAAATCAGTTGTAATATCTTTTTGTTTTTTTTTTTTTTTTTCCAATTGGCTTTATTTCAGCCATTAATAATATGAGGAGATCAGGAAATCAATCATAGTTTGGTGAACAGCAATAAAAATTCACGGAAAGAGTTTCCATCACACACGTACCCACACACAACCACCCAAAATGGTTTCTTCCACATGGCAATACGGATAAACTAATGACAAAACAAAGGCAGCAAATCTACACCAAAGTTTCATCAGAAGCAGCCATGGAAATCTTACAAATGTATGTTATACCATTTTATCTGGGGTTTCCAAGACCATGTCAGATTTGCAAGTGAAGGATGGTTTATGGTGGTAAAGAGAGGGGAAAAACAAGGACTAATTATAAGTCATAAAAAGGATTTCTGCCATGAAATATAATTATAACAACAACCAAACAGCTATTTAAAAACACCAGTCAATATCTGTTGTGGTTTATGTAGTTCATGTAGGTAAAAGGTTCCATACCGACAACAAATGAACAAGCTCTCCAACCACCGCGTTCGGATCTACGAACAGGCTTGCCTTTGAGATCAACCGTCCCATCCTGGGTATAATCATCAACAATCCCTTCCTCAACAGCCATTGAGCTTATATTCGATATGTGAGCCATGTGAAGTATGAAGTATGTTTCCGCAAGAACCTTTTTTAAGAGAGTGGGTGTGTGTGGATACTAATACAACTACTTCATGGAGAAATAAGTAGTTCTACTACTTATGTCCTAACTAGCACCAGTAGTTTAACTCCTTATATAGACCAAAAGCCCCGTCTGAAGGCGTCAAACATGTTTTAGGGAATACTTATAATATCCATAATTTAATTATGCTGTTGACTTGTGTGCGTGTTGACTTGGCGTTTAGTGAAAATGACAAATTTGAGCCTGGAGACGTATTTGGCTACTAGTACACACTGCTTTTCTTGGTTTGCTGACTGAGAGCAATTTTTAGGCATATTTTCTAAAATAAACGATTATGGGATAATGACCATAATGTCATATTTCTAGAATCACCACAAGAAGAGTAGTAAATCTATCGTAAGACTTGAGGTCACTTTGGGACCCATAATCACGACCTAATGCTTCTAGACGGAAACTTTATTTTTCCTCCTCCTTAATTTAAAAAAAAAAAAAGTTATTTGATTGACTTATGCATCGTGTGTCAATGGCTCCTTAATGGTTCCTAAATTGGAGGAAGCTATAATATAAAACTTTAATGGCTTGATACGAAAACTATTCAATTTGTACATGATCACTTTTTGCCCTCTTTAATCAAGTTTTAGGAAGTTCGAAATGCAAATGGTAGAGTTTTGGCCTTGTAGATGTGAGATTCCGGTTACAGTGACTACGTGTGTATTATGCAAGTGCTGTATTTTATATATGATTTATGAATAAAGTAAATTATACTAGAAGGTATGGATATTAAGAGATAAAGTCATTTAAGATGTGTGCTCAACACATTTGTGCTAATTAAAGCAAGAGGCATTAAGGTACTTGTTATAAGAAGTTGTTTTGGTTAATGGCCAAGGCAACAACTCTTTTACACTTCAAGGTTGTTTCATAGCTTTTATTTGTTATTGACAAGGAGGCCTAGATGGATTTGATAAGGACATAGCTAAAGCATTGGTGTAAGGCTCTCTTTAGGACGGACGTGTGCTATGATATTGTCAACAACATCCTATGTGAGGCATCCAATGGAAAAATATTGGAGATAAGATGCAAGTCCATTGTGTTTGTTGGTCTTGTAAGTTAAGTAACTAAGAGGGGGATGGATTGGTTATGTTAAAAACTTTTTACAAATCTTGATTTTAAATTTGCTTATGAAACAGTGTATTAAGACGTTTGTTTGAAAACTCTTTATGAAAATCCTCTTAATATCTTAACTTATGATATAATCGAGTTTGGTTAACTTATATCTCTTTCTCATGAAGTTATAAATCAAAATTTCTTTAAGTTGATTATTTTGAATTCAATATCAGAGTTAAATGCCAAAATAACAAAATAAGTAGAAGAGAGAGAAAAGATAGCTTGGCTATATATAGTGGTTTCGCCTTATACATTAGTCCACTCTTCCAGCCGAAATAACAAAATAAGTAAAGGAGAGAATCTAATAATCGTTCGATTCAAAATCGTACACCAAATAATTCATCTATCTGATTCCTAACACGTAAATCGAGATAATACGTCCAAATATTATTTATTGACAAATTATAAAACCTCAGAACCTTCGGTGAATTTTAGAATAAAAAAATTTAAAATTAATACCAAAAGTCAAATCGAGTTGGCATATAACATTAGAAGCTCTAGACTCGATTAGACAATTTCGATATCTGTGAAATATCAAATAAATCATAAAATAAAGTAAAATTAATTATCAAACCAAAATATAGTATAAATCACAAACCCTTAAGATTTTACAAATAAATCTTAAAGCTGGAATTGATATTAGAATCCTAAAAATCAACTAGGTCAATAATAAGCCATAGTGAGACTAGATCCGACGACCCTGCGCTCAAAACCCTAAAACAATATAATAAGATAACCACCTTGGATTAAAGATCAAAATAATGTGATACAACCTAAAAAGATTGGATTCATTAAAAATTTGCTCGTTTTCGACTCGAATGGAATTAGTTTTCAAAATCGAGGTCTTGACACGTAAGACGGTAAAAATACTCCGACAACATATCTAGATTCAAAATTAGATGAGGATTTATAAAATATCAGTTACAAAATTTTACGGCTTCTAAAAATATCATATATAGCCATTTTACGTGTATTTCCATTACTATATATTTTATTTATCTAGTCTACTATTCAATTTACTATTCATTTTTCTCTACATTTCGTTACAACCTATCTCTTATAGCCCATACATATATTTCTTATATTTATATTATCAATACTACTTTTACTAAACCTTTTTTACACTTTACTTACTTTTTATTACTAAAATTAATTTTTTATCACGTTCTCTTTTTCTTCCTTCACATGGCCAGCCTTTACTCTCTCTCCTCCCTCTCATTTTATTTTATTTTTATTTGTTTTAATTCCCACTAAATTCCACTCCAAAACTCTATAAATATCATCTTTCTCCTTCTCATTTTACATACTTTTCTCTACATAACAAAACTCTTGTAAAATTTCTCCATAACTCCCTCTCTCCCCCTTCTCCAAACCATAACACTCCCTCAGTCTCTTTTTGTAATTTTTGCAAATTGTTCTCTTCACACATTTCCTATATACCATCTTCCATCATCATCTACCTTGGGTAAACACTCAAATCCCTCTCTTTAGTTCATGAAAATATAACATGAACATCATGTATGTTTTGATTTCAACACATCACCATGAGCTTATCTAGGGAATGAAATCATGAAAATAACATCATGTTCATGTCTTGTTTTAATCTATGTTAAATTTATGTTCATGCTCCTAACATAACTTTCTATATGTTCTCATGTATAAGTATGTATATATATTTTTAGAGCCTATAGCTCACTAATTTAACATTTTATTTATGCTTTTATTACATTGCTTATTTATTTATTTCATGCAACTAGTCTTAGACTTGTCAACTTCTAGTCTTAGACTTGTCCTTAATCAAGTCAAAACAAATGGGACTTGTCTATAATCTAAGTCCGGAAGGCCTTGAAAATTTATCTAAGACTCCCAAAATTATTTCCTTATTTTTCTTATTTTATATAGGGGACTTGTCATTAATCTAAGTCTTGGGGAGCCTTGATGAAGCCTAAGATTCTCAAAGTTATTTTCTTGTTTTTCTTATTTTCTTTATGGGACTTGTTCATCTCTAAGTCCCAAGAAGCCTTAAAATTAATCTAAGACTTTTATAATTTTCTCTATTATGCTTTTTTTATTTCTTTATGGAACTTGTCCATTTCTAAGTTCTGGGAAGTCTTGATAACAAGCTACGACTTCTATATTTTTATTCTTGTATTTACCTATTTGATTTTCTACCCCTTTATTTTCTACATAAGTTATAATATTCTCATAACATGATTATTAAGTTCATATGCATGCATAGGCATAAAGTGATGTTGTCTTAGTAAAGTTGTCAAAATAAGAATTTCAAGATATCTCCCTTTTATGAAAATAAAGTTAAATCATCAAAGGCAATGATTTTCAACACTGAAAAAGGATTTTTACTAAGATTTAGGATAATGGTTCAACTAGACTCTTTCCAAAACATTGAAATAAATATATCACAAATTTTGAATGTTGATAATTATTTGTTATGCAAAATATTCTTAAAAACTTATTTGTATGGCTTATGAAAATATTTTGTTAAACTCTAAAAAAAAAATTCCAAGATAAGCCTAAAAGCAACTCATTAGTTAAAATCCACTTAGAAATAAAATTGATATACAACTTACAGAACTATGTTTTAAGAAGAAAATTCATTTTCTTTTTATGAAGTTAAGGAAATATAAATAATAGCTATAATAATTAGTCACCCACTTGTAATAAACTAAAAATCTTAGTTTTTTTCCAACAACCCCTAAAGGTCCATGTGTTGAAAATTTATTAATTAAGAAACAATTAGTATAAGAATAAAAATTTAGAGTAAGCCATTTACTTAAATTTTCTCATATACTAAAACTTAAAATATTTTAGAGATAATAAAATTTAGAATGATTTTTCTTCATAACCACGTAAAGATTCACGTGATGGAAAATAATTAGTTAAAAGAAGTTTAATATGAAAATGAAATATTCATGAACCCAAAGTAAATATAAAATTATGATTTTCTTTAATTAAGTTTCACATTTACAAAATCTAAGAATTAAAATTTTGTTTATGAATCAAGCTTAGGAAAAAATTTTAAAAGAAGATATACTTAAAGTTTCTTACCACTAATAAGTAAAACCATATCTTGTAAAGTAAATTATTATTTTCAAATATAAGACCTTTGAGATTTCAAAATATATTGAACTATGATTTTTATTTTATTTTTTCTAAGTTACATGTTTACCATAGCAAATTTTATCATAAGTCAAGAACATGATTTTTCATAAAACCCAACATTACCGTTTTCTACAAAAGATTATTTTACAAAGTTTTATTTTAGAACAACATCACTAGGATCATGCATATAATATTAGTTATTTTCAATATTAAATGATTTTCAAAAGTAGAAATATTTATATGTTGGTTACAAAGTATCTAAGTAAAGAAAAACTTGGGAAAAATTTGCAATTTAAAGGCTGGAACTTTCGGATCAGATATGTCACGCCGCAAAGGGTACCCTAAACGTAACAGTCACCACACTCAATATTAAAGCTTAAGTATGACAACCTTAGCCACTCCCAAAATCTTTAATATTAAGTGTAAGGCGTACTCTCACAAATTTAGAGGACCAGGCATGGAATTATTAAGCTTAAGAAGATATAATAACATATTAAGAAAAGAGGATTCATAATATTCATTTACTTATATCAATGATCTTACAAACTTAGGGACATTTCCCTTATTCACAAATCTATCACAAGAATATTGTACATCTCATCCAACACTAAACTTCATCTAAAATTTCCTTATCCAAAAAGAAATTACCTGACTGCAGGGTCCTCGTGCCCTCAACCACAGATAAGAGAACTGCAAAACATAGCTATGGGGGTATAAGCTAACAGGCTTAGTGAGAACTATTTCCATAAATAACTTCTCGTGACAAAATTTCAAACAAGTTGTTTAAGCAATCAAATGAGATGTAACATACACGTGGGCAAACAAGGCATATAGTTTTCCGGGAACTATATGGAATGGATTTGTGCCCTCCATTCGGGATTTGGTGATATGTAACCTCAAAACAAGTAGTTTTAGTTAAAAAGATTTATGCTTTTAACCAATGTCACCAAGCATGTGAAGTCTACTTGAATTGAGCCTTACTTTCGGATCTTTCGCCAAGTATTTCCTTAACGCCGCCAAGCAATCGTTTTCGGACACTCTGCCAAGTGTTGCTTTCGACATGAGCTTACTATCATTCTCACCCAAGGATAATAACCCAATGCAATGTGACTCACTTCATGGTATGCATGAATCCATTTATTATGATATCATAACATTATTATTACCAAATTTAAGGCGATCAAAGAATCTCATACAAAGCAAGTGTTATACTAAAACAAACATTTAAATCAATTCCGATCTCGCTATTTTTAGGATTCTTTCAAGGAATTATTTTACATACATATCCATTTGTCTTTTCCTAACTCTAATGCAACTAAATTACAAGCATAACAAGTATAGCATTTAAAGGAAATAAACTCACGACGCGATGTCGACTATTCTTCTTATACGGATGAGTCGTTCACACACTCCACTTAATCGAAATAGTCTTTTAGATATAGGTATTCTTTCTCGGAATCACCTAGTCAAGAAAATACCCATAATGAGTATTTCTTGATGTTTTTCTTGAATTTTGACAAAACAATGTCATGAGAACATTAAAGTTCGTATAAAGGAAAGTTCCAATTTAAAATGGCCATAACTTAGTCATTTTAACTCGGAATCGCGCATATAATATACCGATTTCAACCTACTCGAAAAGATCTATTTATTTCTAAAACTAGTTTCTGCCAAAATAAACTATTTAGGCCCCAAAATAGTGGCGATAAAATTCACCACGAATTTCTAACTTTGAAAAACAACTTTTGTTCAATCAATCAAAATTTTGCTTGATAAATACTTAGTTATCTGTATAGTTGAAAAATCCTCTTTTTATAGCTACATAGCTCATATTTATTCATGCTCAAGTGTTGTTGCCCATTTATGTTTCTTTGAGTAAAGTAATGAAAATTTTTAAAATCTATCGTTTATAAGAAATTTATTTTTGTAAATCCTTTAAGTGAATATTTTATTTTTCAAAGAATCACTTCTTGTTTGCCTCCTTACTTTTCCTAGATGATCCTTTTTGAAAAGTAATTTTCTTTTCTCCTAACTTTTTTAAATTGGTGTTACTTCTTCCTATTTATTTTTCTATAAAATCTTTCCTTGTCCACTTGTTTGAAAAGATCTTTATTTGGAAATTTATGGTTCTTATGTTTTCCATAGAATTCATTTTTGTATCAAAATTTATTTTCTTTATAAAAACAAAGTGGAATAATAAGTATTTTAAGAAGCTTTTCATAACAAAAGTAGTTTCTAAAATTATAGTGGGTTCTTTTTATAACTTGAAAAGAAATAACTTTATTTTTATTTCAACCATAAATCTTATACTTCACATAAACTTATTTTTAAGTGTAAAAATCTCCTTTTTGCCAATCATTTTTAGAACTCGAAATTTTGGACAATAATTTAAATGAACATGAATTATGAGAAATAATAGCAAACAAAATAACATAAATAATAAAATCAAGTATTGGGAGTCTTAGCTTTTTCAAGGCTCCTGGGACTAAGAAGTAAACTAGTTCCAAAATAAAAAAAATAAAATGAAAGAAAGAAATTTTTTTTTTGACTTGATAAGGACAAGCCTAAGACTAGAGACTAGTCTTAAAATAACAAGGAATAAATAAATTGCAATGGAATAAATAAATAAATTGTATTGCATGAAAATAAATAAATTGCAAGTGAGCTTATATGCTCTAAAGAATATGTATATAATATATATAATAATAATACTTAGATATAATAACAATGATATGAACAAAAATAATAACATAAACATAAATAGATTTTCATGAACAAGAACAATACATGAATAATGTAGCTTCCATAACATTAATCTTTGGAAACTCACACTATGGTCATGTAAAGTTACATGACATGAGAAGAAGAAAACAATAGGAAATGGTTACCTAAAGAAGACTTTGATAGTGTTATGTGGTTTTGGTTTTGTTGCAGGTAGAAGTTGTTTTGAAATTATTTTGAGAGAGTTTTGGAAGGATATTTGGAGAGAGTTTTTGTAAGGAATTTGTGGGTAGTAATTGTGTAAAAGAAGTGAAAGAGGAGGGGAGTATTTATAGGAAAATATGGAGTGATTTTTGAGTGATTTAAATAAAAGAAAATTAAAACAAAATTGAGATGGATGAGATGAGGGGGTGGGCGCTGGCCATGTCTTATGAGGGGGAGAGCGAGAGTTTTATTTTGTATTTTTGTTGATTTAAAGAAGTAATAAGTAAGGTAGATGTGAAATAAAGTCATAAGAAAGGTGAAAGGTAAAGGTTATAGGTTATGGTGTGTATAAGAGTAGGTGTAAGAAAAAGTAGAGAGAAAAGAATAGTGTAAAATAGTAATTAATAGTGTAATGTAAAGTAGATATGACTAATAAAGTACTGGTAATAAGAAAATACGCATATAATTGCGATATCTGTTATTTTACTTACCGAAAAATTATAAAACTGATATTTTGGAAAACCTTATATTTTTACCAGTCTAACGGTATATTTGGCGTATTTTTACTATTCCGGGCTCTGGGATAAGTTTTTCAAGAACTATGTCCGATCGGATTTGAAACGAGTTACGATTTTACTAATCTGATCTTTTTACGCTTTTGGGTAATTACGCACTATTCTATATTCTAAAATCCTACTTACTCTTACCGAGTTGCTTATTTGGGATTGCTGGACTTAAGCCATCACGTCTAACTAGGGTTTTGTTGACCTTTAAAGTTCCGGTTGACTTCAGGTTTAGGGTTTTAGGCTAAACCGATTCCAAAAATTTGAGGGTTTACAAGACATGTATCGACCCATTTCAAAACCCCAACGGCTTTAAATAATAAAAATAACCTTAGAAATAAATGGATCTTTTCAAGTAGGTAGAAAACGACTACTAATATGTGAAATTCCGAATTAAAATAAGCAATTTATTGCTATTTTAAGTTGAAATTTCTCTTCATCCAAATAATATAGAGTTACAAAGTTTAAGTAGAACTTCTATGAAATACTCATTTTGGATATTTATTTTGTTTAGGTGATGAGGAATATGAGACTCCCTTCTTGAGGATTATTGCGACTAAGCAGATTACGAAATGGACTCGTGAGTTTTTCCTCTTGATTTTGTTACCTTGCATGTGCTTATAGATAGTTGCACTAGATCTATAGGTACAAGATAAAACGAATATGTATGAAGTCATGGCTTTATATATAAATGCTTTTTATGTACGTGTGACAAGGAATACTAAGTATATCGAAACTAACAAATGATTGTTTAAGCACATTATTAATATTATCTGCCGCTATGCGTGTATAATGTGATGCGGAAAGATCAAGCTTTGAATGAATTTGGAAAAACTCAATTTAAAAATAGAATATCAAGGTTCAAATGGGAAGAGTTGCGGATCAAATGGATTCAACAAAAATGAAAAGTTGTCTAAAGTCGCAGGGTGATGAACGCTGGTTCAACACCGCCGGCTTGGAAACTTTACGCCATCGGCATAGCAAGATAAGCTGCCGGCCTTTCACCGGTGTTGAAACTCACAGATTGCAAAATGTTAAAGCTGATAAGCAAAGCTGCCTGTGTATAAATATAAGCCGCCAGTATTTGAAGAAAAACTGCCAGCCTTCATGTTACGGGATTAATTATTAATTTGTGTCTTTTTGTCTTCCTTTTTTACTATTATTAATAGGGTCATTTATTGTATTTATTTTTAGGTCTTTTAAGTTTCCTTTGTTATTATTATATATAGGTCATTTGTTTAGTTTTATAAGATACAAGTTTCATGTTATTTCCTTTGAGAGAAAGACTCCTCCTTTGTGAGAGTTATTTGAGTTCTTGTTGATAAGAACTTGTAATTACATGTATTGCAATTGTTCATGAATATTGAGAGATTGTGATTTCCTTTATTCATTCTCATTGATTGAAATATTCAGATTCTTTTGACATTATGTGAGATTTATAGAACTTGGGTTATATCGTTCTACGATTCAAACACAAAACCAGTTTGATTTTGTGATTCGTGGCACCTATCAAATTACGATTTTCATCCATATCTTTATGTTTTATCAGTTTCTTTTGTCTTAGAAAACCCTAAAAAGAGATCAATAACTTAATCTTGAAGGAAAGAATTTCCAACCCCCCTGGATTCGTATCCGTTGGTATCAGAGCTCTTGGTTTGGCACGCTTCGATTTAGTAAGTCATCTTATCAATCTAATTTATGTTTTAAAATTTAGGGGTTAAGTTATAGCTATAGATTTTGTTGTTGATTGTTGGATTGTGGGTGTAAAGAATTGGGAAATTAAGATTTGTTGTGGATTTGGGATTTATTTATGGATTGATTGAATTTAGAGAATTGAGGATTGATTTATTGATTCTACTGAAAATATGTTGTGTTTTGATTATCGTTCGAAAAATCCTTATGAAGAGGAGATTTATCAATATCATGCTAAAATTTTTATAATGGTAGATCAAGATCGTATGATAAATCCAAACCTATTGAAATCATGAACAGGAAAATCATTAGTGATGATTCTCATAGGCCAAAGAGTTGTTAATTATGAAACAAGAGATGAAAAAGCTAATGAATTGTATGGATAAATGGGTGGAATTTTTTTATTTTGAAAAGTTAAATGAAAAATGCAATTAAGAATATAGACAAGCCAGAGGTGAAGGTAGTTAAGATTGAACCAAAACAGCCAATTTCTGATTTTGTTACTGCTAAGGTGAAGATTGTTGAAGATGTTGAGGAGAAAGGAGATGTTGTAAGTGATACTCTAAAAATGGTAGAGGATGTAAGAAGAGATTGTTAATGGGGTTGATTTATCCATAGTCAAAACACCTGAAGATGAACTTATAGAGGCAAAGACAACGAATCTGTTTGTTGATTCTGATTTATAGGTTAAGGAAGATCCTACACAAAGGGAAAATTTGCTCCAAGCCCATTGTATGATATAGGGAAAGACTTGCAAATTAGTGGTTGATGGTGGAAGTTACGCTAATGTGATTTCACAAGATTTTGTGAAAAGGATGCAACTACAGATGATTCCACATCCAAGATCGTATAGCCTACACTGGTTGAATTCATCAGATGTGATACACATTCATAAACAGGCACACGTTTCCATTGTTGTTGGGGAATATACAAATATATAACCTGTGATTTAGTGCCTATAGATTGTGCACAAGTAATATTGGGTAGACTTTGGTAGTATGACAAGCGAGCTATTTATGATGGGTTTAGGAATACTTATAAGATCCACAAAGATGGACAGGCTTTCATACTGCTTCTAATGACTTTGGCTGAAACTCAGCAGGAGAGATTTGAGCATGTACCGGCTGAAGGCTAAAGGAGTTTTTTTTTTTTTTTTTTTTGTTTCCTTGCAGGTCCTCTAAGAAATGCAAGAAATCGCCTCAAAAGTTTCAGGAGATTCAAAATAATACAAGTGATGTTTCATCCCAATTGAATGCCAAGATTCGAGGATGAATCTTTCCTAAAAAGGAGAGAATGATGTGGAAAGATCAAGCTTTGAATGAATTTGGAAAAAATCAATTTAAAAATAGAATATCAAGGCTCAAATGGGAAGGAGTTACGGATCAAATGGATTCAACAAAGAGCAGAAGTTGTCCAAAGTCTCAGGAGGATGAATGCCGATTTAACATCGCCAGCTTAGAAACTTTGCGCCGCCAGCGTAGCAAGATAAGCCGTTAGCCTTTCACCGGTGTTGAAACTCACTAATTGCAAAATGTTAAAGCTGATGAGCATAGCTACCTGTGTATAAATATAAGCCGCCAGCATTTGAAGAAAAACTACTAGCCTTCATGTTACGGGATCAATTATTAATTTATGTCTTTTTGTCTTTCTTTTTTACTATTATTAATAGGGTCATTTATTGTATTTATTTTTAGGTCTTTTAAGTTTCCTTTGTTATTATTATGTATAGGTCTTTTGTTTAGTTTTACAAGATACAAGTTTTATGTTATTTCATTTGAGAGAAAGACTCCTCCTTTGTGAGAGTTATTTGAGTTCTTGTTGATAAGAACTTGTAATTGCATGTATTGCAATTGTTCATGAATATTAAGAGATTGTGATTTCCTTTATTCATTCTCGTTGATTGAAATATTCAAAATCTTTTAATGTTGTGTGAGATTTATAGAACATGGGTTATATTGTTCTACAATTCAAACACAAAACCAGTTTGATTTTGTAATTCATGGCACCTATCGAATTACAATTTCATCCATATCTTTATGTTTTATCAGTTTCTTTTGTCTTAGAAAACCCTAAAAAAAGAGATCAAGAACCTAATCTTGAAGGAAAGAATTTCCAACTCCCTTAGATTCGTATCATAATGCTTGTTTAATTACCCTCAAAGTACACTTTAATTACACTCGACTTTGATATAAATTAAAGGATTAATGTCGGATTTGGTACCTCAACTTTGCTCAAAAATTCAATTAAGCACCTGAACTTTAGAAAGTTCAATTTCACTACCTCAACGGACTTTTCAAGACCATTTTCGATGCCTCTGTTAATAGTGTTAACTCTATTTCTAACATAGACATATGGACCAGTCATGCCGTGACACGTGTCATTTGTTGTGGCATCTTAGTAATATTTTATTGATTTGTTTCTTCTAATGTGGAAATTAATTAATTCATATTTTCATGTATTATTACACTTTCTATTATTATTAATTTTATATTAATAAAAAAGGAGAGGGCTTCGTAAAGCCCATGGCCTAATCAAAGCAATCGGGTAAGTCCACATACAAGCCATTATTTTAGAACTTCTGAGCCTTTAAATCTCAAGTCCATACATCTCCCGGTCTTCACCTTTAAGTGATGATCTGTCCATAGACATAATGTTTATGACTATTGGGCATTTTGTAAGGTATCTATTACATCTGTTCTTGCCCTTATGAAAAGTAGTACCTTAACAATATCATTATTAGGTATTTAAAAAAATTTATATGTCTGTTCTATCGTTGTATCATTGGGTGCTTATATTATAAGAAATCTTAAAAAACTTATGGTGACTTTCAATATAATATATTCCAAAGCAAGCAAGAATAAAAAGATGAGTACTTCCATCTATCTTTTAACAAACAAACTAGTATAAAATATTTTCAATCTTTTAATTGCAAAAAGGAAGTTTGGTAGAAGAGGAAGCACTATCACTATGGAAGATTGTTCAAAAGTTGAAGAAATCAACACTATGAGGGAGGTAGACCACCAATATATGTTAATAGTGAAATATTAGAAAGCTTGAGTTTCAATCACTATGGATTAAACAAGGTATTAGATATTTGACATAAAGTTATACATTTGTGCAACTATAGTATGTTTAATTTTTTTTAAATATGAAAAATGGTTCGGTTCGATTTGAACCATACAGTTCGGTTCAAGGGCCTAAATCGAACCATGAACCATTTACCTTTTCCTGAACCAAACCGTTAAAAGAAAGAACTAAAATTTCGGTTTGATTCGATCTTTTTTTTTTCACAGCCCCAAATTAACAAGTATAATTTTAATGTTTAGGTCGTATAGTGCCTATAAATCTCATTCTTAACCTAAAATATACACATTATTCAATACATGCCTGTTACAGTAATTAATATCAACCTATATGCCTAAAATTTAATAATATATCATGCTTATTAAAATACATATTCAATATACATCTTATTCATTAGTGATTTTTTTATATATTATTTATGTAAATTTATATAAAATAGAATGAAAAATATGATATTACTTACACTACCTAACTAAAATATAGTTAATTTTTAAAGCAAAAGACAAGCATAACAACCAATATACTACATGCTATAGATAATATATACACTATTTAACAAATAAAGAGTACATGAAATGCAACATATATAAAAGGGAAAAACAGAAGAAAAGAATAAGGAAAATTAAATATGACATTTTTATAGGATACATATAGTTGTACTAATATATTACACTCGCACAGCCTACAAATAGAAATGTTATTAAAGAAAATATGAAGTCATGTTCAAAGTCTTATTACAATGTTAACCCAAGCCTACTAATGTTTTATCGTACATTACAAACAACAACAACAAAAGATATTCCAACACGTGAACCTAATTGCACCCGACAGTGTATTAGGTATGTTGTTCCACCCCCACTCTCTTCTTCTAATATCTACAATGAAATTGAGGTTTCTTCATTATCTATGATTACTATAAAAATCTTCAGAAATATAAGTAGATATGTAATCTACTTTCTCTAATCTATCTATTGATGTAAGTTTTATTTGTGCTCTGTATGACAGCTAATTAGGATTTGGGATTTGAATGTGTATATGAGGTTAAAGATCATGAAAGGAAGAAGGAAAAGAAGTGCTTACTGGATTCTAGCTCCAGAGGGCTCCAAGAAAGAGAGAGAGAAAATAGAATTGACTCAAAGGTCAAGATTGGATAAAATCATTCCTCCTTTTCTTCCGTATGTTGATCTTTGTTTATATGGCTTGGTATTCGATCAACTGTTTTTTTTTTTAACCCAAAGAATGGATTCTTGTTCTACTATGTAATTCCACATGCTATATCCTTATGTATTAAGGATGTTATTGTGTATGCTTAAGCCCAAACTATGCTTGTATGCACAAGTCTCAAAATAATAAAGAAGGCTTCTGTCTCTCTTAGTCATAACATTTTCCTCTCCTATTTGAAAATTTACCTTGTCTTCAAGGTGAAAAATTGAGAATCACTATCCCATGCCCTTGTTAACCAAGTATGGTGGCTTTGTATTCCAAGTCTTATCCCATAATTGTCTAATTGTTAATAGAGGAATTTGAATGGAAAATGTTGGTGTCGTCCCATGTTGTGAAAAGCTCCATAGAAGATTTTGATAAGCATGGGGTTTGTGAGATGTGTGGTTTGTTGCCCTTACCACATTTGGTGGCCTTGAATTCCATGCATTATTCCATAATTGTTGAATTATGAATTCATGAGTATAGCAAAGTATATCTAACATATATCTTAGCATGCTCCATATATAGCTATAAAAAACATGATATGGTTGAAAATTGTAATATGCTTACCTTAGAAATGTGCTAGTGGTGACACTTTTATGGCTCCTAAAATTATACTTATACATCGTAATTGCCATTTGTGTAGCTTCAATAACCAAATATGATTTTGTTTGAAAACAAACACCCCCATTTACATAGTCTGGAAGTATCAATGTCTCAACATCCTTGAGTTCCCAAATTTGAAAAAATGCTTTGAAGTTGCAATGATGACCAGGAGATCGATGAAAAATACTGGCTGCCCATTTAAATGGAAATGTAGGTAGTAGGCACAAGTGAAATAAGATCAAATCCCTAAGCCAAGCTAGAAACATCTGCCAACATGCTCATGCTTCTCTGCTTCGAGCATTGGTTTTGATTCATTAACTTCACTACATCTATTGCCTTAATTCATTCTTTATGTTCCAAATCATTACTATTCTCATCAGTGTCCTCTACAATCCCAATTTCCTGATCCATATCAAAATTATCCATAGAATTATCTATAGATTCACCTACATTTGCTACCCGTGACATATCGTTACACAATTTGAGAATAGTAACCTTATTACTATCCATGATGATAGAAACAATTGAAGAGGGTAAATGGTCATTACTTTCTTGAAATTCTGCATTTCTAATATTGATTTCAGCTTTATCAATTATACGAACCTAAAATTCTTTACATTGAGGTGATTAAAATCTTAACTTTATAACATGTATGAATTGATCCCAAGAACATATTAAATGATTACTATGCATCCACTTGAATGAATCTACTGCTTCATTCTCTAATGCCAATGAAGCAAAATTTAATCTTTCCTTAACAGACACATTATAATACTCAAAAAACTTATTTGCTCTGAAAATCCAAATGCTGGGATCACCACAAGAAAATATTGGCAACTCTAATTTTATGTTTTTACTACAAAAATAATATTGATCTTGTGAATTCATTGGAATATGATGGACAAGAACTACCTTAAAAAATTTGATTCCCTAGATTTGCATTTTGCCTTTGCATGGATTGAGATAGCATGCTAAATTGATGCATTATAGCTCGCATACTTCCTGTCATTGAATCTTTAAAACTTTGCAAATTAGTCACCACTTTATCTATACTTGCTAGATTCTGATTAATCTGTTCTTGAATTATTGCCAAGGATCTTGAATTATCAACCATAGCTCTCAATTGAAACCCGCAAATGACAATGAAAGCACCAATTGTAACACTTGCATACCCCATAATAAGAAATTATTAAAGAAAATATGAAGTCCAATATTCAAAGTCTTTATTACAATGTTGACCAAAGCCCACTAATGTTTTTCACACATTACAAACAACAACAACAAAAGACATTCCAACACAGGAAACGAATTGCACCCAACAGTGTATTAGGTATGTTGTTCCACCCTACTCTCTTCTTCTATTATCTATGATGAAATTGAGGTTTCTTGATTAGCTATTGTTACTGCAAAAAATCTTCAGAAATATAAGTAGATATGTAATCTACTATCTCTAATTTATCTATTGATGTAAGTTTTATTTGTACTTTGTATGACTATTAACTAGGGTTTGGGATTTGAATGTGTATGTGAGGCTGAAGATGATGAAAAGAAGAAGGAAAAGAAGTGCTTATTGGATTTTGGCTCCAGAGAGGTCCAAAAAGAGAGAGAGAGAAAACAGAACCGAGTCAAAAGTCAAGATTGGTAAAATCATTCCTTCCTTTCTTGTTATGCCTATCTCTATTTATATGGCTTTGTATTCAATCAATTTTTTTTTCTAAAAAAAAGAATGGGTTCTTGTTCTATTATGTAAATCCACATCTTATATTCTTATGTATTAAGAATGTAATTGTGTGTGCTTAAACTCAAACTACATGCTTGTATGCACAACTCTTAGAGTAATAAAAGGCTTCTGTCTCTCTTAATCATAACATAATATCACAAGCATGAAGCCCAAAATACCATGAGATATATCATGAGTACATGAGCATGCATAATATATATACACATACACACGAGTGGCTATGACATGTATCATTTATATTTATATTAATTAATAATGTGTACATGATACGTACGTATAAAAAATTTTAAAAATACGTACCACGTACAGTATAATAATATATATTTTATTATATTTACCTAAATTTACAATAAGTTGCAAAAATATGCTGACGTTGAGGGATGTAGAGGTGAGCATGGACCGGTTAACTAGTCATGACTCCATTTTTTGAACCTAACCATTACAATTGGTTTTTTAAAATGCCAAACCTAAATCAGTCATTATTAACGGTTAACCGTCTTAACGATTAACCATTATTTTCCGTTAATGTTTTCGGTTTTCGATTTTTAACCATTTAGTATGATGAATTATATATAATAGTATATATTTATGGATATTGGTTAACCGTTAACCATTATTTTTCACAGATACAAATTAAAACTGAAACTGCTATAATATTATATATTTATAGTCACAGGTTCTATATACTGCATGAATAAAACTATATATGTATTTCATAGAATTTTGGGACGCTTCCTTCAAAATATGTCAATAAGAAAGAATCAACTTGGCTTATTTGAAAAATACTTAGGCCAATGCGGTCGTGAAAGCTCATTTGAAATAATAAATGAGCATGTATTTTAGCTATTAAGACTTAGACCCATTGTGTTTGACTTACCATAGATAGCTAATTATTCTCATCCTAAACGTGCCTAAAAGAAAAAAAAAAAATTGGCTTGGCTTTTATATTTAAAAAGCATCATGGGTTCTCATCGTTTCTAAAAGTGCTTTGAAGATAAAAGCAAATACGGGAGCTTTCGACCATGAAAAATAGATTAAATAGGCAAATATAAAAGCTTCTAACCTTGAGTGAATTTTGAAAGGAGTTTATTCTTTGCATCTTCAATTTTTCATTAGGCTTATTGTAATTGGGACGGAGAAATTATTTTTTTAAAAAAATTAATTATATATAATATTATATATTTATAAATATCAGTTAATAGTTAACCATTAGTTTTTCATGGTTACAAACCAAAACCGAAACCGAAAACCGAAAAAAATAAAAACCATAAACCTAAACTAAAATCGATGGACTAGTTAACCATATTTTTCAGATTAGTTTTTCGGTTTTGGTTCGGTTTCTCGGTTTAATATGTTTTTTTTGTCTACTACTAGAGGGATGTAGATAAATAAGTAAATAAATTAATAAAAGAATAAGTAAATAAAACAAACAAAAGTAAAGAGAAAGTGCAGAACTGTAGATGCTTGAATCGGTTCGGACCTACGAACGCGGTCAACCCGGGTCAGTGAAGGAGAGGCCAGCAGAGGCTTTCTGGCGCACTGGAGAGGTCATTAAGTGTTGGAGTGGGATAAGAAGAGTTCATCCCGTTGTGTTCTGAAGGTGTATTGTCGGATCATGAGTTCTATGGGTTTCAAAGGTGGGCTGTGGTAGGTGTATGGCTGTGGTAGTCTAATAGTATCAATTGATGGATATGGAAGTTATGTCAGAGGAAGTGGATGGTGGGGGTTGAATCCGTAGAAGATGGAAAGTTGTTTTTTTTTTTTTTTTCGGGGGGGGGAGGGGGGGAGGGAGGGTGTGGTGTTTGGGGTTGTATTTTGGTCTGAGAAGCTTGGATATGGATGCTTTGGATGGCGTCAGAGGAAACGGGTATGGTGAATTTCGGTGGTGGTTAGTCAGAGGTTCAAGGTGGTGTTCTCGGCAAAAAGATTATGACTTTGGGTACTGGTGTTGACTGAGAAGATGTTGTGTGGTTTAGAAGGCCATGTAGTGGTGGTTTGTGGTGGCGATTTAGAGAGAGAAATGGGTAATGAGAGAAAGCGCCGGAGGAGAAGTTTAGAGAGAGAGAACGTGGAGTTCGTAATCTGCGATATCTAATAAACTTTCTAAAATTCATCCTGCTCCTATAAGAGCGATGAAAGCGCACAAAGGATTGCCGATAAAACGTTGGGTATTTCCATTATAACATTAGTGTTTTCCATTTTTTTCTCCTTTAGATGGATGAATCAAGAAATTTTTACTTCTAGAATTGCGTCCTTTGGTGTTCCAGTAGCTCTAATCCAAGCATTTGGAAAGAAGAACCCGATTCGAGCTCATTTCGGAACTCTACAACCTGGCCTACTTTCCCATGTCAACTTTAGCAGATGAAGAAGATGGCCTATTGGCACGTGCAAGTCATGTGAAGTAAAAAAGCTCAAAAATCCTTTTCCGCACACAACATAAGGGTCGAACCTATGACCAATTCGCCACCTCATGCATTACCTGTGCTCTTCTATGGATTACACTATTCATCATTTTTCATGTGATTTTGATCCATTTTTTATAATTTTTCACGGCCAACTTGTTTTTAAATTATTCTTAAGTTTTTACATGATATATATATATATATACACATATATCATCTTACAACATATCAATATGTATATAATCCTTGTTTTATGAATATAAATAGTGTAACTAGGATTTATCAAAATTTACTTTGTTAGGACTAATATATATGTTTTAAACTCCATTCCTAAGCTGTTTTCGAATCTAGGATTAACAAAACATTATTTAGGCTAGTGTTCTAGCATATAACTAAATGAAAACGAATTTTTAACTCACCTTATTTGTCTTCCTCTATGCTTATGTCATGGTTGGTTAATGGATCTAAGTTTTGGATATTTGTATGGTTGTCCTTGGGTTGTATTGTGCATGAAATTTGGCTATGGTTGTATGTGTTTTGTGTGTGTTTCGAGTGAGTCCTTGCTGTTGTTTTTAAGTTGTTGTTGTGGATTGTTGTTAGCTACAAAAGGGAGTTTAATTGCTTTATTGTTTTGTTAATTAAGGTGTCTTATATAGAGGAAGGAAGGGTAGCAGCTTGAGCCGAGAAGAAACCATTCTCTCCCACCAAAATTCTTCCTGTTTAAGCATGCATTGATTGTGTTGTTCACGTGGATCATGTTAATTGGTTTGGCAATATTTGCTTTTCATTTTTATTGCCTTCATTGAACCCATTTGCATTCAAATTTTGGCTAACTCATATCAAGAACATCCAGCCATATGTTTCAACAATTTGTACTATATAAGTATACATATTAATATAATAGTATTTAGTTATTATTTATCTTAGTTTTAGGGTAGTTTATTAAGTTAAACATGTATAAATATGATAGTTATGTAGGAGTTTTATCTCCAAAATTTATATAAAGTTTCCAAAAATTTTCTATGTTGTTATTGAGTTCAACTTAGGGTTTAAAGTTTACGTGATTAATTATTTTTATGGTTTTATCTCACCCGATTAGTTTTCTAAACTCAATTGGTCAATTTTTGTTTTAGTCTTTAATAGCTTTAGAATTTACTAACTAGAGTAATAGTGTGATCCAAATATTTATTTGGAGTCTAAATTATTAGTTATGAATCTGTTTTTGTCTTTATTGTGTATTTATAACCTTAACGGTTCATCTATAAATTATCGTTTTCTAACTATAAGCTTTATTGATTATTGCCTTACTGATGCTCTTGAAATCTTATTTTAAATAATTTCTATACTTTGAGTTTTCGATATTGGTTATGAAAATCTATTTTTACTATATTTATTATTTATAGAACTTTGTTTTAGGGTTTGAAATTATATATAGGCTCATTTTACTTGTGGTTTTATTCTAAAGTTTTGGTTGAGTCCTATATTAATATTTTATTTTCTATTTCTTATATTTCTATCTATTTCTATTTGTATGAAAAATTTTGGGGTTAACAATATTTTACGCCTCAAAGGATACCATAATCGTGGCAGTTCGCCACATATAATATTAAGACTTAAGAATGACTACCCTAATCACGCGAAAAGCCTCGATATTATATGTAAGGCGTCTAACGCAGCAATAGGAGACACCAATGAGATATATAGTTTAAGCAATAATATAAAGCATACAAGAATTTATAAACATATCCACCAGATTAATAATAGTAAGGTCTTTACATAAACTTAGAGGCATTCCCCTGATAAATTTCCCAAGGATCTATAATATAACTTAAGTTTACATACATAAATCTCTATAGCCAAAAGATTTTAAGGGAATTTCTATCGAAATCCTTCGATCGAATTTTCCTAAAAAGCTTCCCAAAAGTGTGGTCTTACCGGGATATAATGAGACCTTGGGTAGAGCAAAAATTGTTCCTGTGACAACAAAAATCAGTGAAAGTGTAATCTCGACTAGCTTAATGAGAATATTCCGGGTTAGCGTACTTGAAACTAACAAAATATAAAGCAAGTTATATTTAAATAAGCATATGTGATGCATCAAACACGTAAACAAGTAAGACATGTAGTTTTCAGGTATCATATATTGAATAAATTTACGCCCTTCATTCGGGGTTAGGTATACCGGTCAATTACGACCAACCTTTTATAAATAATTTTTTTATAGATCATATCGACTACTATTCACCAACATAAAACATATAGATTATACCAACTACTACTGCCCAACACAAAACAAGTAGATCATATCGGCTACTACTCGCCAACATGTAGATACTATCGGTAACACCAACAAACACTATCATGCCCTTGTCCCACTAAGTGTATAATAGTGAATGCAATGCGATTCACTTCATGATATGCATGAATCCATTAATTAATTTTTTTCATGTAATTAAAATATCTTAGAGGTGATCATATAATTCATAAACACATTAAAATGGTAATATATATCAAATTTTTTATTAACAATAATTCACGCTCGATATTCTTAGCATAATTTCACCAAACATTATAAGGCACATGCACTTTCATTTTCATATTGTCCTACTTCTAGTGCTTTTAAAATTACATGTATGAGCATGAGTATGAAAACTTAAGGAAGTAAACTCACTCGGTTATGTTGTGGAAAAGCTCCTAATCATAGTAGTCTTTGGGTTATAAAACTTTTGCTTCCTCGTCACTTAAGCAAAAAAAATAACTGGAATGAGTATTTCTTAGGAGTTTTATTTAAACTTTCTAATTCTATCTTGAAATTCGTGGTGAAATTCAGATTGCGAAAATTTCAACTTAAACGGCCATAACTTGCTCATTTTGACTCGAAATTTTGCATATAAGATGTCTTATTCTACATACTCGAAAACATCTATCTATTTCTAAGGTTATTTTTAACATTTGAATCTATTTGGGCTCCAAAACGAGTCGGTACAAATTCAACACGGAAATTCCAACCCTTAAATTGTAATTTATCCCAAGTTCTACAACATAAAAATTTCCATAACAACACATAGATATTTATATAGTTTAAAAATCCTTTAATATAGATATATACTCATATTATATGCATGATTCTAGTGGTATTGTCTCGACAATGATTTTTTATAAATCATTTTATTTTAAGAATTGGAAAATGAAGTTTACAAAATCTCCTTTTAGTTGTTGGAATGAAAGTTAAAAATATTGAGTTTGTTACAAAGGAGTGCCTATCTGTTTCTTCATATTTTCTTGACTTCTTAAAAATAAATTTACTTCTCAAAATCTGGTTCTTTAAGTTATCTACTAATTTTATTTTCTAAGGCGACTTTTAACTAGTGAGTTGCTCTTAAACTTGGTTTGGAAAAATTGTTTGGCTTTTACTGTTTTTCAAAGCGTTGGTATAAATTATAAATAATATTTTAAGAAAATTTGTTTAACAAAGAATTATCAACATAAAAATTTGAAAAGATTTATTTTAACAATTTTTTAATTAAGGTAGTTAAACCATTATCCTACGTTTTAGTGAAAATCTCTCTTAAATGTTAAAAACCATGTTTCTTAAGAGTCTAATTCTTATTTTCAAGTGAAAGAAAATAACTCCTTTTATTCTTTGAAATTTTTATCAAGAAAACAATATTATGACCATGCATGAATATAACTTGTAATTTTGTAAAAAGAATAACTCATATAGGAAAATAAAAGACAGAAAAATAAATGAGCATATGTATGTAAGAATAAAATTTGGAGGTCTTAACTTACATCAAGGCTTCTCAAAACGTAGATATAGACAAGTTCCATAAAAAGAAAAAAAAAAATGTAAGAAAGCTTAAAGGAAAAGAAAAAGAAAAAAATTGTGGAAGTTTTAGATTTTTATTCAAGTCTTCCCAAGACTTAAAAATAACAAGTCCCACAAAGAAAATCAAGAAGATAATACAAAAATTATGGAAGTCTTAGTTTATTTCAAGGCTCCCAAACTTAGATTATGGATAAGTCCTAAAAATATTTTGACTTGATTAGGACAAGTCTAAGACTAGAATAACTAGTCTTAATTATTTGCAAGAAATTAAATATTTAAAGCATGATATAAATGCAATGAAAGAAGTTAGATTAGTGAACATTTAGGCTCTAAGAAATATAGATTATATATATATTATCTACATAATAACATATAAGGAGTTAATGTGAGAACATGAGCATAATAACAACATAACATGAACATATTATGAAGGTGAACAAGACATGAACAATATGTTGTTTTTCATGAATCCATTCCATAGCATTAGCATCATGAGAGTACATGGAATCAAAACACACATTGCTCATGTTATATTACATGAACAAAAGAGAGGTTTTGGGATTTTTATCTAAGGTTGATAATAGGTTGAAGATGGATGAAATAATGAATGGTGTGTTTAGTATGTATTATGAATACCTTAAGGAAATGAAGAGGAAGAGAGTGTTTGTGTAGGAATATTAGAGAGAAAAATTGATGAGAGATTTTGGTAGAGTTTTGGTATGTGAAATGAGATGTATGAAAGAAATAGAGGGAGATGTGGCATTTATAGAGAAATATGGAGAGAAATTAATATAATAAAATAAATTGAAAAAGCAAAGAAATTGAGAGGGAGAGAAAGTGTGGCCAGAGTGAATTTGAGGAGGAGAGAGGAGAGAAAAAAAAATATTTTGATAATTAAAAGTAAAAAGTATAAGTGAAGTTATGTAAAAAGTAATATTGGGAAGGTAAATTGTAAGTAATAGGTGTGTAAGTTACAAAAATAGGTTTGTAAGAAAAAGTAGAGATAGGTGAATAGTAATGAATAGTAGAAATAATACAATGAATAGTAAACAAGACAAATAAATTATCGATAGTAAATGAATTACGTAAAAATGCTATATCTAATATTTTTAGATATCGAAAAATTATGAAACTGATATATTATGAATCCTTATGAAATTTGAATCTATATTCATTTCCCGAATATTTTTACTATCTCAAGCACGAGACATATTTTTCGATAACTGATCCCGTTCGGGTCATAAACGATCAAATTTTAGACAAGTATCATCTTTTTAGGTTATCTTATATTATTCTGATCTATAATCCACCATTAGCTCATTTCTATTATTCTCAAGTTTCGAATGCGAGATGCCAGAGTTAAAACTACTAGTATGCGTTGATCATTGTTGACTTTTAAAGTTCCGGTTTTACTAGGATTAGAGTTTACTCTAATTTTATCCTAAAATTGAGGGGTTTACACTATATATGCATTTTTTCCATATTTTTTTTAGTTTTTATTGATAAGTTATATATAAATTTGAGAAAAAGTGTGTGAAAAATATAAAAAATTTTCAAGTTAATAAATATTCATTTATTGATAAATTAATAATTATTCATTTATTGATAAATAAATAATCTCTATAATATAATATTTTTATTGGTCTCAACAATATTATTTTATAAAGGTTTTACTATATATATAAACTATAAATTATGTATAACATAAATCATATAGACATATATATCATACATAATATATCATAATTCATTTATTACATAAATTGAATTTGTTATATATGTGTGTGTTCTAATATAATATATAGATTGAATATAGCATATTATACAAATTTAAATTAATATATAATATAAATGATGTGTATAAAACATATATTATTTGATATGTATATAACTAAGATAATCAATATGTTATATAAATCATATGACATATATAACAAATGTCTAAATGGTATATATGCATAATCTATGTATTAAATATTATTTATATATATATGTATACATGTAAGTTATTTGTTATTATAATTAAGGACGGTAATGTAAATGTTGTTTTCTTTTAATGTTATTTTGCTTTTAGGTATTTGTAAAATCGACTTGGTGATTGATGGTACTTTGGTGTTTAGATCTAGTTTTATGATTGATGATACTTTGGTGTTTAGATTTAGTTTTTGTTGGTTTTAGTGGTTTTTGTATTACTCTCAAATTTTACTCGCTAATATTACGTTTATTTGACATATTTAACAACCTTATTCACTGTGATGAATTTACATTTGGAGGATCGTTAGACTCCTGCTTCATCCAATGTTCGCTGTGCAACGTGGATATTCTTTTCACACAATTCAACGCATAGTTTTCATTGCGTCTCACATTTTCCATCACGGCCACGTGTGTACATGGAAGTTAGCCTTATCTCGTGACAAACACTCATTATCTAAGACTAAGATTCGTAGTCAAAGTGTGGACTAGCAGGAACATTCGACCATTATAATCTTGAAGAAAAATGAGGTTTTGGTATTAAAAATCAACAAATAATTGCAAGTTGTATTAAAAGACAATGTCTCTTTTCTTGGATTTCTTGTACGGCGGGATTGACCATC
Organism: Combretum micranthum; assembly: GCA_024138025.1. Classification (NCBI taxonomy): domain Eukaryota; kingdom Viridiplantae; phylum Streptophyta; class Magnoliopsida; order Myrtales; family Combretaceae; genus Combretum; species Combretum micranthum. Next base: position 1,031,586 of record JAMXBD010000325.1, read on the forward strand.
TAGCTTTTATGACATAAGCCGTTCCGGATCGAAAGCGACGACCTCGTCGACCAAGAGGATGGTATGCATAGAATCCTCATCCCGTCTTGGTGTATGTGCATTTGCGTGCTGCCTAATTTAGTGTGAAGGGTTGATAAAGAACTGAATAGGGCAATCATGCTAGTATTGATTTTTTTATTATTTTTTCTTAATAAAAGGTGGGAGAAATACGTAGTTTTGTAAACCTATTTTTATTGGGTCTCTAGATGGGTCTTGGCATATATGTACATAAATACATATATGGATTTTCTCTACTTTTCTTATTTTAATTTTCATCAACTTCAATGGCTAAAAATTTTTCACCAACTTCAAACTGAATGATTGAGATTATTGGACTATCTTTTAATTTAATTATAATGGCATTTCTTTGCTTATAATTTGAACCAATGAATTTGAAGAAAACTGATCTAAATTAAGAGAAATAGAGAAAATGATGATTTATTCTTTTGTAAGTCCAATAGACTATTCACTTCATTCACTCATTGTTCTATATAAAATTATTATTCATTTGAGTGAAATGATAATTCATAATAAATTACTATTAGATAAAAATAATGAATAGCAATTCATATCCTTGTGAATTGCTATTCTATGATTTATTTTTCATCTTTACCATAATACCCTGTTGTAAATATCACTTGTATAATTATTTTCTCTCTATAATAAATATAAGAGGCATTATAGATATTTTACTTTTTACTCTAATAAATATTTGTTTTTATTTTTTACACTAAGTAAATCTCTTAATAGCTATTATAACCTTATTACATTGTTCTAGACTTTATTTGTATTTTTATTTGAAACCAATAAAAATGTATTTTATACATTAGAAAATGATATTTCAATTAGTATTTTTATAAAAAGAAATAAAGTAAAGGGATAAATAAGTCTAAAATTTTGGCATTTTGACCTTTTCTTTTTAAGTGTACTCTTAGCATTACGTTTGTATAATGGAATCGTCTAGAATGAAACAGATTATAACCAAAAGAATAAAATAGAATGGAATGAGAAATTCATTCTTAAATTTGATAACATGCATGGAATGCAGTGGAATGAATTGTTTATTTGAAAAAAGATACCCTTATAATAATTATAGATAATATATAGGTGACCAGACAAATATGTAATTTAAATAATTAACATTAATGATGGCGGAATAGAATCGAGATTCCATATTCTCCCTAGAATCATTAATCTAGCTAAATTGCTTCCAAACATGGGAATGGGAATGAAACTTGGAATCATGATTCCATTTCAGGTCCATTCCCATTCTAATTTCCATTCCCAGATATGAAATATGCCATAAGTAGAATTATTTTTCAATAAAGATATTTAAAAAATGAAGAGTATATATGCTCTTTTTTAAAATTAGATATCTATACCTATAAAATTAAACTTATTCATCACTTTATTTTATTTCATTTTATAGAAATACTAACTAAAATTTTCTTTTTTAATGTATAAAACACATTTTTTTAAATTTTTTTCTTTCTTTAAAAGTGCATGAATATTTCTATTTTAATTATTAAACCCAAATCCTCACTTTGATTATATTTATGACATAAAATAGATAGCATAGTTTCTAAAAGCCTTTTTTTTTTTTTTTGGCCAGCTGTACGCCAAACTTTAATCAAATGTAAAACACATACATATATGATTAAAAAAGAAAAACCAATTCAATCATACTCATAACTAACATTTAATGCACGTGATAAGCCCGGTACACAACCCAATTTATTTAACAAGTGGCATATAAGTGGTTTCTTCCCACAAACATATAAGTGCTAATCTTATCACAATGCACCATATTTGGGACATAAATTAAGGTCTCCCTTAGAAAGCATGGACAATATCCATGGATCCTAGACCTAAACTTTATCGCACAAACTTCCTCCAAACGCTCCTAATAGCCTTGGCTCATACCTGATAAATTGGATCTCTCGAGACCAGCCATAAATAGTCAAACCGCAACAAAAAGCTATAGGGATAAAAGCGACACTAGCTTAGTGAGATAATTCCCTTTCTCTAAATATTTTCATAAATCATATAAATATTTAGACAAGCATATGTATATGCAATAATTATATGAGCAGACAGATACATATGATTAACCCAAAACCATGTGTAGAATAGATTTACGCCCTCTATGCAGGGGTTGGGTGGTTACCATCCCATAAGACCATCATATTCTTGTAGACTTTCCAGCTCTTACGTGTCCATGTAGACTTCCCGGCTATTACTGGCCACCACTATGACTCTTCGTTTCCCCACACGAAAAATAGTAGCGAAAATGTACAATGTAACTCACTTCGTATCATGCATGATTTATTTTAGTAATGATTTTTCTGAATAATATTAGTTTTCAAGTTAAATTTGGCCACAACAATGTATCAAACAATCACAAGGGAATAAGTAATTTAATCATCAATTCAAGTTTTGATATGCTTATTCTTTATTCATCAAACATCACATGTAGCACACATTTATCACATACAATTCTCCATTTTATCTTTTCATATCTTCTATTGCCACTACTTACAAGCACAAGTAAGGAAATTTAAATAGTAAGGAAATAACTTACTCCATGATGATCAAGCCTAGCAGAAGTAATCTTTTGGAAAAGAAATATTGGGTCTTTCTTCACTTAAACAAAAAGAAATATCCAAAATTAGTATTTCATAAAGGTGGCATTTGAATTCTAATTCTATTAATTGAAATTTGTGTCTTTTTCCCAGATAGAGAAGTTTTAACTTAAAACGGTCATAACTTGCTTATTTTAAGTCAGAATTTCCCATATGAGTAGTCATTTTCTACCTACTTGAAAAGATATATCTATTTCTAAGGTTATTTTTAATATTTGAAGCCATTTAGGTCTCATAAAAGGATGGTACAGTTTCATTCTATATGTTCAAGCCCTTAATTCTTACATTTTCCAAAGTTTTCCAACACTTAGATACTCTAAAGCAAACATATAAATATACCTTCCTTTGAAAATCATTTGATATAAATATTAACTCCTATGACATGCACAATCATAGTGATGTTGTTTCCAAAAATAATTTTTGAAACTACTTATTTTAAAGTCTTAAAAAATTAAGTTCATGAGAACTCCTTTTGAAAAGGAAATCAAAATTTCCATTTTGCTATAAGTAAAGCATCTAATTATTAAAATTATTACTTTCTTATATTCTCTTGGCTTCATGAAGATAATTTATTTTCAAAACTTAATTCTCTTTATCGTATACCAAGTTTTATTCTAAGTTGGTTTTAACTTAACAAAATGCCTTTAAGTTTGATTCATTCCTAATCTTTAGTAAAATATTAACTTTGTCAACAAAGAACATTTGAAGTTGAATACGAATTTATTTTAATATTTCAAAGAAAACATAATTGAGTAGCTATTTTATTTATTTATTAAAAAATTTCTCCTGAGTGTTGAAAATAATTTCTCTTGAGGATTACGTATCAAAATAATTAATTTCCTCATTTTCAAAAATTTTAATAAAACAACACCATCACTTTATGTCCATACATATGAGTGAAGATATAGTAAATATACATAAACCCATATAGAAACTAATGATATAGAATCAAATAAGCAACATGGAGAAAATGGAAGTTTTAGCTTAACATCAAGACTCCCCGGGACTTGAATAATTTCCATTCCCCAGAGGAAGATAAGGAAAGCATAAAGAAAGAAAAACATAGAAGTCTTAGATTTATTTCAAGGTTTCTTGAGACTTGAAACAATATCATTCTCATAAATAGAACAAAAATAGTAAGAAAATAATTATGGAAGTCTTAAACTTTATCTGTCACGCCTCGAAGGGTACTCTAAACATGGCAGTCCGCCCTACATAATATTGAAGCTAAGGAATGACAATCTTAGTCCCACAAGAGCTTCGATATTACGCGTAAGGCGTGCTTCCAAGATAGTAGGAGACATAAAGGGGTATTACGTTTAAGTAGATAATAAAAACATGCAAAGATTTATAAAGATAACTTGTAATAATCATAAAGATCAAATTCTTACAATTTCTTAGGGGTATTCTCCCGTTTTTAAAGTCTTACTATCCTAAGCTAACTAAACAACATACATAGATATGACAAAAGCTTACTATAGAGATTTTTCTTAGAAGTCTATACCCAAAACTAAAATATGCAAACTTCTTCCAAAAACTCATAGTAACTTTGGCTCATACCTGACAAATAGGGCTCTTTGGTGCCAATCACAAGTAATCAAATTGAAACAAAAAGCTATAGGGGTATAAGCAAAACTAGCTTAGTGAGATAACTCCCTTCTTCAAAACGTTTCCATAAAATCATTCAAGTATTTTAGACAAGCATATGTATATGTAACAACCATATGAGCAATCAAAATACACATGATTAACTAGAAACCATGTGTAACACGGATTTGTGCTCTTTTATGTCGGGGGTTGGGTGGTTACCGACCCATTTGACCATCAATATTTGCAGACTTATTGGCTCCTACTTGCCCATGTAGACTTCTCGACTACTATTGGCTACTACTACAACTCCTTGTTTTCCCACATGAAGAATAGTAGTAAAAAATAAATATGACTCACAATATTTTATGCATAAATCATTTTTAATATTGATTTATCCAATTATTGTTAATTCCAAGTTAAAGGTGACCAAAATAATTTTCATCATACTATCGTAAGAGAACACAAATTATTCATCAAATATTCTTTCGATATATTTATCTTTATATTCAAGAACACTACATTCAACATGCATCTAATTCACACAACATTTCTTTTTATCTTTCCTTAATCTCTAGTGCCACTACTTACAAGCACATTCAAGGAAATGTAATTAGTAAGGGATTAACTTACTCCATGGCGATTGCTCCTAATCAAAGTAGTCCTCCAAGAAAGCGATATTGGTTCCTGTTTCACTAAACAAGATAAAATATAAAAATTGACTCTTTGATAGAATTTTTACTTAAAGATTCTAAATCTATCTTCTAATTGTGGTAGAAATCGGATTTGTGGAAATTTCAACTTAAAATGGTCATAACTTGCTCATTTTAACTTGGAATTTCGCATATTATATGTCGTTTTCTACCTACTAGAAAAGATCTATCCATTTCTAAGGTTATTTTCATTGTAAAAAGTCATTTGTGTCTCGGATTAGATGGGTATAGGTTTACCACAAAAATTCCATTCTTTAAAAACAAAATTTTTCTAATCCTTTTTTCACTCAAAACTTGTTAAGAAAAACTTAAATATGTATACAGTTGAAAAGAATTCATTTGGTACATAAATAGACTCATAATTTATGCATGATGCTATAGGTGTTGTCTAATTTAATTATTTTCCACCAAACAACTTTTCCTTTGTTTTGAAAAGTTAGATTTGTTGTTAAACTTTTCTTTATGTGGTTGGAATAAAACTTATAAATCCTTGCGTTATCACAATTTTGTGTTTTATATTTTTATTCTTTAGTTTATCAAAAGTTAGTTAAACTAAAGTTTGGTCTTTTTAAGTTATCTACCAATTTTATTTATAGGAATTGAAAAATATATTTTCAAAAGTTTTCTTTAGTAGTACCTAATGTTCTTGTTGGTATATTTCCTTATTATATCTATATTTTAGAAAAATGAAAAAAATTACTTTCTTAGATTGTTGACAAATTTTTACTTCTCTAAATGGGTTTCTTAAGACTTGTAAGTTGATTTTTACCTTAGCTTGAAAACTTGTTTAGTTCCTAGTTTAGAAAGTTGGTAAAAATTGCCAGAATATCAAGTTATCATCTTTCTATAAAGATTTTCATGTTACCATTTGTTGAAAAGAAAGTATTTTAGACTTTGAAGAAATTTTCTTTACCAATAGTTTGAAATTTCATGATGAGCTTATATAAAATTTTTAAAAGAATTTGTTAAAAACATCCTTCTAAGTCTTGGTGAAAAATATTTGTTAAGAGACAAGTTTTCAGGAGTTTAGCCTTAAAAAAAATATATCTCTTTTTATTTGGACAACACATTAGCCATGCATGAATATGATTATTTAGTTTATAAAATGATAAGAATATCACAAGACAAGATAATAAGGAATATAAGAAACAAATAAGCATAATAATAATGTCAAGTATTAGGAGCCTTAGCTTTATCAAGGCTTCTCGGGACTAAGAATAGACTAGTTCAAAAAAAAAAAAAAAGAAAAAGAAAGAAAGGAAAAAAATCACAATGATAAAAGCAATAACAATAATATGAGCATAGTAGTAAAAGCATAATAATAAAACATAACATATGAACAATGAACAAAATATGAACATAATGTTCTTAACCTCCATAGGTTTTTAGAAAACACACACTATGTTCATGTTAAGTTACATGAACATAAAGATTAATCTACTAATAACATCATATCATAAAGTTTAGGTATGAACGAAAATAAATTATGAACATATTGTTTCTTTCCTAACCTCCATGAGTTTAGAAAACACACACTATATTCATACTAAGCTACTAAACATAAAAAAGGCTTAAAAGATTATTACCTATGGAAGAAGAAAATAGAGAGAACTTTTGGAGAGAATTTGAGATAGTAATAGTAGTGTAAGAAAGGTGTGAATGAAATGGAAGGAAGGGGTGGTATTTATAGAAAAAAGTGGAGGATAATTTTTGTTAATTAAATAAGTAAAAATTAGAGAAATGGGAGAGGGAAAGAGGGAGGGCCGGTGCCACACATGAGAGAGAAAGGGAGAGATTTTTTATTTTTATTTTTATTTTTATTTTTGTTAATGAAAAGTAATATGTGAGAGATATGAAGTTGTATTGAAAATGAAAATTATAAGAAAATAGGTGTATAGGTTGTAAGAATAGGTTATAAGGAAAGTACAGATAGATGAATAATAGTGAGTAGTAATGAATAGTAAACAAGACAACTAAAATACCGATAGTAATAAAAATACGTGTAAAAAGACTATATTTGATATTTTTAGTTATCGAAAAATTCTAAAACTGTTATATTATGAATCCTCATATAATTACAAGTCTAACGGTGTTATAGGAATATTTTTACCATTCCGTGCATCTGGACTCTAATTTTTAAAACTGATCTTGTTCGGGTATGAAACAAACTTGATTTTTACGAATCTGATCTTTTTATTTTCCGTTGTATTATTATGGACTATAATCTATGATTATCTCAATTTTATTGTTCTAGGGTTAAGAGCGCGGGATTACCAGATCTAAACACATTGTTTTGACTTGTATGGTTATTAGGGTTTTTATGATTTCCAATTGTTGAAGATTAATAAACCTATCAGAAAAATCTAAGGGCTTACATTATCAAGGCTCTCTTAGACTCGAAGATTGCCGATCTCATAAATAAATAATTAATAGCAATAAGAAAGGAAATATGGAGTCTTATATTATTTTTTAAGGCTCCTAGGACTTAGAAATAGACAAATCCTATATTTGTTTTGACTTGATATAGACAAGTCTAAGACTAGAAATTTACTAATCTTACTCATTGCATAATGAAGCATGAAATAAAGCATTAAATAAGAAGTTAGATTAGTGAGCATTTAGGCTTTAAAAAATATATGCATATATATACATAATATCACGTAAAAGTTAGGTTAGTAACATGAATAAAATGAATATGGTAAGAGCATGTTAGGAACATGATAATATAACATGAATGTAAATGTGTTGTCTTTGTATTTCCATTCCTAATATCAAGCCTCATGGGAATTTATTTGGAAACCAAAACATGACATACACATAAACATTATAACATGAATACTAATGGAAGAAGTATTTAGTATTCTTACATAAAGGGAGATGGAGACTTGGGAAGGTAGAGAGGAAGGGAATGTTTGAGAATGATTTGTGTAAAGAGGAAAGTTTGGAGTGATTTTGAGAGAGTTTTGTTAGTGAAATGAGATGTGTGAAAGAAGTGGAGGGAGATGTGATATTTATAAAGAAATGTGGAGGGGAATTAGTTGTAATTAAAAAATAAATAGAATAGGAGAGTTAGTGGTCGGGGTGACTTAGGAAAAGGAAGGGAGAGAAAATAAAAAATTTAATTTTAGAAGAAATGTATAAGAAAAGTTTAGTGAAAAGTGATGTAAAGTTTTTATGGGAAAAGAAAATTGAAAGAATAGGTATATAAGGTGTAAGAAGTAGGTTGTAAGAAAAAATAGAGATAAATAAGTAGTAGTGAATAGTAATGAATAGTAATAAAGCCAAACAAGACAATTAAATTACCGATAGTAAGAAAAACACGCATAAAATAGGTTAAATCTGACGTTTTTGGTATTCGAAGAATTTATATATGATATCTTTATGAATCCTTATCACAAGATGAGTCTAACTTGATTGTCGGTATACTTTCATCGTTTCGCATGTCGGGGCTTTGATTTTGAAAACTGATCCCATTTGGGTTTAAACAAGTGATTTTTTGGCAAATCTAATCTTTTTAAGTTATATGACATTATTCCAAACTACAATATAAAGTTACATCATTTTTACTATTCTAGGGTTTCAAGAGCAAGATTGCCAGACCTAGAATCTCTATATCTCACTATTTGACCTAGGTAGCTATTAGGGTTTTGATTTGGACTCTAGTTCTAGAAATTATAATAAAGCTATCATATAATCTAAAGGTTTACAATTTTAATTAGCAAATAAATGTACATGCTTGATGGGCCTAGTTAAACATAAATTTAATCCCTAATGCTCTAGTATGACCATCATGCTTAGACTGGGGAAGAGGCTTAGTTAATGAATCTACAACATTGTCATCTGCATGTACTCTATTAACATCTCCTTATCAAAAATCTCTCGAATGAGATGATAATGTCTGAGTATGTGTTTGGATTACTAGTGTGATCTTGGTTCCTTAGCCAGCACAATGGCCCCATTGTTGTCACAATAGAGGTCTACTGGATCTACAATGCTAAGAATAACTCCCAGAGTGCTAATGAACTTCTTGATCCAAACTGCTTCCTTAGTTGCATCCAATGTTGCTATATACTCTGTCTTTATGGTAGAATTTGTAACTGTGTCCTGTTTGGAACTCTTCCAGCTTACAACATCTATATTTAAACAAAACATATAACCATATTGTGATCGGAAATCATCTGAATCAAACTCGAAACTAGCATCTGTGTAACCATTTACAAAAGGATTACCTTCCTATCCTCCATATGTCCAAACCACATCCTTAATCTTTCTCAAGTACTTTATAATGTTTTTGACAACTATGCAACGACTCTCACCTAGATCTGATTGGTACCTACTAGTGATGCTCAAAGGATAAGTGACATCTAGTCGAGTGTATAACATGGCATACATGATGGAACCAATAGCCGATGCACATGGAATCTTATTCATGCGTTCTTGTTCTTCCTTTGAAATAGGACATCGAGTCTTACTCAATTTAATTCCATGTAACATTGGTAGAAATCCTCTTTTGGAATTTTCCATACTAAATCTTTTTAGCACTTTGTCAATGTATGCACTTTGACTTAGGTTAATAATCCATCTAGAGCTATCTCTATAGATCTTGATGCCTAAAAATATAGGCAGCCTCACCTAAGTCCTTCATTGAGAAACAATTTTCTAACCATGTTTTGACATTTTGTAAAGTAGGAATATCATTTCCAATGAGTAATATGTCGTCTACATAATGCACTAGGAAAACTATTGCACTCCCACTAACTCTCTTGTAAACACAAGGTTCATCTTCATTTTTGACGAAGTCAAACTCTTTGATTGCTTCATCAAAACAAAGATTCTAAATCCAAGATGCTTGCTTCAATCCATAAATTGATGTTTGAAGCCTGCAAACCTTATGTAAATTCCCCAAACTATTAAAACCCTTAGGTTATGTCATGTGCACATCCTTAGTTTCAATTCAAAATGGTTGTTTTAACATCCATTAGCCATAATTTGTAGTCATAATATGCAGCTATAGTAAGAAGAATTCTAGCAGACTTAAGCATATCTACAGGTGAAAAGGTTTCATCATAGTCTATACCATGAGTTTGTTTATACCTTCTGCAACTAGTCGTGCTTTGTAGGTAAACACTTTGCCATCCATGTCAGTTTTCTTCTTAAAAACCTATTTACATCCAATAGTTTTAACGCCATCAGGTGGATTAATCAAATTCATACTTAATTATCATACATGGATTGCATTTTCTGATTTCATGGCTGCCAACCATTTCTTAAAGTCAAGGCCCTTTATCACATCCTGGTATGATGTGGGTTCATCTTGGTTTATAAGCATCGCGTCATGATTGCCGGTAACATAAGAAATCCATATCTCTCAAGCTCATGATGAATCCTTCCAGATCTGCATAAGCCTTCAGCTAATAGTTCAAGCTCAGCAACTAATTGCGAGTTTGATTGAACATCCATCATGGGTTCTATTTTAGTTTATGGTTTTTAAACTTCTTCGAGTTGTATTCTACTCCAACTAGTTCTTTTAGGGACAAACTCTCTTTCTAGAAAATGGCTATTATGAGCAACAAACACTTTGTTATTGGATCAGTTGTAGAAGTAGTATCCTTTTGTTTCTTTAGGATATCCCATAAACAAACATTTATCAAATTTAGGTGCTAACTTGTCAGACACTTGACCTTTGATATAAGCATCACAGCCTCATATCTTTAGAAAAAAACAAACTGGGACATTTCCCATTCCATAGCTCGTATGGTGTCTTTTCAACCGATTTTGATGGAACCTTGTTCAATATGAACATAGCAGTTTCTAGGGCACATCTCTAGAAGGATATTGGAAGATTTGTTTGACTCATCATTGATCGAACCACATCTAATAAAATTCGATTTCTCCTTTCAGAAAGACTATTCCATTGTGGCGTTGCTAGAGGAATCAATTGTGAGATTATCCCATAATCCCTAAGATACTTAGAAAAATCTTGGTTTAAATATTTACCATCCTGATCTAATTGAAGTGTTTTGATATTTTTACCAAGCTGGTTTTGTACTTCATTTTTTAATATTTTGAACTTTTCAAATGACCTAAAGTTATGCCTCATTAGATATACATATCCATACCTACTGAATTCATCAGTAAAAGTAATGAAGTACAAATAACCTCCTCTAGTAGGTGAACTTAATGGTCCACACACATTGATATGTATTAGGGCTAATAAGTCAGCAACTCTCTCACTTTGTCCAATAAAAGGAGCCTTTGTCATCTTACCCATTAAACAAGATTCACAAGTTTCATATGGCTTAAAATCAAATGAATGTAAAAACCCATCTAAATGAAGCTTTGATATGTATTTCTCATTAATGTGTCTTAAGTGACAGTGCCAGAAGTAAGTTAGATTCAAATTATTAGATTTGATCCTTTTGGTAGTAATGTCATAAATGGACTAATTATTATATCCATCCAAGTTTAGAACATAGAGACCATTCATCAAATGAGGAAGACCATAAAAAATGTCTCAGCAATGGATGGAGAATGTATTATTCTCAACAATGAATCTAAAACAATCCTTATCCAAACATGAAATCGAAATAATATTGCTACTCATTACAGGCACATAGTAAAAATTACTTAAAACCAAAATAAGTCTAGAAGGCAATGTTAATTCAAAAGTTCCAATAGCTAGGTAGCAACCCTTGCTTCATTTGTTAGGCGTAGGCCAACTTCACCTTGAGCCAATTTTCTACTTTCCTTTAGACTTAGCACATTTATAGAAATGTGGGATGCACATCCAGTATGTAATACCCATGATGTAGATGTAAACCCCCAAAGTTTTGTGATTGGTTTAGCTTAAACCCTAATTGGAAAGTCAACCGGAAATCCTAAAGTCAACAAAACCCTAGTTAGATGAAATGGTTTAAGTCCGGCAATCCCGTATAAGCAACCCTAAGGAAGTAAGTAAGAGATTAGTATGTAGAATAGTTCGTAATTATATAAGGAAGCTTAAAAAGATCAGATTAGTAAAACCGCGAATCGTTTTAAACCCGAACGGATACAGTTCTTAAAAAACGTGTTCCAGGGCTTGGAATAGTAAAAATATTCCTCATATACCATTAGACTCGTAAAAATATAAGGTTTTTTAAAAATATCAGTTTTATAATTTTTCGGTAAGTAAAAATAACAAATATCGCAATTATACACGTATTTTCTTACTACCGGTACTTTAGTAGTCATATCTACTTTACATTACACTATTCACTACTATTCTACACTATTCTTTATCTCTACATTTTCTAACACCTATTCTTATACCTACACCCCTATTTACTTTACTTTTTACCTTTTCTATAACTTTATTTCACATCTATATTACTTATTACTTCATTTAATCAATAAAAGTACAAAATAAAACTCTCTCCTCTCTCACTCATGCTAAGGCTACCGCCCCTCCTTCTCTCTCTCCCTCATTTTTGTTTTAATTTTTCTTTATTTAAATCACATAAAAATTTACTTCTCATTTCCTATAAATACCCCTCATCGTCTTTCACTTTTTTCACACAATTACTACCCATAAATTTACTACCAAAACTCTCAAAAAATTTCCTCTCAACACTCTCTCCAAATACTCTCTCAAAATAATCTCAAACCAACTTCTATATATACAAAACCCATTCCCACATAATACTTCAAAAACCCTCTTTAGGTAAACTTTTTTTTATAAGTTTTTTCTCCCATGTCATGTAATTTTACATAACCATGGTGTGAGTTTCCAAAGACTAAATGTTATGGAAGCTATATTATGTTCATGCATTGTTCTTGTTCATGAATCTCTATTTATTTATTTATGCTGTTACTTTACTTTGTTCAAATTATTATTGCCATTTCTAACTAAGTATTATTATGTATCTATACACACACACACACACACACACACACATATATATATATATTCTTTAGAGCATATGAGGTCACTTGCAATTTATTTATTTTCATATAAAGTAATTTATTTATTTCTTCCATTGTAATTTATTTATTTCTTATTGTTTTAAGACTAGTATCTAGTCTTAGACTTGTCCTCATCAAGTCAAAATAATTTTCTTTATTTTATTTTGTTTCTTTCTTTTGGGACTAGTTTACTTCTTAGTCCTAGGAGCCTTGAAGAAGTTAAGACTCCCAATACTTGACCTTATTTATTATTTATGTTATTTTTGCTTGTTATTATTTCTCATAATCATGCCCATTAAGATTGTTATCCAAATCTTTAAAGCTCCAGTAATACTTTGACAAAAAGGATATTTTATCACCTAAGAATAGTTTTATATGAAATATAAATTCTATAGTTTAACAAAAGTAAAGATATTTTTTTTCCAAGTTTTAAGACAAACTCACTACAATTTAAAAAATTACTTTTGTCTTGAAAAATCTTTTTAAATCATTTGTATATTACTTTGTTTTCCTAAAAGAAGATGACTTTGGTACTAAAATATTTTCATAAAAACATAATATAATGAAACCCTTTGAAACAAAATTGAGAGTTTTCAAAACCAAGATTTTTCAAATAAATAGTCAAAGAAAACAAATAAGAAAAGTAGCACTAATGTTGAGAATTTAGAAAAGAAGAAATTTATTTTATCGAAAAGTCATTTAGGAAAAATAGTAAGATGAACATAAAAGTAATTCTTTGAAAACAAAAGAATCAAAATATTCATTTCAAGGATTTACGAAATGGAATCTTTGTAAACTATAGTTTTCTACACTCTTGATTTATATTGTTTTACTCAGGAAATTTGGTTGAACAACGAACACTTGAGCATGGAAGAAATATGAGCTATATATCTATGAAAAAGGAATTTTTCAACTATATAGATAACAAAGTATTTATCAAAGTAATTTTTGAATGATTTAATGTTTGAAACAAATTGCTTTTGGGATGGGAAAATTCGTGGTGAATCTGATCACCACTGTTTCGGAGCCTAATGATCTAGTCTGATGAAAATAGTTTTAGAAATAGATAGATCTTTTCGAGTAGGTAGAAATCGACATATTATATGTACAATTCCGAGTTAAAATGACCAAGTTATGGCCATTTTAAATTGGAATCATTCTTTATATGAACTTTGACATTCTTATGACATTGTTTTGAAAAAATTCAAGAAAGTCATTAAGAAATACTCATCTTGGGTATTTTTCTTGACTATGTGGTTCCAAGGAAGGATACCCATGCCCCGAGGATTATTTGGACTAGTGGATTGGTTGAACGACTCATCCGTTTAGAGAAGTGTTGACTTGGCATTGTGAGTTTATTTCCTTAAAGTGCTTTAATTGATTATGCTTGTAGTTTAGTCGCATTAGAATTAAGAAAAGACAAATTGATATGTATGCAAAAAATTTGTTGAAAGGATCCTAAGAATATCAAGGCCCGAATTGATTAAATGTTTGTTTTAGTATAGCACTTGATATGTATGAAATTCTATGAACACCTTAAATTTGATAATAATGATGCTATGATATCATAAATAAATTGATTCATGCATACCACGAAGTGAGTCACATTGCATTGGGTTATTATCCTTGGGTGAGAAGGATGGTAGCTCGATCGAAAGCAACACTTGGCGGTTATGATCGAAAGCTATTGCTTGGCGGAAAGTTCGGAAGCATAGCTCAGCTTGAGTAGACTTAATATGCTTGGCGGTATTAATCGAAAGCATAATTTAACAAAAACTACTCGTTTTGAGGTTACGTATTACCAAACCCCCGAATGGAGGGCGTAAATCCATTCAACATATAGTTCCTGGAAAACTATATGTCTTGTGTTATCTACATGTATGTTGCATTTCATTTGTCTGTTTAAATAACTTGTTTGAATTTCATTACACAAGAAGTTTATTTATGAAAATAGTTCTCACTAAGCCTATTAGCTTATACCCCTATAGATATCTTTTGCAGTTCATCTATTTGTGATTGAGGCCATGTGGACCCTACAACCAAGTATTTTCCTTTTTGGTTAAGGAATTTCTAGATGAAGTTTAGTGTTGGATAAGATGTAGACTTCATAGAAATATTCTTGTAATAGATTATAATTATTTGTAGCTGGGGAATGCCCCTAAGATTTGTAAGACTATTGTTATGAACAAATGAATATTATGAATCCTCTGTTCTTAATTTGTTATTATATCTTCTTAAGCTTCATAATTCCATGTATGGTCTTTTAAATTTGTGAGAGCACACCTTACACTTAATATTAAAGCTTTTGGGAATGACTAAGGTTGTCATACTTAAGCTTTAATATTGAGTGTAGCGAACTGTTACGTTTATGGTACCTCTTGGAGCGTGACAGTAGAAGTAGATAAATTGACCTGTATGACATAAATACCTAAAGCAGTAGCCTCATTACCCTTCTTCTTTTTCAGATTCTCTAAATATAGCTAGCAATTTCTTTTCCAATGACCTTGTTCATTGTAGAAAAAAGCAAACCCCTTCCTTAGGTGGTTTGGTTTTGGGCTAAAGCTTAGGCCTTTTAGCATTAGTCTCATCTTTTGCCTTGCCCTTGCCGTTACCATTGGCACTCCTCTTTATTGCCCTTTCCCTTTTGAACCAATAGAACATTATTATTATTTTTCTTAATATTCTATTTAGCATTCTTGAGCATCCCATGCAGCTCCATTATAGACTTATTCATTTTATGCATGTTATAGTTCATCACAAATTGATTGTAGCTAGAAGGCAACATCTTATTTCCTTTGTTATTTTTCCTTTTGGCTTGTAAATATTTGTTTGTAGACTTTTATATTTCTTTTTGCACATTTCTACAAAATTTTGGGGATCTATTCCACATACCTATCACATCATACCACCAAACCCAATCACCTTTCACATCACCATACCTTAACTTACCAACTCACCATTCACAAACCCTATATATACCCTTTTTCATCTTCATTTCCCCTTATCTTTTGTCTTTTATGACATACCATTATTTTGGTATTGTAAGCCTTTAGATTTTATGCTACGGGTTATGCGTAAACCATAAATCGGAAGTCAATCAGAAACCCTAAAGTCAACAAATCTATAACAAACCTTAGTAGATTTAGATATGGCAATCTCGTGCTCTTAACCTCTAAACAACGGAATTGAGATCATTGTGGATAATAATTCATAATAATATAGGGAAGCTTAAAAATATAATATTCGTTAATTTTTAGTGTGTTTCGGATCCAAATAAGATCATTTTTCGAGAATCATGCCTTGGTACACCGAATGGTAAAATATTTCGATAATACTGTTAGATCAGTAAAAATACAAGGATTTCAAAATATCAGTTTTATAATTTTTCAATATCTAAAAATATCAGATTTAGCTTAATTATACATATTTTATTTACTATCGGTATTGATTTGTCTTATTTACTATTCATAATACTATTCTACACTGTTCATTACTATTCACATATATATACTTTTCTATACCTATTTTTATACTCTACTATACTTATTTCTTACTTTTTAATTTTTTTATACATCTTTAATCACATCATACCTTATAAATTATTACTTTTCATTAACAAAAATACAAAACAAATCAAAATAACTCCCTCTGTCTCCCTCTACCAAAACCGGTGCCTCCTCTCCTCAAACACACATTTGTTGTTTTTCTTTTTCAGTTAATTTTATCAATACAATTTTCCCTCCTAAAAAAAAAAAACTCTATAAATACCCTCTCTCCCTCCATTTCTTTTACACATTTATTTACCGTAACAAAACTCTCCCAAAATCACTACTCAAATCCCCTCTCCAAAAATCTCTTTTCATCTTTCAATATTTCCTACATTTCTTCTATCCACATACTCCCACAATCTTTCTTTTACTCTCTTCCATACTTCTACTTTAGGCAAATTCCTACCTATATTTTCTTACCTTACCATGTTATGTAACTTAACATGACCATGATGTATGTTTCCTAAACATTTAAATGTTATGGAAGCAACACCATGTTCATATTTTGTTCTTGTTCATGAATAAATTTCATTTTATTATTATATTGTTTTATTGTTATATTGTTACATGTTATTATTATTGTTCTAATTGAACTTTTGTATTAAATTATCTATATTTATGTGTGTGTGTGTGTATATATATATATATATTTCTTAGAGCATATAAGCTCACTAACATAACCATTATTTATTTATTATACTTTGTAATTTATTTATTTATTCTATGCTTTCATATTAAGATTAGTTTTTTTAGTCTTAGACTTATCCTTAATAAGTCAAAACAATTTTCTTATTTCTTTTGTTTTTCTTTTTTAACTTGCCTATGACTAAGTCCGAAAGCTTTGAATCAAATTAAGACTTCCAATACTTGATATGTATTATTTTGCTTATCTCTATATTTTCTATCTCTCCTATTAAATATTTTTGTCATGTTACTAAGCTATAAACCCATATGCATACATGATTATGTTGATTGTTGTCTTAATAAGAATAAAAATATTCTTTTTGTTTATAAAAGAAAATAAGCTCAACTTACTTTAAAAATATGATTTTATCACTTAGGAAAAGTTTTATAAGAGTTTAGAAAATTTATATCAACAAAATTCTTTTCAAAGAATTTAGACAAAGGTTACCATGGACTTTAGTATTAATAACATACAAGGGTTTTCAAAAGTTAACAAAGAAATTTTGTACTCATTTTAAACTACCATTAAAAACCTTAATATCAATAATACTTTGTTATGAGAAAAAACTTGGTTATTAAATCCTCACTAATATTTTAATAAATACAAAGACCAAAACAAGCTTTTCAAAACAAGTTAAAATTTACTCACGAAGTAAAATCTGAATAATATTTGTAGATAACTTGGAAAGACTAAAACTTTTGAAACTAAATTATCTTTTAAGAGTTAAGGAAAAATAACTTATATCACATATTTGATGACTTAAAAATATTTAGTTTTGTTTCTAAACAACTTAAAATAATTTTGTCAACTTCACTTTTCCAACTAGTAAGACAAATTCTTTTATGAAAAATCATTGATTAAGACAACATTATTTAGAATCATGTGTACAATATGAGTAGCATATGTAATAAAAGGATTCTTCAAGTATATTTATATTTATATGTTTGCTATGGGATTTTTTATTGATAAAATGTTAGAAAAATCATGTTTTAAGGGCTGGGATTCTTGTGTCAATTCTGTGCCGTGTCTTTTTGGAACCTAAATGAATTTTTAATGATAAAAATAACCATAAAAATGGATAGAACTTTTTAAGTAGGTAGAAAATGGTATATAATATATGAAATTTCGAGTTAAAATGAGCAAGCTATGGCCATTTTAAGTTAGAATTTCACCGCATATGAATTTTGACAAACTTAGTGAAATAAGAATTGCAAGTTTAAATAGAACTTTCAAGAAATACTTATTTTGGGTATTTCATTTGTTTAGGTGACATGGAGTTCGAGTTTCCCTACCTTGAGGACTATTTTAACTAGGAGCTTCTACTGCCATGGCTGAGTGAGTTTAATTTCCTACATTTTTATACTTATATTTTTTCTTGTAGATTAGCGACACTAGAATTAAGTAAAGATAAAAACATGGAAGCACATGCGCCTTACATATATGGTTGAATTTATGCTAAGCATATCGAGACAGGAATTGTCCAATAATCATTGTATGATTAGTATAGGAATGATATATTTGCGAACTCTATGATCACTCTTAAAATATCTAATATTATGCCATGATTACTTAATTAAAATGATTTATGCATAATATGTAGTGAGTCACATTGCATTTATTACTATACCCTTGGTGGGACGAGGGCATAGTAATGAGATCTATAGAACCCGAAAATATGCTTTTATGGCGAATGCTTGCCCGATTAAAATGGTAGATAGACATTTGAATTAACTACATTTTAACGGCTAATAGTGGCTCGTATAAAACTACAAAAACATCATTTGCAAGTTATGGCCTTACGGCCCTGAACACCTAACCCCGAATGGAGGGATAAATCTATTCAACATATGATTCCTGGAAAATCAGATGAATTGTTGCTCACATGGTTGTTGCATTTCATATGCTTGTTTAAATAACTTTTTGGATATTTTCTTGTTCGAGTACTTTATTTATGGAAATAATTCTCACTAAGCAAGAAGCTTACCTCCTTATAGATATTTATTGCAGTACCCCTAGCTTTGGTTGACGCTCAAAGGATATTTTTCTCAGGTACTACCTTTTTGGACTCATGAGTTCTTAGATGAAGTCAAGAACTTGTTGTAGACGTAGACTTCTAAGTAAATCTCCAATGTAATTGTTATAGATAGACTATGATGGACTTTATCCTTTGATAGGGAATGCCCCTTTAATATTTTGTAAGACCTTTATATTCCCATATTTAAGATGCTTATGTTATGATTTCCATTCTTAATTGCTATATGAATGTCTTCTTAAACAACTTGTTTCAAAGTTGGTCCTCTATGATCGTAAAGATGCATCTTACACTCGATATCAAAGCTTTTGGGATCACTAAGGTTGTCATACTTAAGTTTTAATATTGAGTGTGGCGGATTGTCGCATTTAGGGTACCCTTTGGGGTGTGACAGGTATTGTCTTAGACAGACCAATTCATCCACATTTCCATCCACATTTACCTTACTACCCGACCTCGATCTCACTTCACCTCATCGCCTAGCATTATTCATTTCGCATTTTCATAGTAGAGTTGGATCCCTAAAACTACTAGAAGACATTTTTCAATTTCTGGATGATTTATATCCTTTATCTTTTGTAATGAATTGTGTTTAGATTTTCATGAATGAAATTCCAATTTTTAGTATGAGCTAGAATTATTTAATTTGATTATGTGATTTGTTTTATGGATTTCTTGAGTCGTTGATTAGTATTTTATAATGGGTCTTGTTGATTTAGAACTTTGGTTATTTCTATTTCAATATTTATAAGGTCAAAATTTGTTTATGAATTTATTGTAAATTAGAGCTTAAGATACTTGAGAGAGATTCAAGAGCTCAATTGAAATAGAAAATACAACTTTGAAACTGACACAAACATGTGTTGTTTTGGCTCAATTTGTAAAACTCGCATTCTTAATGCAGTTGAAATTATGGTTTATTGATAAGGACACGTGCTTAAACCATAAGTTTAATCAGAATAACATGGCTTATGAGAGGAGTGTTATTTAACTAGTGATTATAAATGGGTTACTCGAGAGGGATATAAATGTTATAATTAGAATCTTACGACTCGAAAGAGAAGCAAATTCGTGTGAGTTTAATCAAAATCCAAGTGAACAAACCTGATTATAATGACAAAGTAATGAATGAAAATCTTAACCAAAACCATTACATAATCCTATACCTATTTTATTGAAAGAATTTCAAACTGTAATTTTAAAGTTAGATTAAATGTAGTTTGTAGTGGTAGAAGTAGTTTAATTAGTTTAGAAATATCAAAACTCTATTTCGATTGCCTAGATTAAAGTAAAATCACTATAATCTAGTACACAGTCAATTAATTCTATGTGAATTCGACCTTAAATACTCCCGCTAAGCTATACCTGCACTATCGGTACACTTGTTGGTGGCTTTTGCCCTTAAATTCATTATTTTTATTAAAACGTGCATTTATAGGTCTGACAAACTTAAAATAGCAAGAGTGTTAAAAACACTTCAAGCAATTTGTCGCCGTTGCCGGGGAGTTAAATTAGAGACTAATATTAGATTTATGATTTAACTTTGAGACTAGGCTTTGTTTGTGTATGTTTATGCTTTTTGTTATATATAGTAGTATTGTGTTATGCTCTTAGTAATTGTGTTCTTTTAGTGTTTGATGTGTGTTTTGTGTTTAGTAGAGTAATATTTGCTTTGTTTTTTAGCTTAAAAAAAATTTCGAGGTCATAAGCTCCATTATTTGTGTTCCTGATCAATTGTGAATTTTTGCTTCTTGAGCTATAACGGTTTGATGTGTTGGTATTGTGGAGATGACCATGTAAATTATGAATGTCCTACTCTTTATTTATATACCTTAGACCCATATAATACAAATGCACCTCCATCTTATGCCTAATAGGAGGAATTTTCCGATGATGGCCCATGAATATAGATGATATGGTATGTAGAGAGTGTGGAGGTAGACATTGAACTTTTAAGTGTCGAAATGGGAGACCTGTCGCAAATTCATATTTCCCCATCTCCATTCCTTAAGAATCGAGCTACCACCATAGTCAAGAATAGAGGTCGAATGAGGAGCCTTTTAGGGGTATTAGTTCACCATGTTATGAAACTTTTAGCTCCTATAGGTCCACACAGCCGTATGGACCTTACCATGACATTTAAAGAAAGTCCATAATTGAGCACATTGTCTTGAATACACGGGAATTTGAAATCTCATTCACAGAAGAGACCAATATCTTTGACGCGATAGTGTGATGTCAAAGTTACAATTAAAATTAGGTCACGCGACACGACCATGTGGTTGGACATATTGAGCTTATCCGACATGGATACTGTTATTTTTATATCTTTTCGCTACATTAGCTTTCCCTATACTATAAATAGACCTTTTGCACGAAGCCATGGGTGGAGAGGACAGATATAGGATATATAGTACACTTTAGTTAGAAATATATAGAAATATAGAAAATTACTTACTTTTGCAAGAATTGTGCATTGTTTTTAGATTCATAGCTGATTTCCAAGAGTTCTCAAGAGAAAATCCAAGGAGATCATTAACTGAACCTCGATGAATTCTAAATTACAAAGGATCTTCGATTTAATAGGCTTTATTCTTATCATGTTTCTCTTTTACTTGTCTAAATCATTGAATTGCATGGATAATTCTATGGAGGAGTAATTGTTAAACTTAGATCTTATATATCTTTAATCCTAATTTATGTAACTCTTGCTGTGATTTAATGAAACTAGTATTGATTTCTTGAAGTCAATAGCTTGTGCTTAATAGATCATGAATTTGTATAGTGCACGATATAAGTTCTTGTCTGATTTCGTTAAAATTGATTGAGATATTAGTTTAATGAATAGATCTAGGCGATTGATGAGGATTGCTCATAACTTTAGAGATAGAGTGGTGAAATCAATCTACTATTGATCAATTGATTCAATGAATTTTGGTACTTAATGCAATTCTAAGTTTCTATTGATCTAGAAAGATATTTAGATTGATAAACTTAGGATTAGAGATTGGTGATCTTGAGAAAGACATTATATACAATTGAGGATTCAGTAGTTCAATAAATCGTTACGAAATTAATGAGAATTCATGGAGTTACATAATAAGGCTTAGCAGTGAAACAAAATATAAATGCTTTGTGATTTGGATAAATTTTATTGTGAATTAGTTGTAGGTCTAGTAATACTTAACTAATAATTCTATTGTTAAAACGCTTTGATTCTTGAGGCTAGATAATAGGAAATGGCGACTAGCAGTAATTTCTAATTTCTCTAGGGTGAATCAACCTTTATACTCAATTCAAAGCTACGATGACAAGTGCGCTTACCTTTTTGGGCTAACCGTAGTTAGAATTTTATTCATATATTTTCAAAACTCAGTCTATTAATATATTTTCATGTACACGCACATGCACAACCAACCATTTTCAGTTGAGGCTACCGGCCACCACCCCTTGTTGCTTCGAAATCACAACTTGTGGCCACCTTAGGAATGAATCAATCTCACTGAAGTTTTTGCCAACCCCTGTTCAACCAACTAACATAACCACCACCGACCAGCACCACTAGATATAGCGCCTTGAATCCTGTCAGTCTCCTCCCCTGCTCAACTTGCTAATGGTCTAACTCCGACCTAAGTCTAACCCATGCAACCTGATTCGCACGCTTGCTGCGACACATCATGAGTTTTCTGTTTTCATTTTTATTAATTTTTTGATGCAGAAAAGGTTGAATGAATTATGAGATAAAAAAAAAATTATACTAAAAAATTAGAGAGAGAGAGTGTGTGTGTGTATATATATATGTGATGGAATATGTGCATGTATCAGTTAAGCTCAAAGTAAAAGCGGTATTCTTTTTTTTTTTTTAATGGGTTAAAAGGAATTAAAAATATTAATAATGATAATAATAAATAAGTGAATACATATATAAAGGTATTTATAATATAACATGAATATATATGAAAATATATAAATATTAAAAATTAATAAAGAAATAATAAAAAATAAAATGATAAAGTAAAAGAAGAAGGAAAACGGGAAAATATAATATAATGTAGATATGCTCATGGAGAAGGGAAAAAAAAGTTAAAAATTTATCACTTAGAAAAAATCATATTTTCCTTAAATTAGAAAATAAAAATTTGCAGTGCCTTAGGATCGAAATGACATATAAAAATCAATCCTTTGCAAAAATAACAAAAATTAAGAAACTTAAAGTCAAAGAGTTTATAAATTAAAATAGATCAGCACACTAAAATTTTTATCGAAGGCAACGACTTAAAAAATGAAAAAAAATTTATTTTCACTATTTTTGTAAATATTAAGTTAATACGTTATAGGTATCTTTTTTTCGATTTTATGGAAATAATAGTTATCAAAAGAATATTTAACTTAAAAGTTAAATGTGGTAAATGATTAGATTTTAATAGTTCAGCCCTCCTTGCTAAGATATCTAGTTTTTAAAAATCAGTTTTAAAATTAGTATTCATTACAGATTACTAGCTAAATTAGAACTATCATAACCTATTGGTATTAGTTTTCTACATTTTTCTTTTCCAACCATATCGCAAAATTGATTTCCTTTAATTCTTAATGAAGGATTAGCATCAAATGGTTTAAGATTTAACGGAAATCAAATCAAATCAAAGAACATAAAATTGAATTTTATACTCAACTAAGCCCAAGAAAGACGAATTGAAATTTGAATTAACTTTGTTACGTAATTTGCCGATAAGCCCAAATCCCAACTTCCTTAAATCTTCGTAGCTACTTTGATAAAACTACAAACCTTCCAGGAACAAATAATTAAAATTGTCTTCAGGTGTCAAAACTCACAACAACAATATTCACATTGGTAGCTCCTCTGATCTAAACAATATTTGGACTAATGAAATATAAACAAAGATGGTTGATATCCTTTGTTAGACTAAGTAAGGGCCAGCCCAGAACAATATTTCAAAATTTTACCCTAACGTTAGCCAAACAGGTACTCACTTTCCTTCCTATCTCACCTATTTTCTTTATTCTCTTCACACATGACACCCTAAGATAGCTAGGGTTTGAATATTCAATCGATGCAGATGGTTTTTGTCTCTCAAACTACAAAAAAGTGTTTGTGTTTTTTTTTTTTTGGTAAGTTTAGTTAATGAAAATCTCATACTGATGTTGATGTATGTAAATGTAGGACAAACATGAAACTAAGAAGAGACTCCTGAGGCTTGATTTACTTTGGGTTGAAGTTGCTTTGTATGTTTTTGTCTTTCTCTTTTATATTCTTTCTGAGTAGTTACAAGTTGTAATACAAAATTTGTTATGCTGGATTGGCATTTGCTAGTTACAGTGTGATGTGTACATGTACTTTATTTGTTCCAGCAAAATAATTCATCATGTGAACCTGTGTTGTGTATCCTGATAAGAAGAAGTTAGGTGTTCATTTATTCCTTGAATTTTGATGGTCGTAAGAAGAAGGCATTTCACCGACTTTAAAATAAATATGTTTCAATTAATATGTCGCCCATCATATTCTTCACCAAGCAAAAATCCTATTTTTGACAAAGTAAAGCCACTTATGACCCTTGATATGAAAAGGGTAATCTAATGGATATTGATAAGACACTTAACAAAGAATAATTATAAAATAAACTTAACAGAGAATAATTATACAAGAAACTAACCGATCTAATTAAATCCGATCAAATTTGATAATAATAAAACCATATCTAACCTGAATAAAATAAAGTCCAAATAAAAAAAAAAATTAGATATAAAATTCTTCATGTCTTATGCAATGACAAGGGGAACTCCTACCGATAAGGCACATCATAAATGGTTATTCATATTGTTCTTTCAGCATATTGTAATTAGTTCATTTCTTTTGTTGAGTATTCTTCACATTTCCTCTCTCTCTCTCGCTCTCTCTCCCCCTCCCCTTCAAATGAGCCATTTATGTTCTCATATACGCATACCAAATTTTAATTATTTATTTTTATTCTCAGTAAGTTGTTTATATGTTGTATACTTATTACATGTATTAACTCATATAAAATACAAATTATTTGATTGGGTTTTGATACGAACCATGAAAACTTGAACTCAATTAAATTCTAAAAGATTTTGACCGTTAATGCAATCATGGGATCCATCTAGATCTCCTCGATCTATCTTGTTTCTATCAAAGGTTAAAATTATCTAAATTTTTTAAATATCTTATGACATTGTTATGATGTTAATTTCTTTTATTTTTCCTTTAATTTTAAACATTAATTACACTAGACAACTTATTAGAAGACATTGATTTAAAAGTGGCGGATTAAGTAATTAATAATACTTTTTGGCTTATTATCCTCCCATACCGATTCTCGAGCACAAGGCTAAGATATAAACAAGCCTGTAGTACTTTTGGCATAATGCTCTACAAGATCGATCTAGTGCCAAGGAATTCCCATGTTTTTCACATAATTGACTCTAGTATAGCATACCAATTAAGACCTCAAATATGCATAGAACTTCACATTCTTATTCTTCCAACATAGGACATCTGATCTGAATTCGATTCTTTTTCTTCATCTTTCCTTCTAGTCATTCCTTTAGCATTCCTAGTGTGTGCATCACCACTTCCTAATCCCTATACACATATACCTTTGCCACAGCCATAAAAAATGCGAAATTCAGGACATTGAGTACCGCAAGGAAGCCATAGTAGTATCAAGATGCGACGCATTCATATTATCTAATACCCATCCATGGCCATGCTTGTTTGTTATATGTGAGACTGCGAAAAGAAAGAAAGTGCTTAGAAAACTCCCCAACCCTTCGCTTGTTATTGCAAATGAAGTCCCCAGGCTTTTCATGCCCTCAGGTGCTTGATCATAGAAGAAATCGATCTTGGCGACGTCTAGGAAGGTATTAGTTAACCCCATAAGAAGAAACTGAGGAAGTAGAATGAATATACTCAATGGTACCTGACCTTCGTTTTCGACTAGACCATGTTCTCTTGCAACTTTAAGTCTATATAGTTCGGTAACAGATGCAGTCACCATGACCATAATGTGAATGATAAGGCCGATTCCCATTCTTTGAAGAAGAGTAATTCCTCTAGGATTCCTAGTCCACCTTTGCACGATTGGCACCAACAATCGATCATAAAGCACGACGGAAACAAGCATTGATAAGGTCGAGAATGCGGTTAAAGTTGCAGGTGGAATTTCAAAGCTTCCAATAATGTGTCTATCAAGTGTAGTGCCTTGCTTGACGAAAAGGGTATTGATTTGGACAATCATACAACTTGGAACGAATGTGGCAACCCAAATTGGTATAAGTCGAAGTAATTGTTTAGTTTCCTCAACTTGTGTGGCTGGGCATAGCATCCATTCAGATGTTGAATCACATGTAACACATGCTTTGTTTAGGAATCTGCAAACATGAGACATTAGCAATATAGAAGTATAAAATGTATTACCGTTAGGATGAGTGCATCTACAAATAGTGGGTTTTGTTCGTGTCCTTTTCCATACGATATAAGTTTGTAAATTAAGCCATGTTAAATCCATCGTGATTGGTTTGAATCTATAATAAGAACCAAATAATTTATAACCTAGAATATCAGTTTCATAATAATATTAAAGATAAGATTCGATTCCCCCATCCATGGTACTATAGCAGAGCAGTTGGGGAGAAAAAAAAATCTATAAAAAGACAATCACAAGGCAATCTCATTCTAAAGGCCCAACTTACAATGACAGGATAATGTCCATGACCATTTTAGCCAAACGCAACACTAAAAGATGTAACGAAATAAATAAATGGAATGGCTATGTTGAAAGGCAAATCAATGAAAATGAGAGACATCAACCTGTAGGAAGGTGTAACGTCGATCATAAATTTTCCTTTCTTGTCATACTCCAGCGGGTCAAGCTCATATAAATCCGCAAGGTTATCAGGAACTCTTAACCTCCATTTCCTTATTGCTGCCACAATCACTTTAGCCATCCTTACAAACGGGCTTCCAGCAGGAAACTTGTGCCGATAAAACCGTGTACCCGCCAAGAAGATTACAATTGATATGGCGAGGCCGAGGGTCGGAAGGCCATACCCCAGACTCCAGCTCACGTTATCTTGGATGTAGACAAGGACTGTGTTGGCAAAGAATATACCAACGAAAATGGTAAACAACCACCAATTGAAGAATGAGAGCTTTTGATATTTTTCTTTGGGGTCGAAGTCATCGAATTGGTCGGCTCCAAGGGTTGAGATATTGGGTTTTGTCCCTCCAGTTCCTAGAGCCAATGTGTAGAGTGCTCCAAAGAAAACTGCTAGTTTCAAGGGTGATGCCTTTTTGCAGTTCTCGATTATGGTACCATCACAACTCGGAGGTTTTAATGAAGGCAGTGAGACAGACAGTGTTAACATAAGCATACCCTGTAAAATTGATTCATTGTTCTGGTGAGACCCTACAAAAATTTTCAGTACCACCCTTGTAAATGAGGGTTGTGATAGAAGTTAAAAACTTTATTATTTAAGAAGGTATGATATAACGGCATCATCTCATTCTTGGCCAAGACAAAGTAGCCTTTAAACTCACAATCCGACATTACTCTGACGAGGTTGCCAAATCAAAAAAGGTTTGAGTTGCAAGGTTACCATCGCTTTTTAATTTTTTTTTTTGGTGATGTAGGAAGTGCTTGTTTCCACAACCGTATCATATTCATAGTTTCAATACCCAGAAAGCATAACGATACAACAAGGTGCATTACACCGTGGAAAACGCTAATTAGGCTCGTAAACGTTAATTAAAAAGATTAGAATTATACAATTATTGAATCTAAACCGACAATAAGCGCTCGATTCAACATTTTATGTGGATCAACGATAAGGTTGAATTAGAATTACAAGCATACAAAATCCCAATTTCTTACACACCAAAAGAATAAATAATAAATATGTAGATAGAATATGAAAACCCAGTTTTATTTGCGGGTCACAACCCGCGCGCTAGAAGGTGGCGATTTCCAACAAGGTTGCGGTGGTTGGACTCTGTTTCCTCTTTATGCTTTTCCTGACATTTTTTTTTCTATAATTTTAAATTGTATTTAGCTAATTGATATACATTTATCTATATTGGTTATTAAAATTAATTGTTAGATAAATCAAGTACTACCACCTGTCAAATCCATTTAAAAAAAAAATTATGTTGTCAACAAGGATCCTCATTTGTAAAAATTAGAAAACATTAAAGATTCCAAATGAAAAAATTAATGTCTCAAACTAAAAAAGAAGGTAAAATATTATTGGTGATTAAGAATGTATATTGTCCAAAATAATAATTAAAAAAACATTGAAAATCTTAAACCTTTGCTTTCTTCGGTTTTAACCCAAACTTTTTCAGAGGTGTGGATGTGGTCTTAAATCTAATATTCATGATATAGTGATTTGTTCCATGTGCCTAAAAGGAAAATAAAAGTCTAATAGCTAGATTGAACGTTATACGTACCAAAAGATAGACAAAACATGCACTAACAAGGGTCCAATATTGACCAAGATGAGCATCTGCAACATACGCCCCCAGAATTGGACTCATCCACATGACTCCAACCCAAGTGGTCACGTTGTTGGCTGACTCGACTGTCCCTTGGTGGAGTTCTTTTGTCAAGTATAGAACTAGGTTTGACGAGATTCCGAAATATGCGATCCGTTCAAAAAGTTCGTACACTGTTCAACCCCAGGCAACGTTAAGAGAAATCAATTAAGAAAACAATAAATCTAAAATTAAGTCACTTTATTTGTACCAACGTTGTCAGGTGATTTGATCCTAAAAGGTCAACATATCTTCCATCAGATAGCTTCACGGTTAGGAAATATGCAGAGAGAAAAAGGACATACCAATAATAAATGAACAAGCAGTCCAGCCACCAGTTTTGTATCTACAGATAGGATTTCCTTTGAGATCAACAGTCCCATCCTCAGTAATGTCATCAATGCATCCCTCAGGATCTACGGCTGTTTTTATCCCTTCAAGAAGTCTTTCCTGGAAAAAAAAATTAATAACAAAGGAAGATTTACGAATCAATCTTGAGGTAAGCGGGATATGTTTTCAGACCACCTCACCGCATTATTGCAATTAGATAAGGCTGGAGTTCCCTTGATATATGTCCACTAGACTACTCTTAAGCAGCGTTTCTTAATAATCCAACTTCCCTTTTATAGACCGGCCAAAGTGAAGATGCTCTCTCTTTTCACCATAAATGCTGGATTGCCTCTGAGTTTTCCATGTATTATTAGCGGATAATCACATGGTCCACCACATTAATTCTAAGGGCAAGAAGCTAAGTAATTGTAAGATAATAAATTTCGATCATCTCAATTTTTCTTTCTTTTTTCTTTATCATTTTGGTTCATAAATCAAAGGATAAGACTTTCCAGATTGTTGAAATTTCTTGGGACCTTGATGCATGACATGACAATATGTTAAAAGATTTATCAGTAAAAATTATGGAAAAAGTTAATACTTGGATTGATTTTCCAATAGAATACATGATATTATTACCAATAATGTAATTTCCATTATTTAAATTTATATAATAGGATTCATGAAGATAAATCCCTTTTTCTAATCAACTTTTGGTAAGTATCTAAAGTTGTAATGTAAAAAAAATTTAAAGAGAAATATGAGATTAGGTAGTTTAATGTACCCTTGATTTCTTTTTTCTTTTTTTTTTTTTCCTTTTCCAAACTCGAGAATGCCCATGTTAAAGATGACGCACATATAATTCTCATTTAATTATGGTGAACATCTTAGAAAAAATACAAAGAAAAAAAAAACAAAAGTTTTCCATTTCTATACCTGATAAGAGTAGCTTCATTCTCATATTATTACAATTATTATCTTATCTAGGTATTCTTTTTAAAGTTCTAATTAATTGGTTTATCTTACTCGAAAACTATATCAGTAAATTATAAAGAAGGTTATTAGTTTTTTAGGATGTATGTTTTGGTTTTAATTTGTGCTCGATTTCCCACAGTTTAAGAGAAAACACAAGTTGTATGCTTTTACGTTTATTTTTTTTTTTTATGGTATATTTAATAATCACAAAATACATTCCAAAATTAAGAAGGCCACAATGTATTTTTGATTTTTTACTTTTATGATATATTCAACAATCATGAAATACCTTCCAAAATTAAGAAAACAATTGGTTAACTGGAAACCCAAAAAAAAAAAAATCCACTGACGTACTCAACA
Organism: Combretum micranthum; assembly: GCA_024138025.1. NCBI lineage: Eukaryota > Viridiplantae > Streptophyta > Magnoliopsida > Myrtales > Combretaceae > Combretum > Combretum micranthum. The sequence goes on from JAMXBD010000325.1 coordinate 1,062,009, forward strand.
ACTAATCTAGGTAATTATAGAAGAACTCCCCTTTGCCTTTTCTTCATTGGAATAAGACTTCCTAGAGATAATATCGCTATTTATTGAAAATATCTAAAAACTATTTTGTAAATAATTAAACAAAATATTCAAAAGGTCTATTAAAATTTAAAAACACAACATTTATCAATCGGAGAGAATTATCCACGGAATGCGCACAACAACGAATCTAGGCATTTATAGAAGAACGCCTCCATGGCTTCCCACCCCCCTCCCTCTTTTTAATAGGAATAAAACATCCAAGAGATAATATCCGTATTTGTTGAAAATATCTAATGATTTTTTTGGTAAATAATTAACCTAGTATTTTAAAGGTTTATTATATGATAAACAAAGGATTGGCGCTTTTACATCTAATGAACCAACCATAATTATTATCATTACAAAAAAATTTAGAGCAAATACCCTTAATTATATAATTTAAAGTAAGCAAGTGCATACATACATGTCACATGCTCCAATTCTAGTGCAACAATCACCAAGTAAGTTATATAATTTAAAGTCCATAAGCAAGACATTTCATCATCCCCAAAACACCAACACATATAAGAGTGGCTCTCGCCAAACACCAAGGTAGGGTTCCCTCCTCAAATCACCATCTCATATGGGGGTTTGACTAGTCCACAAAACTTGCCAAAGTAGAAAAGAAAGAAGTCTCATTTGGTTCATCTACTCACAAAATTGTCATTATTACAAAAATATTTATACAAAGTCTCATTTTCATGTATAACGTCGCAAATTTCGTACTTGCTCTTACTTGACTACCTTTTCTAGGAATTGCTCCTATCAACTACCCATCAATCCTAACCACGCACTTCATGGGAGCTTAGGTGTCTAATCTAACATTCTTCTAAAGTTGCGACCAGGCTCATAACCCAATCCAAGTGCAACTTCCTGGAGTAAGTGGCCAACCAACAAGCAATTAAATCGAGTTTAAGTATTAGTCTAGTTATCAGATTTTATTCCTAGTAAACAATACACATTTACTCCGTACATATTAATTGACATGAAACTTTTACTCTTTTCCAAGCTTGATATGTACTAGCTCTTCATAAGACAAAAACTCATATTAGGACAATGTTTTAAGTAGTTTAACCATTTATTTTATTGCCATTCTTTTAATTACTCAGTTAGGGTCCACTTGGTTATGGATCTTAGTTGAGGACTCTACTTATTTGCGTACATTGAGTCCGATTGTAAGAAGGTGATATATCTTAGGTTTTCCAAGTCAATGACTAATTTAATCAAGTCATCTAATTATTTATTTAGGTTTGATTTGGTCAAGGGCTTAAGATATACTGATGTTAGGATTTCTAAAGTTCTAAGTGATTTAAAATTTTTTGTTATGGAATGAAAACAACATCGAAAATCTAAGTAGGATCCATGTTTCAATAAAATTGATATAAGTGGGTTAAAGGACCAACCTTTACGTTCTCTTTCGCAAATTCAAAATCATAGCTTTAGATTTTGGCATGTAGATTTCCATGCAATATATTAGGCCTTGTCGGATTCAAGTGCTACTCCTTCACCAACACCTCAATTAGTATCCACATGAACAAATTCCTATACTAACACAAACCCTAGGGAGCCTAGCACTTTAATACAAATTTCCTTTTTTGGGTTTTCTTTCAATTTTAGTGTCTAATAGAAGGAGGGGCGAAAGAAAGATATATCATTAAAAAACATGATACAAACACACACACACACACACATGATATCATGCAATCATGTTTACTTATTATCCTATAGCAGGAAACAAGATATGATATCTTTTTTTTTTTAATCAAAATTATGTTTTGCCTATTTCATAATAGGAAACTTGATCATGCATTTATCACGTCTTTTATTATTCTTAATTGGTAACTGACAATCAATATTGTTTGTTACCTTTTATTTTAAAATCGAATTTTAAATTATAGTGAGGTAAATCCAATTGCAGTGGTCATATGCATGCAACGTGTGTCTTGCACTATATGTGGCTTTAAAGAAATAATGTGGAAGCACACACAAGGAAGGACTGAAGTGAGGGTAAGGAGGCGAAGCAGGCAATCCTAAGGAGCTTGAATGCACTAGTGATATGTAGAGGAGCTATATAGCATCAACCTTTCTATTCTAGATGAGAGACTATGTTCTTCGCTCAAAGCTCTATTTGAAACTCTTGCGAGTGCATTCCAATAGTATGAAAATGTTTCTATCAATTTTTGGATCTACCAAATGAGGAGGAGCTTTAGGTATTTATAGAGCTTGACTCTTAATGACGTATGTTAAATCATATTGACCATCAATAGACGATGAGTCCTCTTAATGATAGATTTCTTCATAGGCTCTTTGGCTCATGGAAGGCTTTTTCATTACATGAGCTCCTTGCGAAAGGTTAAGAACAGGCAGGTCGGATCTGTCCAACTGTCCCTACTCCAAGCTTACCATGCCTAATCTCTCTTAGTTATCCCAGTTTCATGGACTTAACTTTCTAAGCCCTATCATCAGCTTAAAGAGTCAAAATTCAGATTTAGCCCTCTACAAAATAAAGCGTAATTATCCATACGTAGGGTAAACACTAACAACCTCCCATTTGCACTAGGTCCAATCATACATATATCTAAATATAACAATCTATTGGAGACAGTAATTAATGAACTTGAAACTTTCAAAATTCATGTGTTCATATTATTTCATTCTTTGTATGTGACCTATAGGTTCAATTAATGTTGGCAGTGGGCTTAAATATTATTTCTGGCCCACAAGTCATAAGTAGCCTCTAGCAAGACATTATAACTACCCAGGTCAAATGAAAATTGTTAATTCGACATAACTTAATTTCATAGCTTATGTCATAATCCTTTTATCACACGATATCTCGATTGAACATAAGACATGTATAATTTTATACTTCATTCTAAAAAGTTTTGAACATTTCAAAAGATTCAAATTTATGCCTTATCAAACATACATACCTGTATCGACTGAAATCATCAATAAATGTGATGAAGTACTAATGACCTCCTCTAGCAGTGACACCTAATGGACCGCATGCATCAGTATGTATTAGGCCCAATAAGTCAGTTGCCCTTTCATTATGTCCAGTAAAAGGATCCTTAGTTGTCTTTCATAATAAAGAAGACTTGTAAACATCAAATGATTCAAAATCAAATGAGTCTAAAAGTCCATTTTTATGGAGCTTTGATATGCATTTGCCATTTATATGGCCAAGATGATAATGCCACAGGTTGGCCGTATTTAAATCATTTGATTTAAGTTTCTTAGTAGTTATGTTATAGATAGACCCACTATTAGGCTTAAGGTTTAGAACATAAAGACCATCAAGTAAATAAGCATTTGCATAAAACATATCTTCATAATTGATGGAGCATTTATTATTCTTAATAATAAACGAAAAACCATCATTGTCTGAACATAAAACTAAAATAATATTCTTACTCAAAGTAGGAACATAAATGCAATTGTTCATAATTAACAAAAACTCACTGGGTGAAATCAACTCACAAGTCCTTAGCTAAAGGAACAATTTTTGCTCCATTGCCCACTCGAAAGTCAACCTCGTCCCTTTTCAATTCTTTAATACGATTGAGACCTTGCACCTTTGTACAAATGTGAGATCCACATCCCGTATCCAATACCCATGAAATAAAAGTAAGTAAATTGTTTTTTATAACATAAATACCTAAAGCAGTAGTCTCACTACTATTCTTCTTCAGATCTTCCAAGTAAAGTTCGTAGTTCCTCTTCTAATGAGCAGACTCATTGCAAAAGAAACAAACTTCTTCCTTAGGAGGCTTTACCTTTAGTTTAGGTTTGGGTTGGGTTTATGTTTGAATTCTTGATTGCCTTTGCTTTCCCCTTACTTTTCTTCTTCATTCCTTTCCTTTTTTGAACCATTAAAACATTGCTAGGCTTTTTTTTTTTCTATGTTTTGCTTAGCTTTTTTTAGTATCGCATGCAGTTTAGAAATTGATTTTCTATATTATTCATATTATAGTTCTTAAAAAATTGGTCATAACTATCTAGTAGTGGGTTTAAGATAAAACCTGTTGCCAACTTAGACTTATGGGAAATGTAAACCCCTCGAGTTGATTAATGCAACCCTTCATTTTTAGAACATAGGCACTCACTGATCCTCCTTTAGCCATTTTGCAAGAATGCAAAGCTTTGGTAGTTTCATACTTTACTTGCTTAGCTTGTTGTTGGGACCTTTCCTTGAGATGAACAGTGATTTGATAGCTTCCATGCACTTTAGGTCCTTTTAAAGTTCTAAGCTCATGGTAACAAGCATTAAGCATCCTACATAAGAAAGTCATCAATATGCTTCTTATAAGTATCTTTCTGAAGTCTTGAAGCAGTGGCTAGAGGCTTCTCAAGAATGGACTAATCAAGGACATAGAACTTCCTTTCTTGTTTAAGAACAATTCTCAAGTTTTTGACCCAGCCAAGGAAATTGTTTCCATTTAGCTTGTCATTTTCAAGCACTAATCGCAATGATAATGTGGAGGTTTGTTTGCAGCCATTGATCTACGATTAAACATGCAAAGTTCATTTTAATGTGTTATTTAGAGGCATAATTTTAAGAACCTTCCACTAAAACAATAATGTAGTTGCATTCAATTATTGTCTTTAAGAGGGCTAAGATCTATATTTACCTAACTCTAAATTAGTTTGGCATGACGCTTAAAGTTAACTTATTTAAGTAGGTAACTCTTTACCAATTACATGACATGCAATTATTAGATTCTTTATGGAACTTTGGCATCATATATCTTGGGATGTTTCAATCCTATCCAATGCCTTAGGTTAAAACCATTTTGGTAGCCTGATTAAGTTCAACCATATTAAACTTATGAGTAGAACCATTACTCATCTTGCCTTACTAAGAAACTAATGCACTCTACTTTTGTAGACCTATAGTTTGATTATCAAAGTCTTGACAGTGTTTAATTATGGGTGGCATTTGACCCAAAATTTGTTGAAGGATTTTAATTAGTGATATTCCATTTTATTAGCACATTTTAATGGATATTAAGCATGGATTGTTGTATACGTGGTATCATAAACATATACATATATCATCATGCATGATATATCATATTCATAAAAAAGAATAAATAAACGTATCATAGCATGACCTTAATCTAAATTAATCTTCATAAGCTAATATGATGATCATGGTCTCCAAAGGTATATGCCAATCTCCATGGACTTGTGGTCACACTAATTTTGACCTAGTTTTAATTAATTAAATCCTATGATCCATTACTATGACGTGGTCAATGCAAGACAAGTGTACCCATTGTACGTAATACATGAATGAATTATGGGGTCGCATTTCTTGGGGTTATCAACAAGTACTATTAGTCTACAAAATTGATTAAGTAATTATGATTAATCAATTAAGCTAACTACTTTCCATAGCTATTTTCATGAGTGCAATCATTGAATTACCATTACTCAAACGAATAATATACAATTTAGACTTGCTTCATCAATTAATTGACATGTACTAAGCATTCTAAGATTCATTGTTAGATTTCCTTAACTGTAGGATTCCATTAGTAAGATAATATCTTTCCCAAGATTATTAACCCTTAATCATAGTCTTGTCTACTGAAATCTTTTCCTAGTTAATGGCCGACTAAGACCACATTAAGGGTATGAATCCAATATCAATTTTGTGTTTATGCAGAAAGTTTCATGAACCTATCTTTAGGATTATGAGCAACTTTTCCCTATAGTTTAGATTTATCCAATAGGTAGATTTCTCAATTGGATCTTGTGGAAATCTTATCGAATCCTAAGTCGTGCACTACCTAGAACCAAAATACTCAAGCTAAACTATAGAGATTAGAGAAATTAACAACATTTTATGTTAATTTCGTGCATGTACATGATAATCATTGCATCAAAAGTCCTAAACCACTACTCACACATCATGCAAAGAAATAAGACAATGTAATAAACCTAAAAATTAGGACAATGGAACATAGAAACAACCCTTTTAATAAAAACACATGATGATGTCTAATACACATTGCTACAACAAATGATCTGCTTTCCTTCTCTATTGAGAAAATCACTAAGGTAAACGATTATAAGATGATGTAATGTCTAACACTAAGTTGAATTGGAAAAACTCTCTTTTACACATAATGAGTATGTTGGTTTGGGATTACAAAAGTGATTCTAGATTGATGTCCCTCTTTTTTCTTTTTTCTTTTTTTGCAATGTTGGGACAAGTATTCATATGCCGGGCATCACCAGGTATGTCTAATTGGCAAAGCTTTGCATTAATTAGCCTTTATCCCCTTCTAAAATACGTTTTAAATGTGAACTGATGTAAGAAAATATCACACACAACTACCATCATGGTTACATCATGGACCATTATCACCAGCATCCAAGGTAGATAATGGCTGTAACGGAGGCCATGATCTCCTTAGGCCAAAATTCCAAGCACAATAATGCCCATGATTAAGCCTTCATCTTATTATTGTAGATTTCTCCCTCGTTGGCATGATCGTGATCATGGCCATGATCTCCATTGTGCTTTTTCTTTTCCTTCAAATCATGGTTATATCATGCTAATGTGCTTGATCAATGGAGATCACCATGTTAGTTATGGCTGTGATCTCCACTGTATCACTATTTTGCCTAGATTACACTCGTAATTGCCTTTAAATGCTCACTCGAATAGATCACCTCCTTAATTGCAGATTTGATAGGGTTTGGATGTGGTATTTTTCCACTAAGTTTAATCCATGTTCATTCAAGTGTTGGGATTTCTTCCTTATTCATCTGAAATGAATATAATCAAAGATTAAGTATCAAATCCTTTAATTTAAACATAAATAGAAGCACAGTTAAACATAATTTGGCGCTAGTTTAATGGAGTAAATAACCCCTATCAACTTAAGTTAAATTTCATTCTTGTATCTTGATCATGACCCTTGCTCTTCCGTCATTATAGACTGGGATTGGACTAACATCTCTTTATCTTCATTACAAAAATGATAAATAAAGTCCTACTATCACTGGTTCAATTTAATTACAACATAACAAAAACAACACACATGCCATATTTATGAAATTACAACTCATTAAACAAAAACAATAAAACTTGCTAATCACATAGTTCATGAGGGGCCATGCTATGCACCATGCACATATTTCATACAAAATCAAACAAAGAACATGCTATCACGTATCATGTCTATAGAAGTTAAGGTCTTATTGATTTTGCGTCTTCTTATTTTTAAGATATCATAAGGTGCCACAACTAATAGCAACGACGGTCCAGCTATATTGGAGAATGAATTGCTACGACAAAAACTCTATCATATTGGAGAATCTGCTAGTGGTAGAATAGCAACAGTTCAATCATATTAAACTGATATTAGGGCAATCTAACTACTTATTTTCTTTCTAATAGAAACACTATCTAATTCTTAAATATAATCGATTTGATACTTCAAAGAACTTTTCGTGTATGCCAACAGTAACTCTGTCAAGTTCTTTCAAATACTAAATTGATTAATTTTAAGTTTTTCCAGATACTAAATTGATTAATTTAAAGGTTTAAGTATTACATTGATTGATTTCAAAATGTAAGTATCTCATTGTATATGCTATCAAAATTCAAGTATCATTTATAACATAATCCCTTTTCCTAATTACTATAAATCTGTCATCTAAAAACTTTTTAGTAAATTTTACCCTGACATGCACTAATAGATTTCAAAACCTTTGATTATATATATAGATATATATGTGTATTTGTATATTGGAAATCGTTATCAATGTCCTTTGAAAGTTACCCTCCAAAACACAATTGTGCATGTGGTATAATAATAAAACAAAGGCCCATGTCATGTGAATAGCTAATCACCCAGAAAAAATAATGAACTGCTAAATCAAAATAACATACTTAAAGTTGGTCATTCTCTATAAAAATTCTTCTTTAAATATTTTAATCAATTCACATGGGTCTTTATCTGCATTTCAGTGGATTAAGTAAGCAAATATTGAACAGTCGATCACATAGGTTAGTATGTTGTCATGTGGCAACTAGCAGCGGTCGTTAAATAGGTGTTTTTTTTTTCTTTTTTGTACTTTTCCATCAAACACAAAAGAGATATATTACATTATTTAAATTTATTCTTCTTTCTTTTCTTCATTCATTCTTCTAACCCTGCCACAAAATGCAAGACTTCTTTCCTGTATACATAAAATTTCGTCAGGACCAGGAAAAATCCAAAATTCAGGATATTAAGCATTGCAAGAAAGCCATAGTAGTAGTCCAGATGAGATGCATTCAAGTTATTCAGTATCCATCCATGGCCGTGTTTGTTTGTAAGGCGTGAGATCGTTGAAAGAAGGATACTGCTTAAAAAGCTCCCGACCCCTTCACTAGTTATCGAAAACGAAGTCCCTAGACTTTTCATACCTTCGGGTGCTTGATCATAAAAGAAATCGATCTTAGCAACATCGAAGAAGGTAATGGTTAATCCCATAAGTATATACTGAGGAAGTAGAATGAATATTGTCAATGGAACCTGACCTCCATTTTCGACTAGACCATGTTCTCTTGCAACCTTAAGCCTATACCTCTCAATGACCGCGGCTATTGCCATGATTATAATGTGGATGACTATTCCGATTCCCATTCTTTGAAGAAGAGTTATTCCTCTAGGATTTTTAGTCCATCTTTTCACATTTGGCACAAAGATACGATCATAAAGCACCACCGAGACAAGCATCGACAAAGTTACAAATGCTGAAAAAGTTGCTGGGGGAATTTCAAATTTTCCAACGCGTCTGTCGAGCGTACCGCCTTGTTTAACAAAAGGGTATTTTATTTGAGCGATCATACAGCATGGAATAAATGTGGCCATCCAAATTGGTATAAGCCGAAGCATCTGCTTGGTTTCCTCAACTTGAGTAACTGGCATAGCATCCATTCGGACGCTCTATCACATTTCACACTTGCTTTGTTCAAAAATCTGAATACATGACACGTAAGGTAACAAATTAAACTCCAGCAATATATATAATGTAAATTTGTCCTTTCCATATTATAATATGTTTTTGTCTCCTTGGATAAAAAAAAATATATGAATCATGGATATTAATTTTATCTAATACCAATACAGTAAATTGGTCTAAATAGACCCTTTTATTCGAAAAGTATAGAGTAAAATAGGGTCAAACTCTAAATGCTCGATCAATTTGAAATATAAGATGTCAAACAGAGATAAAACAACCATAAAGCAAGATATTCGCAATTTACCTCATATATTAAGACAAATAACTCATGTTTCCAAGGAAAAAGGGGCTCGATTAATGTTTTTTATATCATAGAAAATTTAATGTAAGCAAATTTGGTCCACCTCGATTGGTTTGATGTTCGATGGGGTTGTCATAATGTAATGCCACTCCAACTGACGTTAAGAATTATATTTATATAATTCAAATTAATGTTCAGCATGTCATAATAATTTCGTAGAGACAAATTATGCATAGCTTTGAAGAAAGAAAAATCAATGAGAAAAAGAGAACCACCTCATCGGATGTGGAATCAATCATGAACTTTCCCTTTTGCTTATACTCTTCGGATCAAGTCATATAAATCCTTCGGATTTTTGGGATTCTCACCCTCCATTTTCTTAGTGCTGCTACAATTACCTTAGCCATCTTGTAAGTGGGCTTCCGCAGGCAACTTATGCCGATAAAACCTCGTACCTGCCAAGAAGATGATGATTGATATTGCAAGTCCGAGGGTGGGAAGGCCATAACCCACACTCCAACTCAAATTGTCTTGCACGTAGACAAGGACTGTGTTTGCAAACAGTATCCCAACGAAGATGCTAAACATCCACCAGTTGAAGAATGAGAGTCTCTGATTTTTCTCTTTGGGGTCAAACTCATCGAATTGATTTGCTCCAATGGTTGAGATGTTTGTTTTTGTCCCTCCAGTTCCAAGAGCCAATGTATAGAGAGCTCCAAAGAAAACTGCTAATTGCAAGGGTGACGCCTTTTCGCAGTTCTTTTCATTGGTGTCATTACAGCTTGGGGGTTTCAATGAAGGAATTGATACGGGAGGGTTAATAGACACATTCCCTATGAAATCAAATCATTATTTAGTAAGGTACTAGAAAATGTCGATCCATAATATAGACCTTCATATTTAATATCAATATGCGACATGTTTTGAGATTTTCTTAGTGAAGATGCGCCACCATCTCATTTATGGCTTAGATTTGAGTCGCAAGATCAACATCAATGATAAATTTTTAACTATAGCCGAAAATGCTTCATTGATATTAAATCTACACAACAATAGTTTTTCTTTGAGATTATTTGTTAATTAGCCATCGTTTAAAAAAATTACAAATACAATTTGAATAAAAATATTATATAATATCATTATATATTAGCATGTTAAATATATATCGCACTTTGTTGTTGAGAGACACATGTAGTTGTTTGAATGACCAACATGCGATACATTTTCATACTACATCGCATGTAGTATAATAATATATCGCATGTTGGACATGTAATACTTGTGCAAATTTAGTATTGCATTTCTTACATGTGATACACCAATGATAAATTAGGATTTTTATAATTTTTTTCTTAAAATTGATAGACATGTTTTTTACCCTTTTCTTCTTCTTTTTCTTTTTCCCCCCGTTATTACTATCTATTAGTACAACTTTCGACAAGGAAAATCGAACTAACACAATTGTTGGAAGACATTGGCATTTATGCCGCTGATTATAAATGGAAATAACTTCGACGCTTAAAAAACATAAATTTAAGGGGGTTTTATGGCAAGAATGTAACAGCATGTTGCTTTAAAAATTTTGATGAGTGAATTTAGTCTAGCATAACATTTAAGCTAGTTTGACACGACTATGGGTAGGTGACCAAAGGCATTTAATTCGAGATTCACTCTCATTACTTTGGCAAATGAAAAATACTCAATTAAAACCTTATGATCAATCTTTTGAATAAAAAGGAAAACACATGGAATGATTATTTAAAAAAAAAAAAACATGCTTCATTATTTTAATACATAAGGATTTAAAAGATCAATTATATTTTTTAATATCTAAAACATATTTTCTTGATGAGATAGACAAAAGCAATTCATGCTTTAATCAATCATATATAAGGCAAATTATTCTAGGCCTTTTTCAATGATAAGTCATTACTTAGCATTTTTGGATAATATAGTTTAATTCGCATCTTCTGTTTCTCCGCCTCTAGAAGACCAATAGGGTGCCCTTCCTATTATTTCTTTCTCCATCCTAGGTCCACAAATCCATCATTTAATATTGATATTCACATATCTACCACTTTTGCTTAGATTTGTTTTCTTTCCATTATTCTCACAATCATGACTATTTCGTATTCACAATTCTATGTAAATCAACTTTTCAATAGAAATGTGGTTTCTCTTTTTATTATATATTTTTAATGAATTTATTTGGTTATGTTTTGTTTGATAATATATATGATTAAATTTGTGTTAGAACCAATTTATGTGACACATATGTGTGATTGATCTTAAAATAAAGAAATCAGCACATGTTTTGTAATTTATTTTCTTTTTATATTAATCAAATTACTTATGTTTAAGTATATGGTTATCTACATGACATTGAATGTTACAGGACTTTAATTAGGTTTATAAGTTTAAAAACAATGTAAAATTAATGTACACTTTCTTGTGAGTATTAACCAAAAAATTTAAAACTAAAACCTAACTTATAGCAAATAATATAACCCATCTTATCTAGAGCACCCAATAAAATCTAGGCTTGCGATTAATTTTCCACTCACGCCCAGTTAGAATCTCACTCTTGTGGCTGGGCTCTTAAAAGTAGGAGGGGGGTTGGTGGGGAGAAACGTGATCGAATTGAATCAAACTGAAATTTTGGATTTTTTCATGGAAGTTCGATTCGTGATTTTCTTCAATGAAGAGTTAACAGTTTGCAGTTTGATTCATTAACCTAAACCAAACTAACATTTGAAAAAAAGAAAAAAAGAGATCAAACGTAAGTTTTTTTTGTTTTAATTAATTTATTGCAAAATTATTTTTGATTTTATTTTTCAACGAATTGAAATTTGCATCTCCTATTGAGATAACAAAATTTGATTTTATTCAGTTCGGTATATCATTATTTACAAGATTATTCAAGAAGATGGAATTAGTATACAATTAAGATTGTATGATAGATGAAATCCTTCACCCTATAAACATTACCTATATATTTATGTAAATAATTAATTTCAAATATTGTTTTTTTATATTTATATTAGTGTTAAGAAATATGGAATTGAATAGTCTAGATGCAATATACTTTTATTTTAAGAATAAAAAAAAACAATTCGAATGATACCAAACCATTTTTTTTCTAATTTGAAAAAGTTGCAAACCAAACCATATAGTTACGTTTAAATTAAAAAAAAAAAAGGAATCAAATCGTAATAATACCCGGTTTAATTCGATTCGGTGGATGAAACAGGACTTAAAGGGCACTACATCCACCCAACTTTAAAGAAGGTCTTATACGTTGCAGCTTGAAGAGGAACCCGAACTACGTTGCTCCGTAAGCAAATTAATTTTGTATCAGTTTAATCTTTGTATATTTTAAATCTCTTTCCTAGCATAGCATGCCGGGTATCACAACTGCACAAGATTACCTTTGCAAAAAGGATTGAAAAGGGAAAGCCTATGACTAAACTTGTAATTGTAGAAAATTAAATAAACGAGTAAATAAATAAATAAAAATTGTTGTTTTAATTAGTGTCTCCGTATATATATATATATTCATGTCATTCACATAATCAACATCATTTTAAGAATAATATAGTAAACTAAGAGATAAAAATTGAATCCTCATTAGTAGCCATTTACTTTATATAGTAACAAATGGTTAGCAAAAACATTGACGGTAATTGTATGAACTTGATTGTTAAATGGTGTGGACAATCAACAATTAAGATAAACGCCTTTTATAATAAATACTGAAGTGGACTCTCTTATAGATCCGGCTCAAGAGTCAAATTATGGCATATAAGTCTTTTTAAGAAAGATCGGAAGGAAAACTATTTCAATCCTAACGTATCAATTCTTCTTGATCACTGTAAACATGCAAATGTCTAACTCTGTGATCCCCATCACAAAGAATTAAATTCAAGTAATTATTAAGCTTAAAGCACATAAATCAAATCTAATCCTTTACATGAACTATGCAATCTATTTAGATACTTTATCCAAAAGTTTGCATAACAGTTTAAAATTTTGATACAGTAATCCGAGTTGTTGACGTTAGTCGGATGAATAGTTTATTACTGGACTATTAAAATAAATTTGTGTGTGTATATATATAAAACAATATATTGATATATTATTAAATCTTGCCGACGGGATCGTAGCCAAATACTTATCTAGTTATAATGAAAACATGAAGAATAAAAACCCAATGGTGCGAACCACTTACCAAAAGATAAATAAGGCTTGCAACGAGGAGGGTCCAATATTGACCAAAATGCGCATCTGCAATATAAGCTCCCACAACAGGAGTCATCCACATGACTCCAACCCAATTGGTCACATTGTTAGAAGACTCGACTGTCCCTTCGTGAAGCTTTTTTGTCATGTAGAGTACTAGGTTTGACGAAATTCCAAAATATGCAATACGTTCGAAAATTTCGTACACTGTCAACATAAGGAATGCAGCCAGGAGTCAATAAATAGTGAAATTACGACTTATAAGCTGTTGTAAACTTCCATTAGCATTTTTTTCAAAAGAAATTGCACCTAACATTTCCAATACATCTATCGATTCTAAAGTATAATCATATCATCTTAAAATTTGTGTTAACAGTATTTCCATAATCAATTCCAAATGCTCTGTGTCCTAGAATTAATTTCGCTCCACGAATACATCTTAATCTATTATTTTATAGAGGTATCTTCCGATCTAATAATATAGTATTAAATAAAATATGTCTAATAGTATAGAATTAAATAAAATATATTTTAGAAATAATTGTAAATATACACCTCATAAATTACTGGCCATCCTCACACTTGCACTTTTCACCGTGTAATTCCATCTCTTGATAACGGAAATAGGAAAAAATTTAAACACTTCTTTCTGTGCTTCTGAAAACTCATTTTTTTCCCCTCTCTTTCTTTTGATAAACACATGATTTGTACTTTTATCATTGATTCATGATTTGTCAATATTTGTCAAAGGGGCGCTTGTAAATTATTATTTGGTTTATAATAATAAATTTAATAAATATTATTAAACTTAATTTTTTAATTAAGTTTGTCAATAAAAAATTATTAAAATCTAACGATAATTAATCAAATATCAAAGTAAAATTATCAAACCACAAGAGTGCATGGTTGGCCGCCTATCACTCGCCTAGGGGTTGCTAGCTATACCTATTACAACTTAGTAGGTTGCAATCCATAATTACTGGTGAATTATATGACCCACTATAAGTGTGACTACCAAGTAGCCTTTAAATGTATACATACATATGTATATATATAATATAAAGTGAGTATCCGGTAATGTAACTAAAATATAACCCATGAGGTTTTTACTTTTCTTTTTTGGTTTCTAACTTTTATAATGGTGGGTGATCAACAACCTTAGGGTCAAGAAACAACCAAGTATGACTATGTGATCATGGATTCTAAGGTATGATTTTTTTACATTTTCTCTTTAAAAATTGCAATTTTGTTAATCAAATTAATTAATAAATATATTCAATCTTATTATTTTATTAATATAATTGTTATAATCTAAATAAAGGCTAGTAAGTGTTTCCATAGATAATGATAAAATATAGATCATATATTTATCAAAAGAAAAATAAAAAAAAATGAGTTTGTACAAGTGGCGAAACATAGATTATTTTATAATTCCTCTTTGAAAATATACAAATAAATCAAGTTGTTGCAAGAATCTCAAAACAATTACCAAAAAACCATAAGTGGTGTTGATAAGAAATTTAGTGATTTTTTTTTGAATATATGCATATATTTAAAAGTTAAAAAAAAAGTGGGAAAGGAAGTGTAGACGTAGTACGGACACTTTTTTTTTTTTTTTGTAAAGTAGCTGATTGTAAGGATAATTAAGGAAGCGGACCTTATGTAAAAGGATGAATCTGCATACCAATAATAAATGAACAAGCAGTCCATCCGCCACTTTCGTCTCTTTGGGCAGGATGTCCTTGAGATCAACAGTCCCATCCTTTGTAATGTCATCAATTCCTGTCTCAGAAGCCATGCCAGTTTCCAACCCACCTAGAATTTCTTTTTTCCAAAATAACAGGCAACAAATGCACGGATAAAATGGAAGAGACAAGAAACTCAAGGAATGACTAGGAGATGTGGGACGATCAGGCAAGGCAACACATGAGAGAAAAGATGTTTAAAAGCAATGCCAAAGATTGATTTTAAGCTTTAGCATAGTTGTAAGATCAGTCATGAGTTGCCTTAATTTGCGTACGACTCTAAGTAACGTTTATAATAACCCAATCCCTTTTCGGCTTTTCGGACAGCCATTTTCTTATAAATTTGGAATCTGAAAACCGGCAGCTTAACAATGAAGATACCATAAAACGGGGCAGATTGCATTTTCATCCATATGAGAATTATTATAATGATAGATATTTTGAATACAATAAAGGAAAAATGTTAAATATAGTATATAAATTTTGCATAAAAATTTAATCTGATATCAGCATTTTCAAGTGATCAATTTATTATTTAATCATATCTTTTGTGGTTATTTATTATCTTATTAATATCATTTGTTTTATTTATGAACATAGAATAGGCAACCAATTATTGAATTTTTATTTCTCCTAACATCGTGAAATACTCTAAATTAAATAAATATAAGGAAGACAGAATAATAAATGTTATTTTAAAAATAGGGACGATTTTGTTCAACCAATTAAAATTTCGAGAGAATATGTTGATTACCAATGTATAAAACTATCTGGAGATCATAAGTGCTTGTTTCTTGCCCTATTATTCAACATAACCATACATAATTATTTTCCTCTCCAAACGAAGGTGTAACTTTTTGAGAATTTCTTGAAGAACACTATAGTGAGTAAAAGTCTTTCTCTTTCCTTCATTGTTTATGACAGGAGCAATGTTTGTTTAAGAAATAGTTTAGAGTATTATCATTGATAGCGATTTCTTACAAGAAAGTAGTGAATTATGCAAAAGAGAGTTTCTAAGGAACACTACCGAACAAGAATTTTGAATTTGAGGAACGAAAGACAGAGGAAAACATGCAAGGTAATGAAGTATGGCCCTTTATTTAACTTTTGTTGTAATACTTCTAATAGAGGATGCGTTGACAATCTAATGGTAGTGTTGGGGTAGAGATTCTTAGAATTAGATGAATGGAATGGTAAGTATGGTTTTAATGTTGATTTAGGGAGTTTATATGTTTAGAGATTAGAAGAATGGATAAGTTTGGACAAAAATTGCTTTTTAGATCATAGGAGGCACGACCAAGGATACATGACCATGTTTCGGATCGTGATTCCTTCTATTCTATGTTGTTTAGGACGCTTTGGCAACGTCATGGTCATGCCAAAGGTTATGAAAGCCTCGGTGAAGGCCGCAGCACCTACCACTTTCTCTACCACGAGCATGACAAAAGGAATCAAAGCCTCACAAGGCTCATCACTCCATCCATTACGAGTGTGACATGGGGAGTGCCTCCCCACATGGCTAAGATTACAGCTATGCCTTTAGGAGTACCCTACACATACTCTGTTTTTTATGGCGTGCTAGTTTTGGCCAAGCTTATCACACCCTTTCTTATGGCATAAGCTCTAAAACGACCCTTTTCTCTTCTTTAAAGCCTTTTGGTGGTCTTTCTAATACATCAAAAAAGTAAATAATTAAGTAAGCTTCACTTAGGTCTAACCGAACGAGAAATTAGGATCTATATCAAATATAAGGATAGGTTATGAAAGATATGTTTGTATTATTGTTCGGTTTAGCAGAGTTAGATATTTGAGGTTGCTATGAGTCATCTAAGCAAGTACGTATACCATGCTTGTTTCTTGTGCATGTAAAGTTAAGACTCTAACTGGACTAATTGATTATTAGACTATATAAGATTATTTGCTACTTGTGTTTGGCTACTGTTGATAAGTGGTAGTACCCCCTTCCTAATGCAACATTCCGATGATTTTCATATGGCATTGTCTCAAGTGGAGTTGCACATGAAAATGAACCGGTAATTCTAGGAGTTTTAGGGTTGTTAGGTGGTTTCGATTTTGAGGATACTAGGGATTATCTAATATCCATTATATATGTACCTAAATATTTATATGTGCTTGGGCATACTGAGTTATCCCTTTTTTGAATGTTAGATTAAAAGATAAAGATAATCAGATGGATGTTTATTGCGTTTGCATGTCTCGAATTATTCATGCGCATGTGTTTGTTGGTATATCGTACTAAGCTTCGGCTCATTCTATCATCTTCTTAGTTATAGGTGGAAAACGTCGAGATAGTTGTTTTGCTAGTTGTAACAAACTAGTGTGTTGGGAATGTCGCTATCATTGAAGAACGCTAGGCAATAAAAGGAGGTCATGTAGTGATTTGTGGAATAGTAACCATAGTTATGAATAACTAACTTGAATAGTAATAAAAGGTTAGTGTTAATTGTAGAGAAATACTCAAGTTACAATATATGACCTTTATAACATCTTTGTGACTAAGATCAAAGACTATAAGTTGAATTTGTATAGTTTACTAAATAAATTTATGTGGTTAATTATGATTACCAATGTATCATCCAACATTATTTGATGTCAGTAATACAAGAGTGATATTGGAGTTAATTATGGCATGATTTGTGGACATTGAGCAGGTTCAAATTCTTAGCATGCCCATAGTTAATAAGGATATGTGGCTAGTTGTAAATGACCTTAAGTTTAGGGTATTACAACTTAAGTAGTATTAGAGCATAGGTTATGATCCTTAGGGAACTTAAGAAGATGATCTTTAAGAAGGTAAGATGATGGGAGTAGGTAGATTATCAAATCACTAGTCATAAGGGAAAGATGTAGTCGTTCCCCTTTATGATTTCTAACCTTATTTTTAACCATAAACAATTCCTGTTGTTTACTTTTAGTTTAATGTTTCCATATATATATATATATAATGCTTGTGCTATCACATTTCTACATCTCTCTTCATATATTTACATTAAGTTTTGTTATTTTCTTTTCACTTTAGCTGTTGTCCTAAAAATATACAAGAGAGTAATCATTAAAACAATTCAAACTCAATTAAACACAAAAAATGAATTATATATCCAAAAGATTTGTCTTAATACATTTAAATGTAAAGACACTTATAACATTATGTGAGAACTTATGCATGTGTACAACTCAGTAGAATCTAAGCAAGTAATGATGACAAAGTAATTGTAAACAAATAAAATAATAAAGAAAAAAAGTGAATGATTGAATCCCACAAGCTACTTTGGAAGAAAAATTTAAATTCAACATTTAAATTAATGTTTATGTAATCCTCCCAAGTTTAAAAGGATATGTGGTGATAAAATGTTGACTAAGACACCTAATACATTAGTCAACATACTTCTTTATGAAGACTCATAGAAATAGAAAAGTTACTGAATTATAAGATGGATTTTCTACTTGTAAAGTGGAAACTATTTTTTCATGATATCTTACAATACAATAAGTAGCAATTCGAATCATAATAACCAAATGTAATACAAAAACCATATTGTTAAAAGGAAGGATTTGAACTATGAAATTCCAATAAAATTCCCATAAAGAATAATGACGTTTTTAATAATGAAAATTTATCAATTCATGAATAAATAGCGATAACTTTGAGTCAAGTAAGAAAATAGGAAAAAATTAATGTTTACAATATATTGAGCCAAAGCACTGGAGATGGGATCAACGATGTGTACTCTTCATATACTTTGGTTAATGTGTCAATTGTTGTTAGTGGTCTTGTTTATTTGTGTCAAGTTTTGTCGTGTTAAGCTTTTTTCGTGTCAAGTTGATACACCTAGAAACTTAGTCACTAGTATATTGATGGGTTAATACTAATTAAATGAAAGAAAGCCCTGAGACCTAACATAAGTATTAGGGTTTTCTAGAAAATACAGATTGGCTCCTCACATTTTTTGGACATGACTCACTAAGAAAAGCCAAAAAGGATATAACACTCATAAATAACTTATATCACTCACAATTTCTCACTTGTGTTTACAACTTGCCATAATCAAGAAGATTAATAAGAGTTAGGGGTTCTAGAGAAATATCTCAAGAAAAGAAATTTCATTTAAAACTAATACACTAATTATAATGTTTACAAATAAAGCCCTTTATATATTAATGACATAAATAAGGGTAAAATAGTAGTTATTCAAGTAAATCTAATAAAAGAAACCTAATAATATAAAGAAAAGATTTAAAACAAATCAAATATTCTGTGTCAAAATGAACCCTACCATAGTCGGGTTATGGGTCATGATCTACTTTAGTCATTAGTCTTCATGTAATCACGGACACGACTTGAGATGTGATGTGAGCGTCACATGTGTCATTATGGTCATCTTTAAGGGCGTGATTACCATTGTTTATGGCTTTAGTATGGATTGCAAGGTAGATCACGGGTGTTACATGCAACATGATCTCCTCTAATTTCTCTAAGTGTTGTCACAGGTTGGATCATGGGTGTGACAATAACTTTTCCACATTTCCTTCATACTTGTCTTCATATTTCACACACATGGACTCTTGATCACTTATATGATGTATTTTATAGCCATATAGGAAATCATACTCATTATCATAAGGCTAATTCATCGGAATCCTTTGAACTAAGTTCTATAATCCATTTAAACAAAGTTTTCTAATCCCATTACTCTAGCTTTCGTAAGAGGATCCTTCACTTGATTTATTATTGAACTTGAGAGTTCAATATGAATTTCGATGAGACAATTTAATGCACAATCAATTATTTATTTGTTGTTAACTATACTTAATTAGTCAATATATATATGTGTGTGTGTGTGTGTGTGTGTGTGTGTGTATGTGTGTGTGTGTGTGTATGTGTTTCATGCATGTTTGTGCGTGTTTTCAGCAATTTTTTAGCAGACACAGTGTTGGTCAAGGGCAAGCCAAAGTCAACCGCTAAGGCGATAAAGCCAAAGGCTCGACAGGATTAGGAACGCACAAACAAGTGGTCGGGGAGTTGATCGAGGCCTAAACAAGGCTTGATCAAGGCTTAACAAGTTAAGTCTGATGCATGATAAGCTTGATAAATAAACAGACTTGTTGTAACGCTCTAACCTGAAGGCATTACAATCCGCCATGTATCCTCTCTTATATAGGACATGCAAAGGCTCTAATATCCATAATAATACATTAATCACCTGTAAACACACGTAAGGTATCTTATAGGATACGAAACCTGTTTAAACTAAAAACATATACTTCATAAAACATAAACTCCTGGTTCAAACATAAAATCCAAGTTGGCATGACACAACCAACAAATCCAACAGAAACTAAAAACTGTTTACATCAAAATCCTTTCATTGAAACCAACATAAACATCCAACTACAACTTCAAATGACCTAAACATGTCTTTTCTTTAGAAATCCTGATATTTGAAGCCTAGCTCTCGGCTAGGTAGTCGGGTCCACTATCGCCATCCCCGTGATAAAGAAAAACTCATATCCAAAAAGATCATATACTATATCCTCTTCACCTATACCTGAAATTTAAAAGAATGATCAGCAACGCCTAGTACGAAAACTCCAATCCAAAAACAAATGCATATGCACATACAACAGACAGGTAATCATGCAACTTAAGCTAATGCAAACAGTCATATTATTATTTTTCTTAAGCCAACAAAACAACACAGTCCAGTATTAGGTATACTCTCAATTTCAGGAACTCTAATATGAATCTCCTGAAAATTCCTTTATCGACAACACTCAACCATAACTAAATACCTGAATCTCTACAACACTTCAATCAACAATGACAATACAACAACAACCCAAATCTCCAAATTCCTGTCAACAATATACATATATAGAACATATAAGAACACGATATAAACAAACCCTAAAGTACTACAACTCTTGAAATCTTAACCTGACAAAGAAAATTACCAAGTTATACCGTCTAACCCGATCAATCTTCCACAACAATCTAGAGAACTCGATAATACTCTAAAACCCTAATATTCATAACAACAAGAACAATCATATTCATATCAAGAATGAATCTTTATTGAATATTTACGTTTAAAAGACTTTACTTACTTGCTTGGATCACCAAACCCGAATCATTTCTCAAAATTTCGGATTCCACACAAAGCTAGGGTTTTTCTCCAAAAACCTTCATGAAAATCCATAAAACAGTAAGAAAACTTATACAAATTCATATGCAACACATAGGAGAAGGTTAAGATCACATACTTTGGATTAAAAACACACTCTTGATGGTTCTCCAACCCTAGAACTCCAAGAACGCTCCAAAAATCTCTTTTACAAAGGAAGAAGATAATAAAACATTTTTGTCGAAAATCGTCTTCTCCCGTCTTGTATATATAGAAATTGCTCATACGTCGGCTCCTACGCTGGCGGCGTATGTAAATTTTGCCGGTGTACACTCTACACTGGCAAAAATAACATGAATATGGGCGACGTTCCTTGGGGTGTTGAATTTTCTAGAATTTTGATCCAATAATATATGCCGGTAAATCCATGACCAACATCGGTGGCGTTCTTATCCGGTGTTAAAAGAATTCACACTGATCAAAATTAACGCTCGAATACACTGGTAGCGTTCCATCCAGCATTAAAAGAAACGCTACTGTTCCTTCTTACGTCGGTAGCGTAGCTTCTCTAGATGGTGGCGTTGCATTTGTCAAAAATTGCAAAAATCCGAACTTCAACATTCATTCCACAATCAAACTTAAACTTTTACAACTTAATTATTTTGACCTTAAACTTATCCTATATCATCTTATGATTCAAAATCCATTATATTTTCATCTATATTTCCGTATATTATATCTCTCCTCTCCTAAAAAGAACTTTCGTCCTTGAAAGTTATCTAGATTAATGAAACGATTCTGGATATTTCGTTCTCATGTCTTCTTCTAGCTTCCAGGTAGCTTCACGTTTGGTTTGATTAGTCCACTGTACTCTTACATATTTGATCACCTTGCTTCTCAGAATCTTCTCCTTATAATCTACAATTTGATCGGTTTTTCAACCGTCATAAGTTTGGCTGCACTTCCAACGGTTCAAGAGCTACTATCTTTTCCAGATCTCTGACATACTTTCTAAGCATGGATACGTAGAACACATTATGCACTCCTTTTAAATCAGGCAGTAAAGCTAATTTATAAGCCATGTCGCCTATCCTTTCGAGAATCTCATATGGTCCCACATATCGAGGATTTAACTTTCCCCTTAAGCCAAATCTGACAACTCCTTTTGTTGGTGAAATCTTTAGCAAAATGTGCTCACCCACTTGAAATTCCAAGGGTCTTCTTCGTTTATCAGCATAATTCTTTTGTCGACTCTGAGCAGTTGCAATCTTTGCTTGATCAAACTGACCTTATCAACTGCATCTTAGACTAACTCTGGTCTCAACGACTGTCTTTCACCTACTTCATCCCAATGAATAGGTGATCTATACTTTTTGCCATAAAACGCTTCGTATGGAGGCATGCCAATCGATGCTTGATAACTGTTGTTGCCACGCCTTAGAGGGGTATCCTAAACGGAACAGTCCGCCACATACTATATAAAACTCTCGAATTACTATCCGAGCTCTTCGGGAGTCTTGTATAGATGTAAGGCGTCCCTTTACGACAATAGAATACTCTATTCAATGGAGTTAAGAAGTTTAATGCGACATTCGATAGCCTTAGATGATAAATCAAAACACATACATAGAGTTACAAAGTCCAAGGGGTATTTCCCCGCAAAAGAATATTAAAGGTCCATTACAGTCATCCAGAGTCTTTTGGTTTCCTGAATCTAAACAAAATCGAATAAACTTCTAAAAAACGCCTAGCTCCTGTACCTGAGTTATAGCCTGCCTTGGCCTAAGCCAAATGAACTCGTGCTGCAACAAGTAAAAACTATAGGGGCATAAGCTAACTAGCTTAGTGAGTGAAAACTTTCATATCACAATTTCAACAAAACATTCAAGCAAATGATTAATCAATCAAGTGAAATGTATCAAACACGTGAGTTCAACAAACATATGACCAGTCGAAAATCATATGTGGATGGACTTACGCTGTAAACCCTGGTATTCTCCGTAGCTAAGTAAACCCTAGGAGTTGAAAAGCGAAACCCTAATCCAGTCTAGTTTAAGTCTAGTGAGAGAAGCTTAGGAACCCTAAATCCGGCTTTCCTTCGGTTTCATAATAAAAGAAGTTTTATAAAGTAAATGAATATGAATTATTGTTTTAAAGTATATTTTAAACCTTAGAAATTCTTAAATTTGGAAATTTTTCAATTCCGGGCCTTCCCGAGCTCAATTACGGAAAAACGTGCCCCGAGACCACAAACTCAGAAAAATATTCCAGAATATTCATTAGAACCGAATTTTTATAAGGATTCCAAAAATATCAATTTTATAATTTTTCGAGCTATAAAAATTATAGTTATAGTCTTTTTCCCGTGTTTTCGTTACAACCGGTAAAGTAGATGTCTTGTCTACTATTCACAAGTACAACCTACACTACACACTACCCATACCCTATTCTTACATCCTTACAACTACTTATTACAATTTTCTTTTCCAAGAAATTTTGTTTCCTAATTAATTAATTAATACAATTATTACATTTTATTACATAAAATACAAATTTTATCAAATTTCAAACTCTCTCTCTCTCTCACCCTCTCATGGCTGGCGCCCCATCCCCCCAATTCCCCCTCATTTTGTTTTATTTTTACTTCTTTATAACAATTAAAACCTTAATGCATGTAATATATAAGCTCCTTTTTCTCTCTCTTTCCTCATTTTCACTCTTCTAAAATTTTACAAAAGTGAAAACCCTCTCTTCTTTCCCTCTAGGTTGCTGTGACCCCCTCGTCCTCTCACACTCACACACACAAACTCATTTCCTCTTCTTTTCTACTTCAAATCTCTATTGGTATGGTGATTTCAAGTTTTATTCTTACTAAATCTTGTCATGGCAAGACTTTTCTTGTGTGTTTTTCACATTTAATCCCAATGAGCATATGCTAGGGACATGAAAACACTTATACAAGAATATCAAGCCATCACAAGAAATGGATCTAGTGTTTAAAAGAGTTTTTGTTGAGATAATGTTATGTTAATGCATGTAAAGTAGGGATCTTGCATAGAAATTTATGTTCATGCAATGAAACTCATGATTCATGCACCATATGTGGTAGATCTAAGTGTTAGACACTCATACATTCATTGATATTTATGTTCATGTGGTTGTTTGAGCTTACATGTATTTATGATCATAAAAGCTTAGTCTTGCATGTATATGGATGTGTAATGGTAGATCTTCATGTATAGGAGGCAAGAAACTTGAAAAAGAAAAGATTTTAGTTAGAAATGTATTATGGAAAGTTGGATGATTTTGGAACCCTATTTTAAAAACCACCTAAACCACTTCAAAACTAATATTTTTCATGAAAAATGGAAGGTATATGTAACAGTATCCTTAAGGAATGATTTTTAAAGTTTAAATGAGTTTACATGAGTAATATGTAAAACAAGTAGTGAAGTTAGAATGGAAAATTTTGAGATAGTGATTAAATTGCTAAATTCGTATTTTAGGATAATGCCTACATAAACACTTAGTGTCCAAGCTCAAATTGCATGTTTTATGAGTTAAATGAAGTCTTTAGGCAATAGATATATAAGCTTCAATTTTTGATGCATTAAACAAGTTTTCTCATAGGAAAAAAATGCAAGAAAAGAAAATTTCCAAAATTCGGATTTTTGTGAAAAGCTTGTTTAAAAACATATTTACCAAGTGAAAATATGGATTTTTATGCATAAATGAAGGTCATGGTTAGTATAGATGTTAAGAACTCATTTTATTTAGATAACAAGTAAATTCCAAGAATAAAATCCTAAAAACCCTAGGGAATGTAAAGTTGGAAAGAATAGCTTTTTAGAAGTGACCATTATGGAGTTCCATAATAATTAGGAGTTCATAAGAGTTTATCATAAAAAATTATCAAGACCATGCATATTAGCTCATTACATGACATCATACTAGGAATTCACTCATATACCATCTATGCATGAATCATCAACTAGGAACATTTTTCCAAATGCGAAACAATTTTTCGGAATTGGAAACTTTATAGAACAGATCTGATCCCTCTGTTCCGTGACCTTAATATTTTCAAAACTTGAAAATAATATTAGAAATAGATAGATATTTCGAAGTAGATAGAGATCGATATAAAATTTGCGAAATTCCCAGTTAAAATGACCAAGTTATGGCCGTTTTAAGTTGGAACTTCCGCAAATAGCGAGAATTCCGATTTTGTGTAGTTTAGATGCATAGCTTGAATTAGTTTAGTGATGAGTTTCTTATTATGTTGTTCTTATTGGTAGGTGATCCCGAGCAAGACGATACCCTACCACCCGACTACTATTATTAAGAGACCGACGTACCATGGCCGAGTGAGTATTACTTCCGCTCTCAATTATTGTTTGTGATTGTATTGATGGTGGCATTAGTTGTTTAGGAAAAGATACAAATGATTACGTATGATGGGGTATATGGGAATTATATGTTTGTCTGCTGTTGATATGTGAAGTTGAACTTAATGAATATCAAAACCGGGTGTTAAACTGTTGCTTGTTTAGCGAGAATTTATATTGATTGTCTGTGAATAATTATTGGTCACCTAAAAGAATTAGATTAATCTATATTGGACCTCAATTATAATTGGACTCGTTCATATCATGACGGGAATGGAGCATTAGCATTTGTTGGTTTTTCGTGACCCATAAAACGAAATTGTTGGTTAATCGTGATCCATAAAACGAATTATTGTTCAGTTGACCGTGAGCTTAAACGGGGTCGTACCGCATGATTCGTTAATCCGCTAACCCGGGATGGAGGGCGCAAGTCCATCCACATATGATTTCCGGTTGGTCATATGTTTGTTGAACTCATTTGCTTGATGCATACCATTTGTTTGAGTAATCACTTGCTTGATTGATTTGTCTTAATTGTGATATGGAAGTTTCACTCACTAAGCTAGTTAGCTTACGCCCCTATAGTTTTTACTTGTTGCAACATGAATTCATTTGGCTTAGGCCAAGGTAGGCTACAGCTCAGGTACCGGAGCTAGGAGTTCCCCTTAGAAGTTTATTTCAGTTTTGTTTAGACTTCCGTTGGAAACTAAAGGACTCTGGATGACTGTAATGGACTGAATAATATTTTGCGGGGGAATGTCCCTTAGGCTTTGTAATGTATATATGTGTTTTGGTTTATTATCTATGGCTAATGAATGCCACATTAAACTGCTTAACTCCATTGATCAAGTATTCTATTGTCGTAAAAGGACGCCTTACATCTATACAAGACTCCCGAAGTGCTCGGATAGAATTTCGAGAGTTTTATATAGTATGTGGTGGGCTGTTACGTTTAGGATACCCTATGGGGCATGACATGCGCCCTCCATCCCGGGTTAGCAGATTAACGAATCCTGCGGTACGATGTTGTTTAGGCTCACGGTCAACCAACTCATATATTCATTTTATGGATCACGAAAAACCAACAAATGCTAATGCTCCATCCCCATCGTGATATGAATGAGTTCAAGTTTATCTTTAATGTCTAATAATCAATTAAACCAATTCTTTTAAGTGACTAAGCAATACTCGCAGACAATCATTTCTACTCTACTATACAAACAATGATTTATCACCCGGCTTCGATATTCTTTAAATTCAATTCCACATATCAACAACAGATAAATGCAATTCCCAAATAACCCCATCATGCATATTCATTTTTGTTTTTGCTTAGCAACTAGTGCATCTATCACTACAATCACAAGCAATAATTGAAATTGGAAGTAATACTCACTCGACCATGGTACGCCGGTCTCTTAGTAATAATAATCGGGTGGTAGGGATTCGTTGTTCTCAGGATCGCCTACCAAATAAAAATACCCTAATGAGAACTTCATCACTTAGCTAGTCCATACTATGCATAAAGACTAAACAAGATAGTGATTTTCGTAATTTGCGGAAGTTCCAACTTAAAACGGCCATAACTTGGTCATTTTAACTCGGAATTTCACAAATTTTATATCGATTTCTATCTACTTCGAAAGATCTATCTATTTATATTATTATTTACAAGTTTTGAAAACATTTAGGTCACGGAATAGAGGGATCAGATCTGGTATGTAACCTTTTTCATTTCCGAAAAATTGTTTTGCGCTTGATCAAAATGTATCTAGTTGATGATTCATGTGTATATAAAATATGAATGAGTTCCTAACATGAATGACATGTGATGAGTCCAATATATGCATGATCTTGATGATTTTTGATAATGAAAATTTTGAGAACTCTTAAATCTTACAAGACTCTAACAATAACTACTTCTTGAAAATCCAATTTTCCAAATTTGGCATCTCGTTAGTGATTCGGGATTTCATTCTTAGAATTTCCTTGTTATCTAAATAAAAATGAGTCTTCATCATCTATATTATCCAAGACCTTCATTTCCACATACTTACATTTTTCACTTTGCAAGTATGTTTTTAAATAGGCTTTTCACAAAAATCTGAATTTTGGAGAAATCCATTTCTTGCATGTTTCCCTTGAGAAAACTTGTATAATGCATCAAAATTTAAAGCTTTACTATATCCATTACCTAAGGGCTTCAATTAACACATAAAACATTCATTTTGAGCTTGAATACTAGGTGTTTACATAGGCATCAACCAAAGTTACGAATTTTATAAGTTGAACACTAACTCAAAATTTTCCATCTTAATTCCACTACTTGTTTTACACATTACTCATATTCAAACTCATTTCAACTTATAAAAATCATTACTTAATGATACCTATTACTTATACCCTTCATTTTTCATATAAAATATGAGTTTCAAAGTGGTTTCAAGGGATTTTAAAATAGGTCTTGAAAATCATACGAATTTTCTTTTGAACATTTCTAACAAAAACTTTTTCTTTTCAAGTTCCTTGTCTTATCTTCATAAAGATCTACCAACTATGACATTTATATATACAAGACTAAGCCTTTATGAACATTAATGCATGAAAACACAAAATATTCATATGAACATGAATGTCAAGGAAAAAAAAATATGAGTGTCTACATGCAAGATCTACTACTTATAGTGCATGAAAATGAGTTTAAAGACATGAACATATATTTTTCATATAAGATCTCTACTTTTATATGCATGAACATAACAATACTTCAACAAAAGCTTTTTAAACACAAGATCTACTCTTGTGATGGCTTGATATTCATGTATTAGTGTTTTCTTATCCCTAACATTTGCTCATGGGGATTTAAAGTGAAAACACACAAGAATATTCTTACCATTACAAGATTAAGTAGTAATAAGGCTTGAAATCATCACCTAAAGAGAGATTTGGAGAAGAAATGAAGAACAAACGGAACTTGAGTGTGCGTGTGAGGGAGGGGGAGTGTCACGGCACAAAGGGGAAGAAAAGAGAGAGTTTTTCACTTCGTAAAATTTTTGAAAGAGTAAAAATGAAAAGAGAGAGTGAAAATGAGTTTATATATTAAGTGTATTAGGGTTTGTTTGTATTAAAAGAAGGAAAATAAAACAAATAAAGGGGAAAGAGAAGGAGGGGGTGCACCGGCCACTATAGGGGGAAAGGGAGAGAGAGTTGATTTTTATTTAATTTGTAATTTAAGTAATAAAATGTAATAATTTAGTAAGGGACAAAATTTTATTGGAAAAGAAAATATGATGAGTAGTTGTAAGAATGTAAGAATAGGGTATGGGTAGTGTGAGTGTAGGTTGTACTTGTGAATAGTGGTAAATAGTAGACAAGACATCTACTTTACTGGAAGTAAAGAAAATACGGGAAAAAAGCTATAACTGTAATTTTTATAGCCCGGAAAATTATAAAATTTATGTTTTTGAAATCCTTATAAAATTTCGGTTCTAAGGAGTATTTCGGAATATTTTTCTGAGTTTCTAGTCCCGAGGCTCGTTTTTCCATAATGGAGCTCGGGAAAGCTCGGAATAGAAAATTTTTCGAAATTAAAACTTTCTAAGGTTTGAATTATACTTTAAAACAATAATTCACATTAATTTATTTTATAAAACTTCTTTTGTTATAAAACCGAAGGAAAGCCGGATCTAAGGTTTCTAAGCTTGAACTAGACCGATTTAGGGTTTTGCTTTTTTTTTTTTTGGTTCCCGGAGTTTACTTGACTACTAGGAAAACCGGGGTTTACAATTGTTGTAGGCAAATTCCACTAGTGGCAAATGCTCATCCTAACTTCCTTTGAAATCCAAAGTGCATGCTCTCAACATATCGTCTAAAGTCTGTGTAGTCCTTTCAGATTGCCCATCAGTCTGAGACTGATAAGCAATATTGAACACGACCTTGGTTCCCAAAGCTTGATGTAGACTTTTCCAGAATCTCCTAACAAATCTGGTATCCCTATCTGACACGATTATTACTGGTATTCCGTGCAATCTCACAATCTCCTTGATGAACAACCGTGCTAGACGCTCTAACTTATAACCAGTCTTAATAGGTATAAAATGAGCTACCTTTGTGAGATGATCCACAATGACCCAAATTGAATCAAGCTTATCTCTTGTCTTGGGTAAAATAAAAAAAAAATCCATGGTGATATTTCCCACTTCCATTATGGTATTGGCAAAGGCTTCAACTCACCTGCCAGTTTTCTAGGCTCAATATTAATCATCTGACATGTATGACACTTAGATACATATTCTACCATCTCCTTTTTCATATTGTTCCACCAGTATAGTTTTTTCAAATCCTAATACACCTTGTTCCCTCCAGGATGAATGGAATCATTGGAGTAGTGTGCTTCCTTCAACAATTCCCTCTTAAGTTCTCCTTGCACTGGCACACACAATCTCCCTTTGTACCTAAGGATACCTTCATCATCCACATAAAACTCTGGTACTTGACCCATCTCCATTCTCCTCTTTATATCCAAGATACTCTGATAATCTGTCTAAGCTGTCTTGATTCTGTCCACAAGAGTAGGTTGAATTCTCATATTAGCTAATCTTTCACCTACCTGTCTTGTGACTATTTCCAACTCAAGCTTCCTCATATCATCAATGAGATGACGTTTCGTAGTGATCAAAGCTGCAGGATTCTCTATTCTCTTTCTGCTTAAGGCATTAGCTACCATATTCACCTTTCCTAGATGATACTAAATATCAATATCATAATCCTTTATCAGTTCCAACCATCTTCTTTGTCTCATGTTCAACTCTTTCTGGGTAAAAATGTACTTTAAACTTTTGTGATCCGTATATACTTTACATCCTTCCCCATATAGGTAGTGTCTCCACAGCTTCAAAGCATGCACAACTGCTGCTAGTTTCATATCATGAGTAGGATAATTCCTCTCATAGGGCTTTAACTGTCTGGAAGTGTATGCTATAACCCTGCCTCCCTGCATCAGCACACATCCTAAACCTTGTATAGAGGTGTCACTATTAATAGCATACTCCTCACCACTCACAGGTAAGGCTAGCACTGGAGCAGACACTAACTTATTCTTCAACAACTGAAAACTAGCTTCACAACCTTCACTCCATTCATACTTCACTCCCTTCTGTGTCAATCGGGTCAAAGGACTGGCAATCTTGGAAAAATCTTCCACAAATCTTCTGTAATATCCTATTATTCCCGGAAAACTTCTGATTTCCGTCAAAGTCTTGGGTCTTGGCCATTCAACAACTGCTTTGACTTTCTCAGGATCCACTGATATCCCACTACCATCAACAACATGTCCTAAGAAAGACACTTGTTCCAACCAGAACTCACATTTTGAAAACTTCGCAGATAACTTCTCTTCCTCCAATCTGGTTAAAATTAATCTCAAGTGTTCTTCGTGCTCCTCTTTAGTCCTTGAGTACACCAACACGTCATCAATGAAGACTACCATAAACATATCAAGATACTCCCTGAAGACTCTGTTCATTAAATCCATAAATACTGCTGGTGTATTGGTGAGTCCAAAAGGTATGACAATAAATTCATAGTGTCCATATCTTATCCTGAAAGCTGTTTTCTGAATATCTTCTGCTTTCACTTTTAATTGATGATATCCAGATCTCAAATTTATTTTTGAAAACACTAAAGCTCTTGCCAACTGATCAAACGGATCATCAATTCGTGGCAAAGGATACTTGTTCTTGACTGTCACTTGATTAAACTCTTGTAGTCGATGCACAGTCTCATACTGCCATCCTTCTTCTTGACAAATAGAACTGGAGCTCCCCAAGGCGAAACACTGGGTCTAATGAACTTCTTCTTCAACAAATCATCCAACTGCACTTTAAGCTCAGCAAGTTCAGTAGGAGCCATTCGATAAGGAGCTTTTGATATCGGTGCAGAACCGAGTATCAAGTCAATACCAAACTCCACTTCCCTCTCTGGTGGTAATCTAGGTAGATCCTCTGGAAAAACTTCTGGATACTCACATACAACTAGAACATTCGACAACACTATCTCCTTATCTTCTTTCACCATAGCAGCCAAAACCGATCCTCCCCACAGTTCATAGGTAGGAAGAACTGGAGGTCTTTGCACTACCAACTTATAAACAAACTGATTACCATTAGGCAAACTGAACTCCACTATCAAGTTATGGCAATCGATCACCACATGGTACTTTGCCAACCTGTCTATACCCAAAATCACATCAAAATCTAATATATCTAGCACTAGAAAATTTGTAGGTAGATGCTTACCCCCTATCTCAATATCCACATTCTTATAAATTCTATTCAATACAGTCTCACTTCCCAAATTGGTACTAACAGATATACATCCAGACATAAACTCAACAGACTTACCACAAACAGACATAAAAGATTCAGAAACACAAGAGAAACTGGCACCAGTATCGAACAACACATATGCACTATGCAGGAGTATAGGAAACATACCTGCGATAGTGTCCACACTAGAGGTCTCACTATGCGATAAAGCATAAACCTTTGCTGGTGCTTGCTACCCCTGGCTAGAATAAACTCTGCCATACTGCTTTCCTTTACACTCTGCAGCTCTGTTTCCTCTTTGCCTACACTTGAAGCAGAAAACCTGTGGAATGACTTTGTCTGTGCAGGTATTACTCTTATGTCCTAACTTACTACAAGAAAAGCAAGCATTTTTTACTCACTTGCAATCCTTCACATCATGTGGTCTAAGGCATCTTGTGCATCTTCTATCTGTATTCTGCATTGCTGGCCTGAAATTCTGTATGACAGGCCTCTTGCCTCTACCCTGTGTCAGTACATCAGCTGCTAGCCTCTTGCCCAAGAATACTTGATTCCTCTATTGCTCACGACTTCTAATCCTACTCAAGGCCTGCTCTACTGTCTTGGCTTTGTTCACCACAATTGAGTAGTTGCCAAAATCCATCAAATTCACCTAATACTAGATCTCAAGCTCTAGTTTAGTGATGAATCTGCTAACCTTGGCCTCTTCACTTGACACAAACAGAAAGAGACAAAGCCCTCACTCTGGCAGCCCTTTTCCCAGCGTAGACAGAGGGAGTTGAATCGGGAGAATAGCCGAGTGTACAGGCTACGGTACGGGTCGAAGAGCGAGCTTCAAGGGCAGAGAGAGGAGCAGCTTGACCGGACGAGGCGGGCGATCTCCGCAGCTCCAACATCGAGGAAAGAAAAATCGATTCATCTTGCTTATTTGCTTGATCATTGAATTGAGTGCGGTGTGTGGTAAGACTGAACTTGCCATTACTCTATCTATTCGTAAAAGTTTAAGCTTAAGAGCTTTATCCATAAGTAATGAGAGGAGACTTTGACTCTGATCCTTCGTGCACTCTTTATCTTATTCTGATTTGATTTAGCTTTCTTTTAGTTGCCTTCTTTTTTTCTGGTTGCTAGACCAGCATCTGAAGCATGCGAATCCACGCAAGCCATTGCGAAAGCCTCTACTTTAGCATAAGAGCGTCAGGTAGAAATCTCATCAGCCTGTGCAATTCTGCCTCATACTCTTCCACTGTTATCTTCCCTTGCTGCAGGGTGTAGTACTCTTGAAGCATTATCTGCTTAACACTATCGGGAAAGAATTCTCTATAGAAGGCATGCTGAAACATCTGCCATGTAATCATACCAGTCATGTGTCTTTTGATGCTCAACCACCAGTTATTGGCTCTCCCAATTAGCAAATAGGAGGCATATTCAACTTTCTTGTTCTCTGGAATATCCAGAGCAACAAACGTCTTCTCAACCTCTAACATCCACAACTGTGCTTTGAGAGGCTTACTTGGCACTAGTTTAAACTTATGCACAAAGTCCACAGATTTGTTCAGACTAAGCACATATGCATGCCTAGCTCCATTACCTCCATTCCCATTCAGTCTTTGAGTCTCTTGTCTCCAAGCTTCAGCGTTTGCTTGGTGTCACGCCCCGAAGGGTACCCTAAACATAGCAGTCTAGGGTACCCTCGGTTTCATGCCCCAAAAGGTATCCTAAACGTAACAATCCACCACACTTAATATTAAAGCTTAAATATGACAACCTTAGTCAGTCCCATAAGCTTCGATATTAGGTGTAAGGCGTGCTCTCACAATTTTAGAGGACCATTTTTTGAAATATGAAGCTTAATAAGATATAATAACAAATTAAGAAATGAAAATCATAATATTCATTCATTCGTCAATAATTATCTTACAAGCCTTAGGGGCATTCCCCCATCAAAATAAACTATAGTCTATTACAAGAAATTTTCTCATGAAGTCTACATCTAAGCTAATGCTGAACTTCATCTAGGATTCCTTAACTAAAAAGGGAAATACCTAACTGCAAGGGCCCCATGGCTTCAACCACAAATAACTAACCTGCAAGAGATATCTATAGGGGTATAAGTTAATAGGCTTAGTGAGAATTATTTCCATAAGTAAATACTTGAGTAGCAATATTCAAGCAAGTTATTTAAGCAATCAAGTGATATGCAACATAGACTTGAGCAAGCAAGGCATATAGTTTTTGAGAATTATATGCTGAATGGATTTACGCCCTTTATTCGGGGTTTGGTGATAAGTAAATCTCAAAACGAGTCATCTTAGTTAAGTTATGCTTTCGATCATTATCGCAAAGTATATTAAGTCTATTCGTGTTGAGCCATGCTTTTGGATTACCGCCAAGCATTGTTTTAATTCTATATCGCTAAGCAATCACTTCTATCATTGCCGCCAAGTGTTGCTTTCGACCGTGTTACTATCCTTTTCACGAAAGGATAATAACCCCATGCAATGTGACTCACTACGTGGTTATCAAGTTATTTAAGATATCATAGCATCATTACTGTCAATTTTTAAGGTAATCATAGAATTTCAGACATATCAAATTCTATTCTAAGACAAGCAATTCTTTGCAATCAATTCCCGCCTCGATATTCTTAGTGTTCTTTCATGTAATTTTACATACGTAGTATTTTGTCTTTCCTTAATTCTAATGCATCTATACTACAAGCACAATCAAATACATAATTTAAGAAAATAAACTCACGTTGCCATGGCGATACTTCTTCTAAATGGATGAGTCGATTGAACAATCCACTTAGTCAAAATAATCCCCAGGATACCGGTATTCTTCCTCGGGATCACCTAATCAAGAAAAATACCCATAATGAGTATTTTTTTAACTCTCTTGAAATTTGACAAAACTATGTCATAAAAACGTCAAAATTCGTGTAGAAGACAATTCCAACTTAAAATGGCCATAACTTGGGTCATTTTAACTCGAAATTGTGCATGTGATATACCATTTTCTACCATTCGAGAAGATCTATCTATTTCTAAAACTATTTTCATCAAACTAGATCATATATGCTCAAGAACAGTGGCGATCAGATTCACCATGAAATTTCCCATCCCAAAAGCAATTGATTCAATCATCAAATCATCTGAAAATTGCTTTGATAAATACTTAGTTATCTATATAGTTGAGAAATTCCTCTTTATAGATATATAGCTCATATTTCATACAAGTATAAGTATTTGTTATCCAACCAAAATTTTTTAGTAAAAACATTTTTAGTTAGATGTTTGAAAAAAATCATATTTTATAAGAAATCCTTTTTGTAAATTCTTTTAAAAATGAATATTTTGATTCCTGTGTTTTTAAAGAATATTTTATGTTTATCTTGCTATTTTCCTCGGTGATTTTTCCATAACAAAAAATTTCTCCATTATTCCTTTTTGAAAAATTTTAACACTAGTGTCACTTATCTAATTAGCTTCCTATGTATTTCTTTTGATTATTATTGTGATCTTTTCAAACCTTGATTTGAGAACTTACAATTCCCTTTTTATGGGGTTTCCTCTATGTTGTTTAAGGAAAACATTTTTGTAATAAAGAGTCATCTTCCTTATTTTTAGAAAACAACCAATTACTACTATAGTTATGGTTTTAGAAAAAGCCTTTCAAAATAATAGTATTTCCAAAATTATAACGAGTTCTTCCTATGGATTTGAGAAAAAAAATGGATTTCTTTTTATAAATTTAGAAATTCTAGATTTCTTTTTGGAACTCTCATTTGGTGATAAAAACCTCTTTTGTGAAAAGTATAGATTGAACTTTTTGGTTTAAACAACAATCTTTATTTTACATGAATATGAGAATAATAACAAGAAAAAATTATAACAACAAAATAATAAGCAAAAATAGTAATAGTCAGGTATTGAGAGTCTTAGCTTTGAATCAAGGCTCTCGGACTAAGAAATAGACTAGTTTCGAAAAGAAAAGAAAATTGTTTTGACTTGATAAGGATAAGTCTAAGACGAGAAAGACTAATCTTAAAATAGCATGAAAGTAAATAAATTACATTGCATAACAAGTGAGCTTATATGCTCTAAAGAATATATATAGATACATACATATATTTAGTTAGATGTAATTAAGAAGTTAGCATAATAACAACAATAATATGTACAAAACATAATAACAACAATAAAAATATAGAAATTGATATTCATGAACAAGAACAATACATGAACATAGTGTAGCTTGCATAACAATAAGTTTAGGGAACTTACACCATGGTCATGTAAAGTTACATGACATGGTAGTAAAAATATAGAAAAAAGTTTTTACCTAAAGAGAAGATGAAGTAGTATGTATGAATGGGTTATGTGTATGTAGAAGAAAGTTTAGAAGTATTTTGGGAGAGTTTTGGAGAGAGTATTTTGAGAGGAGAATTTTGGTAGTGAGTTTGTGGGTAGATGAAGTGTGAAAGAAATGAAAGAGGAGGGAGGGTATTTATAGAGAAATGAGGAGATATTTGAGTGATTTAATTAAAGAAAAAATATAAAAAAAAATAAGAAAGTGAGAGTAACCGGGGTGGGCGACATAAGGGTAGAGAGAGGAAGAGATTTGATTTTTTTGTGTATTTTTTTATTAAATGTAATAATGCGTAAGGTAGATGTGATATAAAGTTATGGGAAAGACAAAAAGTAAAGAAAATAGGTATGTTGTCACCCCATAGGGTACCCTAAACGTAACACCGCCACATGCTATATAAGACTTAGGAATTACTACCATAATTATTCCAAAGTGTCGTACAGATGTAAGGCACATGTATGACAATAGAATACATAAACCAATGGAGATAAATAGTTTTATTTTGACATACTATAAGTATCAGAATATAAACCATGAGTCCATATAATCAATTGCAAAAGTTCTAGGGCATTCCCCCATAAAAGAATATTAAGTTTAGAAGTGGTCTTTTACAGTCATCCAGCAAATATTAAGGTTTCTTATGGAAGTCTATACAAAATCGAACACAAACTTCTAGTGGAAACTCCTAATTCCTGAGATGCCTCGGCCTTAGCCATATATATGAAAACTGCAACAAGAAAAAGCTGTGGGAGTGTAAGCTACACTAGCTTAGTGAGCGAATACTTCTATAAAGATATTTATAACAAATCATTCAATCAAGTTATTTATTCACCCATATGGAATGCATCAACAACATGAACAAACAAACATATGATAAGCCAGAAATCATATGTGAATGGATTTGTACCTTCATTCGGGGTTAGCAAATTAACGAATACTGTGGTACTACCGTTGAATTAATGTGCCATTTATAGATCACAGGTAAATAACTTATGTCGTTTATGGATCACGATCAACCAACTTTTAGCCGTTTATGGATCACGGGCAACCAACATATGGTAATGCTCCATCCCCATCGTGGAGTGATTATGTCCATGTTATTTATCAATTCGAATAATTATTAATACCAAATTTTTAGGTGATCAACCAATCTCGTAGACAATCAATCCTATAATATTTTAAACAAGCATAAATTAATCACCCGGTTCCGATATTCTAAACACAATTTCTCAACTCATCAACAAGCATACATAATCTCCCATAATTTCCATAATGCAAATCCATTTTTATCTTTTGCCTCATATTCTAGTGCAACTAATGACTACAAACACAATCAAGAAATGAAATTAGGAAGTAATACTCACTCCGTTATTGGTCGCTGGTCTCTTAGTAATAATAGTCTGATGGTAACGAATCCTCAGGATCCAAGTCACCTAAATGAAAAAAATAC
Source organism: Combretum micranthum (assembly GCA_024138025.1). Taxonomy (NCBI): domain Eukaryota; kingdom Viridiplantae; phylum Streptophyta; class Magnoliopsida; order Myrtales; family Combretaceae; genus Combretum; species Combretum micranthum. The sequence continues at coordinate 1,099,999 of JAMXBD010000325.1, forward strand.
CAAATGAGTATTTCAACTCATATCTAATCATTTTATTTCATAAAAACTATTAAGTTCGTAATTCTCGTCATTAATGGAAATTTCGAACTTAAAATAGCCATAACTTGGTCATTTTAACTCAGAATTTCGCAAATTATATACCGATTCCTATCTACTTCGAATGATCTATCTAATTCTAATATAATATCTTATTTTTGAAAACTTTTAAGTCTCGAAAATTTTGGATCAGCTCTGATCGTGATCAAACATTCACTTTCGAATATTGCTTTTGTGAAAATTATGATGTTTTTGCTATCCATGCCAAATATGAATGCAATATTAACAAATTACTATCATGAATGGTATGTTATGAGATTCCTATACGTATGTTTTTGATGATATTCTATTAGGAGAATATTTTTAGAGAGCTTCTACTTACAAGATGTCATGAATACCTAACTTAGCAAGACTAATTTTGTGTTATTGACAAGTCACACTTGTTTTAGAAATTATCCTCAATAAAATTTATTTATTCTTGCTAAAATTAATCTTTACTATATCTATTCCTTAAGGTCATCATTTTTCAACAAAAATTCTCATTTTACACTTTGTAAACAAGTGTTTAAATATGGGCTATTCCTAAATCCGAATTTTGTAAAAATGATTTTTGTGGTGATTTCTTTAAGAAAACTCATTTGATACTTTTAAAAATTAAGGCTCCCTTAAGGACTTCATTTCTTTAATAGAAATTCCATTTTGGGTGTGAAAAATAGGTGTTTATATACCCTCTTTTCCTAGTTATGAATTTCATGTGACTAACATTAGATCCAAATTTTCAATCTTGTAAATATTTCTTGTTTGAAAAATTTCTCTTAGAAGATCTACCATTAACTTATTAAAATCATGTCCTATTGATACCTATTCCATAAGCCCTTTATTTTTCACATAAAACTCATGTTTTGGAGTTGAAAAATAGGCTTTCAAAATATCTCTTTTTCCATCCGTATTTACAAAATTTTATTTTGATGAAACAAAATTTGTTCTTAAGCTTTTTGGCTCATTTTCATAAATATCCTAACTTTTAGAAATAAACAAAACATTCATTTAGATAAGAGAAAATCTTTATGGCCATTTATTCATTCTAAACAAAATAAATGCATGAGATCTCAAATGACATGTAAAAGATGGATGTTTAGAAGCTAGACCTTAGTGTGATGATCAAGTTAGATGCATGAAATGAAGTATACTATTATAATAGCAATGTAGTAGCAAAATTCCTACATAAAATCATTACTATATGAACATATATTATGATCATGACAAAAATATGAGCTTCAAACATAAGATCCACAACTTGTGATGGCTTGATCATCATGTTTTAGTGATTTTACATCCCTAGCTTGAAGCTCATGGGGATTTTTATGAATCCACACATGAGTGATCTTGCTATTACATGTTTTTGTGGCGATAGTGTATAGATCTATACCTATTTAATGTTTGAAACAAGAAAGCTTGGAAAAAAAAAATTTATTGTGTGTGTGGTTTAGAGGGAGGGGCACTCACGACACATTAAAGAGAAGAGAGGGAGGGTTTGTAAAATTTCCAAAAGTGAAAATGGAAAAGGAGAATGAAAAGGCATAAAAAGGCATATATAGAGAGGTATTAGGTTTTTTGTGTATAAATAAAAGAAGAAAATAAAACAAATGAAAGGGTAAAGTGGGTTTGAAAGAGGGTGGGGGGGAGGGGTTCGCGGGCGCAGGGGTTGCCTACCAAAGAGAGGAGAGGGAGAGAATGAGTTTGTTTTGTGTAGAAAATTTCAAATTTAATAAGGTAATTTAAGTAATAAAATCTATTGGAAAAGTAAATGTGACGAATATGATATAATGAGGTAAGGTTAGATTGTAAGAATATAAGAGTAGTGGTATGGCTTGTGAATGTGAGTAGGGTATGGGCTTACATTTGTGAATAGTAATGAATAGTAGATTAGACAATTAAATTATCGGTTAGTAAAAAAAATGATAAAAGGCTATAACTGTAATTTTTATAAACCGAAAAATTATAATATTTATTTTTGAATTCCTTATTAAATTTCAGTCTTAAAGAGTATTCCAGAATATTTTTTTAATTTTGAGTCCCCGGGCCCAGTTTTTCAGAACAAATCCCGCTTGGGTTCGAAATAGATAATTTCCCAAAAAACTGATCTTTTTTTTATGTTTCGATATATTCTTTAGAACTATAATCTAGATCAACTTGCTCTTAAAGTTCTATGGTTTTATTCTCGTTGAAGCTGGACTTAGGGTTTCTAGGTTTCTTCATAACCCTAGCTATTTGATTTAGGATTTCAGTTTCCGATTCGGTTCTCGAAGTTGAGCTTGATTTACAAAGAAAGCCAGGGCTTACATATGTAGAGTGTAAGAGTAGGTGGTAAAAAAAGTAGAGATAAATGAATAGTAATGAATAGTATAATCTAAAGTAGATGTGACTAATAAAGTACCGGTAGTAAGAAAGTACGCGTATAAATGCGATATCTGATATTTTTAGTTACTGAAAAATTATAAAAATGATATTGTAAGCCCCGGAAAATTTCAATAAATAATTTCAAGATGAACTTCGAAAATAAACCCTAAAAATCACTCCAAATTAAAACCGAATTTCAACTAGTCTTAAATCACGAACGAATTCGAAAAATTTCCGAATCTTGGGAAAAATAAGAATTCTCAAAAAAAAGTAAGAACTCAACATATTACAATTCCAAAACCACTACGTACGACAAATTCCATACGTGACTCCGATTTATAAAATCGGGTAATATAGATCCCAAAAACGAATTATTAAAAAGTAAATAACGATTAACTTTCGAAATGAAACTCAATTCAAAATTCCGAAAACGTTAAAAGATATTAAATACTTACAAAAATAAAATTTAAAATAAATTTCTCAAATTAAATATGTTGTATAAACATAAATATCAGTTTCCAAATTGGCAAAGGCTAAACCAAAAAATCACCCGGAAACCCTAACCGGAATACAATAGTGTAAGTCCGGCAATCTAGCGCCCCTAACCCTAGAGGCCGAGATGTAGTTTAAATATGTAGAATAGCTCATAGTAATATGAGTTTGTTTAAAAATATCAGATTGGTAAATTTTTGACCTATTTCGAACCCGTTCGGATACAGACTTCGAAAAGCGTGTCCCGGGGCTCGAGATATCAAAAATATACCAATAGTACCGTTAGACTCGTAATTTCATAAGATTTCTAAATATATCAGTTATATAATTTTTCGGGTTATAAAAGTTACAGTTATAACCTTTTTATCGTATTTCCATTATTACCGGTAATTGATTAGTCTTTTGCACTATTCATTTTTATTTCATTACAAAATTTTATTATTCTTATAAAGTCTTATATTTTTAGATAAATATTTTATATGTTATAGAAAATTTTGTTTTTCTAAAATTTAGTTCGTTTCGGGTCTTTACGGGATCAGATTCTGTTTAAGACCCGATACTAAAAATAAAATAAATTAATTTAATAATTAAAAATATTTTATTTTCATAAAATAATTTTTTAGAATTTTTCGGGTTATAAAAATATTATTTATAGCCCATATTCGCGTATTTTGATCATACCGGTAACATATTTGTTAAAATACTAAAATAATTCAAATAATTATTTAATTTTAATTATGAAAAATCTGCTACAATTATTTGGAATAAATTTTCTAATTTTATTTTATTTGTTTTATTTTATTAAAAAGTACTTTACAACCCATACTTCAAGTACACCTTACACATATCACTTCTTTTCACTTCAATCTTTCTACACATTAATCACTTCATGGCAGATTTTTCTCTTTATGGCTGCCATTGTCCTTCATTTACTCCTATTTTGACTAAATTAAATATTCTACTCCTTCTTAAGAAGTTACATACACATTTATTACACAATTAATTTCAAGTCAAATTCAACAAAACACTCTCTCTCTCTCTCTCCCATTCACGTGCACCTCTCCCATCTGCCTTGTTTTATTTTTTTCTCTCTTTCATTCATTAAACACTCATTTTCTCTCTCCTTCATTTACTCATTTTCCTTTTCATTCTTTAGCTTTTCTCTCTCTTTTTCCTCTCTTTTCTTCTTCTTCTTGTTCTTGTTTCTCATGAACAAGCTGCCCCCATTCTTCCATGAGCTTCCACATATTTCTTAAAGATTTTTAAGCAAATCTTCATCTCAAAGCTCCATAGGTGATATAGGTAAAGTGTAATGAAGGTTTCATGCATCAAATGACCTTCCATAAGCTTAAAAGCTTAGGATGATGATGCCAAAAATGAAACTCTCTTCTCCACTTTTATTATCTTGTATTATAATTATTTTCTTGTTTAAAGTATTATATTTTGTAGATCTAATTTTTATAGCTTTGATTTTTGTTTATGCCATAGATCTTGTATTTAAGTTGTTATTTTTGTTATTCCTTATGATTTATGCATAGATCTAGCATCCACATGTCTATCTTAGTGATTCATGCATGTAAAACTAGTTTAGAAAACTAGATCTAAAGTTTTGAGTTCATAGATGCATTAGATCTTTGTTTATGTTCATGAACAACTTGCTATAGCTTGATGATGGTAGGAAAGTTGTAGGAAACCAAGATCTATTTTGTTTTCAACAAAAATCAATTTTGAAAATTCGGATGAAAATGGAACCATATTTAGAAAAGTGGTTTTTCAACTTCAAAATGTGTATTTTTCATTTAAAATGAAGGGCTTAGGGTATAGATACCATAAATGAAAGATTTTGATAAGTAAAGTTTAGATCCATGATGTTTATAGCTTATTACCATGCATTTGTTTTATGTTTATGTTCATATTAAGTATAGATCTTAGTTATGAACTCAAACAAAATTGTGAAATTCGTATTTTGGCAAGACCCATTTAAAAACCACTTTCCAAGTGTCAAAATGTAATTTTTACTTAAGAAAATGAAGGCTTAATATATGTATATCATCAAGACTTCTTTTTACAAGAATCAAAAGTGATTTCAAAAGTTATTTTCAAAATAAAAATTCTATTTTCGGATTTTGGCCAAGGCCTATTTTAAAAACATGTTTTCCAACTCAAAAATGAAGTTTTTATTTAAGAAATGAAAGGCTCATAAGATATGATATGTAAGGAATGGATTTTCATGAGCTTAGATAGATTTTATCAAAAGATATAACCAAAAATGAATTTTGTAAATTCGGATCCCAACCAAGACCAATTTTTAAACCCATGTATCAACTCCAAAACTCATGTTTTATGTGAAAAATGAAGTATATAGGTAATAGATATCATTAAGCAATGATTTTTACAAGTTAAAATGAGTTTAGGCATGAGTAATGTTAAACAAGTAATGGAATTAAAATGAAAAATTTGAGTTAGTGATCAATTGTCAAATTCGTAATTTGAGATGATGCATAGTAATCACTTAGTATTTGAGCTCAAATTGCAAGTTTTATGTGTTAAATGAAGTCCTTAGGTAATTGATATAGTAAAGCCTTAAATTTTAATGCTTTAAACAAGTTTTCCCAAATGAATCATTCAAAAAAATTTTTAAATTCGGATTTTTGAGTAAATCATATTGGAAAACATATTTACAAAGTGTAAAATGGAAATTTTTATGTAGAAATGAAGGTCATAAGTAATATATATAATGAAGACTCAATTTTAACAAAAATAATTATATTTTCTTAAGTAATAAATCCAAAACAAATGGAAATGATCAAAGTTAGAAAACTAGATTTTTCAAAAAGTAGTTATAGTTGAAGTCTTGCAAAATAAGAGTTAAAATTTTCTTTTACCAAAATCATCAAGATCATGCATACATAACTCATTCATGTCATTCATGTTAGGAAATCACTCATATTGCATGTATAGCTAATTTATATAGTAGGAACATTACAAACATTTACAAAACTATTTTTCGGAAATTGAAATTGTTGCTGCCCTAATCTGATCCGAACTTTTCGAAGCTTCAAAGTTTTCAAAACTTGAAAATAATATTAGAATTAGATAGATCTTTCGAAGTAGATAGAAATCGATATATAATTTGCGAGATTCCGAGTTAAAATGACCAAGTTATGGCCGTTTTAAGTTGGAATTCCCGCTTAGGAGAATTACGAATTTGATAGTTCGTATGAAATGTTTGGATTAGTTTGAGTTGAAATACTTATTAGAGTATTTCTTCCTTTTTAGGAGATCCCGAGATCGATTCCCTACCACCGGATTATTATTACTAGAAGACCGGTGATCCAATGGCCGAGTGAGTTTTCTCCTTGTTTTGTTACCTTGATTGTGATTGTAGTTAGTTGCATTAGAATTATAGGAACAAGATAAAAATCGATATGAATGGGGATGGGATATATGATGAGACTGTGATGAATGTATGCCAAAGAATACTAAAGCATATCGAAACCACGATTTGATTGGATAACTGCACCGTTCATATTATTTCTGTTATATGTGTGATATTGGTTGGTCACTCTAAAGAATGTATAAATATTTTTGACCTAAGCAAAAATTAAATTGGTCATGCATCGCATTGGACATATTGCATTTGGTAGCATGCTACTCCTACGCAGGTCGATCGGTATGGTCCGTGATGACTCGTTTGGATAACGAACCCGGTGCCAGAGCTCATTCAGGGGTACTAAGGCGCATGTGGATGCATTCTTGGATGAGCCTAGCCGAGTCGAGTGCTAAGAGCCGAGGGCTTGGGGACTAGATGCGGTCGTGTAGACTCAATACCATTCCTAACCCAAGATACGGAGGGCGTAAATCCGTTCTGTGTGTGGGTTCCGGATACCCATGCATAATTGCTTGCTCACGTGTTTGTTCATGCATAGCATATGATTGATTAATACTTGTTTGTTATGGTACGGAATTAAGGGAATTCTCACTAAGCTAGTGTAGCTTATACCCCAATAGTTGTTTAAATGAACAGGTTATCTCAAGAATGCAAGGTGGGGACCGAATTGGTTGGAGCCGGGAATGACTTTGGGATTTCGGCAAGAATACGAATTTGAAGTTATCTAGTTTTATGATTTGTCTTGTAATAGTTTATGTAGGGAAGTCTGTGGATGAATGTAATTGGAGTTGAATGATTTGTATTTTGAAGTGTAGTGATTTGTATCTGAAGTATAGTAAATTTGTATTTCCTTTACATTGTTACTCAAGCTATATCAACGTAAAATGTATTACTCCGATGAGTCTCCTCCATGTGTTAGACGCCTTGTACATAGTATGGAAGCCTTCGCGTGACTGAGGTGGTCATTCTTAGGCTTTAATATTGTGTACGGCGGACTGCCACGTTTAGGGTACCCTTCGGGGCGTGACAGATATTTTTGAAAACCTTATATTTTTACGAGTCTAACGGTATATCTAGAATATTTTTACTATTCCGAGCTCCTAGACACGTTTTTTGAAAACTGTATCTGGGTTCAAAACGAATTGCGGTTTGACTAATATGATATTTTTAAGCTCTCTTATGTTATTGGGAACTATTCTACATACTAATCTCTTACTTACCCTCTTAGGGTTATGAACATGGGATTGCCGGACTTAAACTATTACGTCTAACAAGGGTTTTGTTGACTTTAGGGTTTTCGATTGACCTTCTAATTAGAGTTTAAACTTAACCGATTGTAAAACTTCGAGGGTTTACACTTGGGTTATGACACGTTATGTCTAATGAACTTTTGAATTTCAAAGGTTATTTATATACAAAGTCCAAAAATTTTGAAAAAAAAAAAACAGTAGTTTTTTGATCTACAAACATTCTTACAAGCTCATTTATTGCAACCTTAAATTTCTTTGTTCTCTTGTAAGTAATATGTAATTTCATAAAGAGAGAGAAAAATACTCTAGTGCTTTATTCTTATTAAATTGTTATATACATCAAAGCACTTAGAGAAAGATAGGAAATATTGTATTTCTTGAGTGTGTAATATTTCTCATCTTGAGCCAATTTGTTGGATTAATTGAAGTGGTAGTGAAAATCTCGTAAGAGGAAATTTAGTGGATTGTGGAGAGTAAGCAAATTGCCGAACTTCATGTTAATTATTTTTCTTGCTTCTTCTCTTTAAATCTTTCATATTTATTATCATTTTATCTGCTACAAATTTATTTAAGGTTTATTTCTACTGCTTTGAATTCTAAAATTTTTAAAATTCGAAGTTTTGGGTAAAATACTCAAGTCACCTCCCCTCTTAAGTATCCCTAGTGTATATTTTCAATTGATATCAAGGCATGTCTCTAATTCTCTATGCTTAACCGTGAAACAGAGTAAAGATCATTGCTACAAATACACTTTGATTTTTGGAGGGACAAGCGATAAATAGACCTCCACTTCTATATGGGGGTAACTACTGACATTGGAAGTGTAGGACGAAAATATTTTTAAAAGTATAAAATAGATTGATATGGAATGTTATTGAAAATGGGCCTTTTCAATTTGAAGGAAAACTAGAAGCTGATTTTATAAAAGATGATTGGAAAAAGCTTGATTCAAACGAAATTGCAATGAATATTTTACACTACAGATTAAACGAAAGTGATTTCAATAAAATTTGTACATGTTCTTCCACAAAAGAAATTTGGGATGAGCTTGAAAAGACATATGAAGGAACATCCACAGTTAGAGATACTAAAATAAATCTCTTATGTGGAGCGTTCAAAAATTTTAAATTGCTCCCAAGTGAAACTATTGATGAAATTATCAACAAGTTTATTAACATAATAAATCCTCTAAGTGTGCTTGGGAAGAATTTCTCTAATTTGGAAATCAATTCTAAACTCACTTCTGAAATATTGGAAGTCAAGAGGACAACGATTGAGGAAGCAAGAGATCATAGAGCCTTGACTAAAGAGGAGCTCCTAGGTGCACTCGAAACCCATAAGCTCATCAAGAAGCAAGGTGAATGGGGTATCAAGATCTGGAGTATGCCTTCAATGGGGAGAAATCTAATGGGATTTGTGAAGGATAACACAATTAGGCTTTTGACACCATTTATAACCAAAAACCTTAAGGCAATGAGTTAATGGGTTTTCCCTCTTATAAACTCTTCACACAAATCCCATATTTCCGATGTGAGATTCTCACACTTGTACCTTAACAATCTTCCCCTCAAGTGTGAGTCTCCATAATGGAGTAATCTATACTCCTTCCTCAATAAGAGCTTGCCAAATTAACTCCACTAAACCCGCTTTGTGAGTGGTCTCACCTACTCATTATGGGATTCACAGACGAGTCATACCACCATACTCTTCTTTCCACATGGTAAGCTAGCCATAGGAGATTCCTAGCTGAACCATCGGCGGTGATACCAATTGTCAAGATCTAGAGTATGCCTTCAATGGAGAGAAATCCAATGGGCTTTGTGAAAGATAACACCCTTGAGCTTTTGAAACCATCTATAACCCAAAACCTTAAGGTAATTGGTTAATGGGTCTTCCCTCTTATAAACTCTTCACACAAATCTCATATTTCCCATGTGTGATTCTCATACTTGCACCTTAACAGAGGGCAGGAAAAAGATAATCGCTCTAAAAGCCACAAGACAAGACTCAAGTGATGAAGATGATCAAGAGGATATTGTCTTAATGGCCAAAAAGTTCAAGAAATTTATGAGGACGAAGTCCAAGAAAATGGAGGATTACAACAGCTCCTCTAAGCATAAAAGAAAGGAGGTAATCATATGCTACAATTGCAAAAGCTAGGGCACATATAGCAGTATTGTCCTCTACTTAAGAAAAGATCGAAGGAGGGGAAAAAGAAGGCATACATGGCAACTTGGAGCGATGAGGACTCATCTGATTTAGATGATGAGAATGTTTGCTTCATGGCCTTAGATAATGAGGTATCATCTCCTTGCTCTCCATCTTATAGTGAAATACTTGCTATGCATGAAAAAGTTTGTAGTAAATTGTTAAAAGTTGAAAAAAGGAATAGCATGTTAAAATTCTTAATGACTGAAGTTGGAGAACAGGTAGAAAATTTTTAGACTGAGCATGAAAAAGCTGAAGCTGATAATAAAAGTTTAAATATTGAGATAAATAGTCTGAAAATAGAAAATTAAGAGATGAATAGTAAATGTAAAACTTTGAAAAGTGAAAATAATGAATTAAGGGAATTAAATGAGAAATTAAAGGTAAAAAATGATCTACTAGATATTGAAATCAAAACCATAAAAGATAATAATATTGCATGTGCTGATAATTATAGTATTGAAATCATTAAAGAGCTGGAATTTTTGAAAAATGAAAATAAAACTTTGACAATCAGCTTGGATGATTCAAAGGCTACTATAGCCAAGTTTACAAACTGAAAGAAAAATTTGAACGCACTTTTTGGGAGCCAAAAGTGTGATTCAAATAAATTTGAAATTAGCTATAGTGGACAAAATAATTGCAAGTCCTACAAAACTAAATTTGTTAAAGTTACTTATGGAACATGTAATTATTGTGGCAAAATATATCATATTGCACATAACTGTGCAATAAGAAAATATGTAAATTTGAATCATAGAAGCCAGCTTGTTTAGGTTCCTAAAAGAGAAGTTTTTGTTCCTCCTAACAAATAAAGGGCCCAAAATAAAATGGGTACCAAATTAGTAATTATCTATTTTGCAAGGTTCCTCAAGTGATAGCAATAAATGGTACTTGGAGAGTGGTTGCTTTAGACATATGATAGGAGAAGTGTCCAAGTTCACATCATTTCACTTAAAGGATCATGGAGTGTTACTTTTAGAGACAACATAAAATCTACAGTCCTAGGTGTAGGTAATATTCTCATTAAGCAAGATTTAATGATTAAAAATGTTTTACTTGTTGATAATTTAAAACATAATTTGTTGACTATTAGCCAATTTTGCGATAATGGGTTTAAAGTAACATTTTCTGCTGAAAAGTGCTCTATTGAAAGAATTGGCAATAATCAAGCGTGTTTTAAGGATATAGACAAGGAAATATTTACAAACTAAATTTAGATGATTTTAAAACTTCAAATGAGACTTGTCTATATTCTAAAAATGACAATAGTTGGTTATGACATATAAAATTAGGACATGCTAGCATGGACATAATTTCAAAACTTGTTAAAAAGGATCTTGTCAATGGTTTACCAAAGTTAAATTTTCAAAAGGACAAGATCTATCATGCATGTCATAAAGGAAAGCAAACTAAGACTTCTTTTAAGTCTAAGAATGCAATTTCCACATCTAAGCCATTAGAACTATTGCATATTGATTTATTTGTTCTTGCCTAAACCTCAAGTTTGGGAGAAAAGAAATACACTTTGGTTATTGTTGATGATTTTACTAGATACACATGGACTTTCTTCCTTGCATCTAAAGACGAAGCCAATCATGTCTTTTTTAGTTATTGCAAGAAAGTCCAAGATAAAAAAGGTCTTCATATTATTACAATTTGAAGTGATCGTACAGGAGAGTTTGAAAATCATGAAATGGAAAATTTTTGTAAAACTTTTGGCATTGAACACACATTTTTATCTCCTAGAACTCCACAACAAAATGGTCTAATGAAAAGGAAAAAAGAATATTAATTAAAATGGTTAGAACCATGTTGTGGGAAAATAATTTGCCAAAATATCTTTTGGCTAAAGCTGTGAATATAGCATGTTATATTTCAAACCAAGTTTTTATAAGGCCAATTTTAAAGAAAATCCCTATGAACTTTGGAAATATAGAAGGCCTAGCATATCATATTTTCATCCTTTTGGCACAAAATGTTACATATTAAACAATAACAAAGAACAGTTGGCTAAATTTAACTCTAAAAGTGATGAAGAAATTTTCTTAGGATATTCTTCAATAAGTAAAGCTTATAGAATTTTTAATAAAAGTACTTTAGATGTTGAAAAATCTATTCATGTTGCTTTTGATGATTCTTTGCCTTATGCATGTTTGAATGACGATGTTAATGATGTTTGTGCTGATATAAATAGATTTTCTCTTAAAAATAATAATAAAGAAGATCATGAACAAAGATTGGATATTGATTGGATGAATCTAAAAATCATGATTTACCTAAGGAATGGAAGTATGCTAAATCACATCCTAAGATTTAATAATTGAAGAACCTTCAAGCTCAAACAAGATCCTCTTTAAGAAATTTAAGCAATTTAGTTTTTCTATCATAGTTGGAGCCTAAAAATGTTGATGAAGCCTTATAAGATGAATTTTAGATTAATCGTATGCAAGAAGAATTAAACCAGTTTCCAAGAAATGATGGATGGTTTTTGGTTCCTAGACCTGAAAGTAGACCTGTTATAGGAACCAAACAGGTGTTTAGAAATAAACTTGATGAATTTGGTTTAATAACAAGAAATAAGGCTATATTGGTTGCTAAAGGTTACAATCAAGAAGAAGGAATTGATTTTGATGAGACCTTTGCACTGATTGCTAGATTAGAATCCATAAGAATGCTTTTGGCTTTTGTTTTTCGTTGCTTTTACGAATTTTACTCTTTTCCAAATGGATGTCAAAAGCACCTTTTTAAATGGTTTTATAAAGGAAGAAGTCTATGTAGAGCAATCACTTGGTTTTGAAAACAATGAATTCCCCAATCATTTTTTAAAATTAAACAAAGATCTTTATAGACTAAAGCAAGCTCCTAGAGCTTGGTATGACAGACTCAGTAGCTTCTTGTTAAGTAATGGATTTTCAAGAGAAAAAGTTGATACAACTTTATTTATTAAAAACCACAAGTCTAGTACATTAATTGTTCAAATTTATGTAGATGACATCGTGTTTAAAGCTACATGTATGAGTCTTATAAAAGATTTTTTTGAGTCATGAAAAATGAATTTAAAATGAGTATGATGGGGAAACTCAATTATTTTCTTGGTCTCCTTATCAAACAAGCTGAAGATGGAACCTTTATTAATCAAGATAAATATACAAGAGATTTGTTGAAAAAATTCAAAATGAATAATTGCAAATCAAAACCAACACCAATGAGTATAAGTTTAAAACTTGATAAAGATGAAAAAGGAAAAAAATTTTGTGAGAAGATGTATAGAGGCATGATAGGTAGTTTACTATATTTGACAACCTTTAGGCCTAATATCATATTCTTTATATGTGTATGTGCACGATTTCAATCTTGCCCAAAAGAATCACACTTGAATGCAATAAAATGCATTTTCTAGTATCTTACAGGCACAATTGAAATTGGCTTATGGTATGCAAAATTTACTTCTTTCAATCTAATTGGATACTTTGATTCTGCCTTGTTGGGTGCAAAGTAGATAGGAATAATACAAGCAGCACATGCCATTTTCTTGGAAATTCTTTAATATCTTGACACTCTAAAAAGCAAAATTTGATTGCACTATCAACTGCTGAAGTTAAGTATATTTAGTTGTTGTACACAAATTTTATGGATGAAACAAACATTACTTGATTATGGTTTGAATTTTGAAAATGTTCTAATTCTTTGTGATAATACAAGTACTATAAATTTGACTAAAAATCCGATCCAACACTCAAGGACCAAGCATATTGAAATTAGACATCATTTCATTAGAGATCATGTTCTAAACAAAGATATCAACTTGGAATTTATTGATACAAACAATCAAATTGCTAATGTTCTTACAAAACCCTTGAGTGAATATCATTCTTTACTTTAAGAAGAGAATTAGGAATGATCAAGCAAGATGAGTGTTAGTATTATTGAATCAAGTTGACATAAAACATAATTTTGGGCTAAATAAGCTGCTAAATATGATATATGCATAAAAAATCTGGTCTATGCTTGTATTAGATCTATTTATTTGCTAATTAGTGATAATCTAGTTTGATTGCTGCATAATTGTGAAGATAAGTGCTCTAATGTGTTTGCATGTGTCGAGCTTGAATTTTGCTTCTTTTCTCCTAAAGGTCTTGATTTATATTAAACTCGGCCCACTTGAACAGAACACTCGACAAAGAACCTATAGGATTTTTATAAAAAGCCAGTTTTCAAAAAAATAATTTAACTGAAGTCACTATCGGCTAAAGCCAGAGAAAAGGTGAACTAGAAACCAAGTACGAGGTTTGGTTGTTAGTTTGACCATTGGTAGTATGAAAAATAGAAATTGATGGATCCGAGGGTTGCTATTTTTAAACCTAAACGGTTATCTAGGCCTTAAATAAGCTTTAGAAATCTTGAATACATGGGTCGAGAAGAGAAAAATTTTTATTTTTCTAATTTTTCAATTTTTAATTTATTTTAGAAAAGAGATTTATATAAAAATATTTATTTTTTATTTTTTATTTTTAAAAAGATCCTAAAAGATTTTTAATTTTGTGATCGCCATGCATGTGCCTATGTATCCGCTAACCAGAATTAGATCCTCGTAGTTCATTTTGATTTTCGTAAAATTTTTAATTTGTTTGTATTTTTAAATTTTGAAAATCCATCAAGTTTAAGTGATTAACCAATTTTGATTTTGATTTAGGAATTCCCAAAGAAATCTATTTTTTTTGTCTTTTGCTTTTTTTAATCACTAAAAATCTAATTTTGGAAAACCCCATTTGTTTTATTTTTCGTATTTTAGAAAATAATTGAATGATATTATATATATAAATAATAAAAATTTATAATATAATATTATATGAAAGGGAAACATAATTTTTTTTTGTTGATTTTGTAAATTTTTTTGAGTTTTTATAAAAAGATGATATTTATAGGATTGATAAAAAAAAAAAAAAAGAGATACTATGCTAACAATTTTGCGAATTCCATCAATTAATTCTTTAACTAAACAATCGCAAACTACAATTATAGCACATGATATAGTAGTAATAATGATGATGATAAAGCTAACAAACCTATTTTTTTTTATTTTTATGATTTATTTGTAAAAGGCATATTTTACTAATTCTCAAGATCACCTGTTCATCATTGTTCATACATTCAAAATCATTCTCAACAACAATTATGATTCAAGTTCTCTTAATAACTTAAGATCTATGAATTATAGTTCCGAGTTGAGTCTTACCTTCTTCAATTAATTGTAGATCTGAAATCCCCCAATTCCTTCACTTAGGGTTTTTCTCCAATTTCCACCAACGATCAATTCCCTTCACCAATCAAGAACAAAATCTTAGAAAGAACACATCCTAGAACGAACTAAAGGATTAGGAGAGGTTACTTACTCGATTCCTTGATGAAATCCTCTTTGGAGTGTGCCAACTAAGGTTTGTTTATGTTTAAGAGAGGTTATGAGGGTTAGGGCTGAGCTTGAGACGAATTATAGAGTTAATTATCTAAGGAATATAGGCTGGTGCGCATAAGAAACAAAGCTGGCAACTTAAAATTCTCGGGTCACATAAGATCATCCAAGGCCGCCACTTAAGCCGGCCTCCTTCTTGGGTAAGACGGCGGCCTACGTTTATACGCCGGTGGCCTAAATGCCGGTATACGGCCAAAGTCTCCAATTCGTACAATTTTCCTCTGACGCTCGAAGCTGGTGTTTAGTCCATCGTCCTTTGTATTTAGGTTAGTAGCTTAGAATTATAGGCTGGCGGCTTATATGACAACCTACTCCAAAATTATCCGGTCATTCGCATACAACTTTCTCATGTCTAAATTCATCTGTTCCAAGACAAAAATACCCTTTTAAACAACTATATATTACACTAATACCCCTCACTATGAAATATTTACTTGTATATTACAATGAAGGTACACCTTACAGCCGGTATCGAAGCTTTTGGGATAACTAAGATTGTCATACTTAAACTTTAATATTAGGTGTGATGGACTACTATGTTTAGGATACCCTTTGGGGTGTGACAGTCTATATCTTATATTTTTAGATACCAAAAAATTCTAAAACTGATGCTTGATGAATCCTCATATTATTACGAGTCTAAATATTTTTATCGTTTTGTGTGTTCAAACCTTGATTTTGGAAATTGATCCCGTTGGGATCCGAAACAAACTAAATTTTAGCGAATTGATCTCTTTAAGTTGTATTATATTATTACGGACTATAATCTACAATTAACTCATTTTTTTGTTTTAGGATTTAGAGCATGGAATTGCTAGTTTAGACTCACTGGGGTTTGTTATTGACCTAGTTAACTTTAGGGTTTCCGATCGACTTCTGGTCATAGGGTTTAAGCATAAACTTAGCATAAAATC
Organism: Combretum micranthum; assembly: GCA_024138025.1. NCBI lineage: Eukaryota > Viridiplantae > Streptophyta > Magnoliopsida > Myrtales > Combretaceae > Combretum > Combretum micranthum. The sequence continues at coordinate 1,116,163 of JAMXBD010000325.1, forward strand.
TAGGGGTTTGTATGTATATATTAACCTAGGTTTTTAGTTATAAGTTCATATATCTTTAGTTTTTTTTTTTTTTTGTCATACATATATCTTTAGTTTATCAATTTTATTACAAACCCTACTTATTTCTAGCACTAACTCATCATTTACATGTATCTATGATAATTTAAAAATAAAGAAGATAACTAATTTACATTTTTGGCAACTTAGACTACTTGATCTTTACTACTACTACTTATCCTTGGTTGTTGTAGCTTTTTCATGCTGAATCTCCATCTTCTATCTTGTTTTCTATCTTTATTTTCTTTTATAATCTTATTGAATTTGAGATTTGACTTTGATTATTTGAGAGAAAAGAAGGGAAGATGAAGAAGAAGAAAGGGAAAGAAGGAAACGTAAAGGAAAATAAAGAAGAGAAAAAATGTATGAAAAGATTTTTAAAGATATTTTTAGGTAAGGGATTCGATTTAAATCTATTGAATAATTATATCAAGTTCTAAAAACAATTAGAAAGAAATTTAAAAGTCTGCATAATAGAAATTAATAACTTGAATTACAGTTCTAGTTTAGGAATTTGACTTGTAAGAAATTAATATTTAGTTTGGATCTAGACATAAGATCTAATATTTTTAAACAAGTAGATATTTATGAGGATTAAAGAGATAAGAGTTAGGCTAAAATGGCTAAACTATGGCATTTTATAAATTTGGATAATTTAATTTAAGATATTTAGGTCATTTATAAATTAAAAGAAAAAAGGGTTCAAACCGATGAACACAAAGAATTTAATATTTTAATCCATGAAAAGACTAAAGAATAGGATTTACAACTTTACTAAATATTTAAATTGAAATCTTCAAGGGTTTAGGGATTTAAGGTTGAAAGAAAAGAAGTTTAATTTTAGAATTATAAAAGATGATAAAATTTGATCTACTGAAAAAAAAAAAAAAGATTACTAAAGCAAATAGGCTAATTGGAGAGAACATTTGAAATCTCAAAATCCAATTAATCTATTTATTGATTTAATTTTATAAATTTATCTAATATTACTCTATTGTTTACTCATTTTGCTTTATTTATTTAATTAAATTATCTAGGTTCAATTTCTAAACTAAATTCAAAATCATGTACCTATTATTATTATTTAGTTGAATTATTTCTAATGTTGCCTTTTATCTCATGATCATAATATTAAGATATTGATTTTAGTCATATTCTATTATTGTTTTATCATAAGATATTATAAAAGTTCATTTTGTTATTAGAGTCTTTATTTTTATAACATCATTTATTACCTATTGAGTTTTATAATTACATACAAATACTATATTTATAAATCACTATTTTTAATTATGATTTTTAATTACGAAAATTGTTTGGGGTTTATAAAGTACTAGTTATTGTACAATTCTTTTTAATTTTACTAAGGCTATCATATTTACTTTGTTAATTTGTTGAGTTATTATAAATCATTAATTATGAAAAGTTATGAGAAATTATATTTGAAATTTATCGATGACAATACTAACTCTTAATTAACAATCAAATTGTTTATATTCTAGTATTCTTAAATCGAAAAAAAATTAAAAGTGATCTTTATAACTTTTCATAAAACTTTTTCCAAAATTTTTATAATTTATATTTTGACAATTATCAATTTCATATTGTACAAATCTCGATGTTTACACCCAAACAAGCTAGATATTCAAAATCTTTACACTCCAACACCTAACTCAATAGTCAATCAGGTTGCTTTTCAAGCCAGTATAAACACAATAGATGAAGTCTAAAAGTTAACCTAAACCTACTTAGCGGCCATCAATTTGAAGGTGATAGGGCGCTATGATAAAAAGGTGAACCATAAAGTGTTCAAGCTTAACAATTGTGTTTATCAAAAGCTTAAAGCAGCAAGCTCTAAAGAAGGCTAAGGCATGCTTGCCTAGAATTGTGAAGGCCTAGTCTGCATCAAAGATGACTTTGGCAAAAGACCATACAAGCTTAAAAGTTTAAACAGTTTACCCATGTCAAGGATCTACAATGCTGACAACTTAATAGTACAGTTTGAGTAGTATAGGAATTTACTTTACTCTTTCGATAACATATTAGAGCTTGGTTGTCTACATTAACATGAGCACTCACTTCAACCCACCTGCTTACTTAGGCACTCCACTCTAAATGAATTTCACACCTTGAACTTTATGGTCTTTCCTTTATCACACACCCAAGATAGTTAGGACGTAAACTTAGGTAACCCATTCGTAAGTTAGCTCTCTTTATTGACTATCACCAAAGAGAGCAAAGAGGGGAAGTACTGATAGACAATTTTGATCATGATCTCCCTTAGCCAAATTCAACCTCTCCATGTCATGGGCTTGCCTATTGATCCTTAGATTGAGCTGCTTAGATCATGGAACAACCCTTAACAAAAATCACAAGACTATATCAAGCAATCTTGCTTGGCGGTGGCTCGACAACCTCTTGTAGGTTTAATTTGCAACTATTGAGGTTGTCGCATGTTTTGGGTAAGTGAAACACTTATCTAGTTGTTTCCAGCTTACATGGCAGACTTTTAAAGATTTTCTTAAGTTATATAGAAGTACTTGTCAAATCCTCTTGGAAATACTTTCCTAAAAAATCAAAAGACAACTTTGACCTAGGTGAATGAAAAATGTGCAACTATAAAATAGAAATAAAGATAAGTTAGACGTAAAATGAATCACAAAAAACTTATAAAAATCCATACATATCATATCAAGGAATGGGTACTTTACCGTAAATATAGATGCATAATATACAAAAATTGGTTGCTAATCTTAATTCCCTAAATAATATCTCTATTTAATTCAAACTAAAGGTAGTTTCATACCTAATTAAACCAATATTAAATTAAAAAAAGAGTCTATATGGATAAGTAAAATGTGCAACACTCAAAAACATTAAAATAAAACAAACCGATAATTATCTAACTTAATCAAGCATAGATGGCCATTTATCTTGCTCGGTTGGGAAAGTATAGATCATGCTCATCCTTTCTATTGCCACCTAAAGCCACTAGGAGATTTTTATATAAAGGCTACCACCAAGGAGAACCACTTGTTTTATGGTGATTCCATTAGGTTACCAAAGAAAATTTATAAATCAAATCACTTATAAGGAAGATTGAAGATTTACCGTTGGATCACACATAAAGTTATAGGTTTGCTTAAAAAGCTATAAGTGTAGTAGGTTGTAGATATGGTAGATTGTGTATAAAAGTTATAGGTTGTAGGTTAAAAAAGTGGTAGGTATGATAGGTAAGTGACTTGATTCAAGTAGGCCTTAGCCAATAAGGATTTATTTAATCCTCTTGACCATTATTAATTCTCATCAACTTTGAAGTTGCGAACAATCTTGGATGACTAGCGGGACAAAAAAAGACTGGGACTCTGTGAATTCAATATAATGCGATCAGTAAATTAACTTTCGATAGGTTTGAACTTTAACTCTTTGAGTAGGTTTGGCCGCTAAAATCAATTCCCTTGAACAATCATAATTCCATCATTCAAACTAGGCAGAGAACTCAAGAGAATCTCTTAAGAAGGTTTAGTCACCCAAAGACGATGTAAAGTTGGCGGGACTACTTAATTTAGACGTGAAATTTGATTCAAGGTGACTAGAGATAAGACTAGTGCTGAATTGGAATGTAAGAGTGATTGATTTCCTCTAGCTATTTGCTGCTTGTAATTATAGTTGGATTTACACACTATTTTCTCTCACAAAATAGTGTAAACAATCCTGTATGGCCTATAACGTTGTATGCTATGTTTATTAGTGGTAATATGGCCTAAAGAGAGAAAACTTTTACATTAGTAAGCCAAAATTTTGCCGGTCGACTAAGGACAATACGCTCGCCTCCAAATTTCCCTTTTTAATCTCGCAAAATTGCCTCTTATAAAATAAAGAGGTCATTTTTGCCTCTTTGCCATATTGAGGCAAGTTTTGTCTCTTCTACATATATTTTTCTATTTTCCCAATTTCAGCATGAATTTTTAATTTTTCAAATTAAAATAATTTTTAAATTATATATCAATTTTTTATAATTTTTTAACTTATATTAAATACAAATGATAAATAAATAATTAAAAATGATGAATTATTTTTTCTTGTTTTAACTGACAATACGGAGTGATTTTTATTATATATTATTTTTATTTCATTTTCCTCATGAAAAAAAGTAGGGAGTGATTTTTTTGACAATTCTAAAATTTGTTATGATTGTATTATTTATTTAGTAAATTATTATAAATTATTTATATAGGGAGTGATTTATTATATACTATTATTTTATTTTCTTTTGTGAATGTCTCCTCTTTATATAGTTTTTTGTGTTTTATAAATTTAGTTAAATATTAATGTTCAATAATAATACATTTTTTTATTAATTTAATATTTTAATTATTTAATAACACTAGCCAATTTTTTGGAATATTATATTAAATAATATTATTTTTAATATATAATATTTATATTATAATAAATTTTTAATTTATGTTTGAATTTATTTATAAAACTCAGGAGAAAATTTCTAATATAAGAGAGTTAATAAAGGTGACCTTCACTTATTTTAACAAAAAAAGGTAATTTGGTTGTTGAATGGCTAAAGAGGCAAATCTCACCTCGCTATTTTACTCAAAAGCCAAATTTGCTTCTGTTGTTAATAAAGGCAACTTTGGCTACTGAGTAGGATATTGAGGCGAGACTCACCTCCTTATTTCTCCTCCCAAGCTTAAATTTTTACTAGTGGGTGATTTTGCATAACTTGTGATATCTATCATTTAATGTGAGATAAGTTATGTAGATGATAGACCATCCAATGGTAGTCATTGAGGTGCACCAAGAGAATAAAATGAGGTAGCATTATTGCATGCTTAAGGATGAACAATAAAAGAAAAGGGAAATTATGAAATGGAATTTGCTTATTATTGGAGTCAATTACACATTGAGTAAATTATACCAAAAGGTTTCAATGTTTGGGGATATGTTTATTTAAAGTTCCAATGTTTTAAATGATTAAAGAGAGGTCTCAACATTTGATGGTAAGTTCATTTTGTTAGATCCTTAATCCAACGTTGGCCTTATATGTGAAATAATTATGTGTTACGGGCTGTCACATTAAATTAAGTTCAATTAAAAGTGATCAATAAGGTTTTGGATATTTAAGCTTTAATGTATCTAATAGGGTATGGCTCTTTTATGTGTAAAGACTTTATGAGTAATTTCTATTTTTATGATGGGCTAAAACAGGAATACCAAAAGATAACAACACGTTATCTCTATAAATAGTGGTTATGGTCTCCAGATCACACGTATAATATATTTTAGTCTCTTCTAAATCCCATTATTAGAGAGTGCAAAGAGAAAACTAAAGGGATCTCTAAGAGAAAACGTGTTGATCTGGAAGGCCAACCGCACCGCTCTAAAGTCATTGCTTACTATGGACTCAGATATGCTTCCGCTTAATTCTGCTTAATTCTTAATGAATAAACATGATCGATTTATGGTTTTAATATGTGGTAATTTTCACATAAGGTTAATATGAATTTAACAAGTAGTATCAGGGCATACATGTTTGATCATTAGGAATTACTTTCGTAATTTATACATAGGATTCTTTTCCCTATTATCAATCATATATATATATATATATATATTTGATCTGATGGTTGCCTTTTACTTTTGGATTTCTCAATCGTCCATTCTTCTATGGAATTCCCAAAACTTGTAATATAAATTTTTTTTACAACTTTAACAGTCGTGGACGTTTTGGTTAATTTTTTGAAATGGTTTTTATTATTTTATTAAAATCATGATTTCAATGATTTGATAATCAATTGGATGGAAACATGAAAAACTCTCAGTTTTGTAATATATATGTATGCTGTGTTTATTCATTTCGTTTTCTGACGAATTATACGATCAGAGCATCTGAAATCGTGCGAATTATATCTGTGGTTAGTCTCCTTGTTCCGTCTGCTTTATATCTGAAATCGTGCGAATTAAATAGTCATGAATTTATACCTATTCGTGACATCATTTCTTTTGGGAGGGCATTCCGAGAACAGTCGTGACTGTTTCTAGATGTCTTTTTTTTTTATACAATTCTTGGTATTTGTCAGTTTGTTATCGGAAGATGTACATGAATGTGATATATATATTTATATATAAAGAACATTTATTATCAAAACCGTTTTGGATTTTAATGTTAACGGTTATTGAATATTATATAAATTCTGTTTTTTCGTGATATTTGTCGAATTCCATCTGTGGAAGTTCCACTGAGATTTGCTTATGGCATCCGTGTTTTCTGATGGTGTAGGTCATCAATCCGATATTGGATTGTCTATTTCGTTTATTTATTTTATAATCCTACATTATATAAGCAGATGCTGATATGATGTTGACCCAAAATTTAATATAATTTTAAATTTGAATATTTGTATATGTTTATATATATTTTGAGATAAATTAATTGAAACAACATACCACCAAAGTGGTCCCTCTTGTGGAAATTAATTTGTTTTAAAATATAAAAGGTTGTGTGCTTGTAACTTATATGAATATTTGACCGGCCCAAAGGAAGGTCAATGTTTAATAGAATTGTAAGTGCACCCGTAGTAATAAACGTGACGATTATTTGGTTTTACATGTGAATAATAATGGCCCAAAGGAAGGTTTATTATTTGATATGTTCTTATTGTCAGTGTTTGATTACTACACCAAGATACCACTTAGTAGTTAATGTTTTATCCAAAGATGAAATATTAATGGGCTGCCCGGTATCTTGAGATGGGGTTTACCTTTATTTGAATTTATTATTATTGTTTTGAGACTTATGTGAACTTGTTTATTTTTTTTTTCTCATTCAGCTATGAATAATCCTACTAATATTACTGCCAACATCAATTCCATTCTTATGATTAATGGCACTAACTTCAAGTCATGGAAAGATAATCTCTTGATAGTACTTGGAGTAATGGATCTTGACCTTGCGTTAAGGAATGATTCTCCTTCACCTCTTACTAATAAGAGTACCTCTAATGATAAGAGGGAGATGGAAAAGTGGGAGAAATCAAACCGCATGTGTATGATGATCATGAAAAAGGCTATTCCAGAAGCATTCAGAGGCACAAATTCTGAAAAGATAACTAATGTTAAAGAGTTCCTTGATGAAATGGAGAAAAGGTTTGCTAAGAATGAAAAGGCAGAAATAAGTACACTCTTGACAAACCTGATCTCAATGAAGTATAAGGGTAAGGGTAGCATTAGGGAGTACATCATGGAGATGTCTCATCTTGCTTCCAAATTAAGAGCACTTAAACTAGACCTCACAGAGGACTTGTTAGTGCATTTGGTTTTAATATCTCTTCCGACACAATTTAGCCAGTTTAAAGTGAGCTATAATTGTCAGAAAGAGACCTGGTCTCTGAATGAGCTCATTTCACACTGTGTTCAAGAAGAGGAAAGGCTGAAGCAAGATAAGATTGAGAGTGCTCACCTAACCTTGACCCCTAAGAATAGGAACAAGGATAACAAAAGAAAAAGGGATAAAGAAGCTGCAAATACAGTGCTTCAGAAGAAACAATCAAAGAAAGTCAGATGCACCGAATGGTAATGGTTGTCACTTCTGGAGCTATGGGGCATTATAAGAAGCAATGCACCAATTATCATGCTTGGCGTGCAAAGAAAGGTGTGCTTCTTAATTTGGTTTGTTCTGAGGTTAATTTAACTTCAGTACCTGTACACACTTGGTGGATAGATTCTGGTGCAACAACTCACATCAGTGTGTCTATGCAGGGTTGCCTCCATTGCCGAAAACCAAGTGATGGTGAAAGATACATCCATGTAGGTGACGGCAAGACAATTGAAGTTGAAGCAATTGGAAAATTTAAGTTATTATTAAAGACTGGATTTTATTTGGATCTTGATGAAACATTTATTGTACCGTCATTCAGACGGAATTTAATTTCTATTTCTGCTTTGGACAAATCTGGTTACTCTTGTTCATTTGGAAATAAGAAATTTAGTTTGTTTCATGATTCAAAATTAGTTGGATCTGGTTCTTTATCTGTTTATGATCATCTTTACTTGATTGATAATATTGCTTCATTTAATGAATCCTTGCAAGTAAGTACACGAGGTACAAAGAGAAAATTAACCAATGAGAATTCAGCTACATTATGGCACAAGAGATTAGGTCATATCTCCAGACGGAGAATGGAGAGACTTGTGTCAGATGAAATTCTAAACCCTTTAGATTTTACAGATTTTGATGATTGCATTAACTGTATAAAGGGGAAACAAACCAATAAAAGGAGATTTGAAGCCAACAGGACTTCAGACGTCTTAGAACTTATACATACAGATATTTGTGGACCGTTCCCTACAGTTGCTTGGAATGGTCAACAGTACTTTATAACGTTCATAGATGATTTCTCATGATATGGCTATCTATATCTCATTCATGAAAAGTCACAGTCTTTGGACATGTTAAAAAATTATAAGGCTGAAGTTGAGAACCAACTCAACAAAAGGATTAAAAGCATCAGATCTGATCGTGGTGGTGAATACTATGGCAGATATGATGGTTCAGGTGAACAACGTCCAGGACCTTTTGCTAACTTCCTAGAGGAATGCGGTATCGTCCCAGTACACCATGCCGGGTTCACCCACTATGAATGGTGTTGCTGAAAGACGAAACAGGATGCTTAAAGACATGGTGAGGAGTATGATTTGTCATTCCACCTTACCAGAATCACTTGGGGAGAAGCACTTAAGACTGCAGCATATATCCTTAATAGGGTTCCAACTAAAGCAACTAACAAAACCCCATATGAGCTTTGGACGGGTAGGAAGCCTAGTTTAAAGCATTTGCATGTGTGGGGATGTCCAGCTGAGGCAAGGCCTTATAGGCCTAATGAAAAGAAACTGGACTCAAGAACAGTGAGTTGCTATTTTGTTGGGTACTCTGAAAGATGAGGGTTACAAGTTTTATGATCCCACAACTAAGTCGATATTTGAGTCAGGAAATGCTCGGTTCTTTGAGGATGTCGAGTTTGCGGGGAGATATGGTTAGAGACATTGTCTTTGAAGAGGAATACGTTGATATTCCCACAGGTGCTCTTGAATTTGGTCAAGATTTTGTTCCTGATCTTATTCAAAACACAATAGACTTAGACAATGGTGGAGATCCCGTTCAAGAGACTGTTCTGGAAGAACAAACTCTACCACCTCAAGAACCTATGCCATTAAGGAGATCTACTAGACCAAAAAGAAGTGCGGTGCCAAATGATTACATCGTATTTCTTCAAGAACATGAGGTTGACATTGGAATGATGGAAGATGATCCGATTAATTTCCGTCAAGCCATTGAAAGTTCTAACTCTCAAAAGTGGATTGATGCCATGAATGAAGAGATAAAGTCTATGAAGGACAATGATGTTTGAGATCTTGTCCCATTGCCAGAAGGTACGAAGCCCATTGGTTGCCAATGGATATTTAAGACCAAGAGGGATTTGAAAGATAATGTGGAAAGGTACAAGGCTCGTCTTGTTGCAAAAGGCTTTACACAGAAAGAAGGCATCGACTATAAAGAGACTTTCTCATCAGTTTCTTCGAAAGACTCTTTTAGGTTTATAATGGCATTAGTGGCACATTTCAATCTTGAGTTACATCAGATGGATGTAAAGACTGCTTTTCTCAATGATAACATTGATGATCTATATAGTACAATCAGAAAACTTTGTGTTGGGAGATCCAAAGAATATGATTTGTAAACTTAGGAAATCCATCTATGGACTTAAGCAAGCATCTCGATAATGGTATTTCAAATTTCATCAAGTGATCATCTCGTTCGGTTTTGAGATGAATTTGGTTGATGATTGTATATACCATAAGTTCTGTGGGAGTAAGCACATTTTCTTGGTCTTATATGTTGACGATATTTTGTTTGCCAGCAACGATATAGGCTTATTGCATAAAACCAAGAGATTTCTAGATAAGAATTTTGAGATAAAAGATCTTGGTGATGCTTCTTTTGTGTTAGGAATACAAATAAAAAGAGTTCGCTCTCATGGGTTCTCGGATTATCTCAAAAGAGCTATATCGAAAAGGTACTTAAAAGGTATGGCATGCAAGATTGTAGACCGAGTGATACCCAGTGGCTAAAGGAGACAAATTTAGTCTCAGTCAGTGCCCTAAGAATAATTTTGAGGAAAAAGAAATGCAAAAGATTCCTTATGCATCAGTAGTAGGAAGTCTAATGTATGCTCAGGTTTGTATGCATCCAGATATTGCGTACATCACAGGAATGTTGGGCGGACACTTAAGTAATCCAGGATTAGACCATTGGAAAGCAGCCAAATGGGTCTTGCGATACTTATAGAGAACAAAAGATTACATGCTCACTTATCGGAAGTCAGATCAGATTGAGATCGTTGGGTATACTGATTCTGATTTTTGGATGCCAAGATAGTATGAAATCTACATCAGGCTACATCTATCTGCTAGCTGGAGGAGCTATCTCTTGGAAGAGTGTAAAACAATCTCTTGTTGCCTCTTCTACTATGGAAGCAGAGTTTGTAGCATGTTATGAGGCGTCTAATCATGGAATATGGTTGCGAAATTTTGTCACAGGGCTGCCATAGTGGATACTATTGATAGACCACTTAAGTTATTTTGTGACAATAAGTCAGCAGTTCTATATTCCAACAACAACAGGAGCTCGACAAAGTCAAAACATATAGACATCAAGTTCCTAGTTGTAAAAGAAAGAGTTCAGAGTGGACAGTTGTCTATAGAGCATATAGGAACAAACTCCATGATTGCGGATCCGCTTACTAAAGGAGTGCAACCCAAGGTGTTTCATGAGCACACTGCTCTTATGGGTGTCATGTCCTTAAGTGATGTTCAGTTTTAGTGGGAGTTTGTTGCTTTGAATGCTTTTATGTCATAGACAAACTTTAATTAGTTGTTTTTGGTTTATTATGTTTTAAGGATATTTTCTGCAGAAATAAATTTTTTGTTTGCTTATACTCTGATTTTGGTTTATGGTTTGATCTCACTAAGGTTTATGGTGGACCAGTAGGAAATAGACATGTTAAGATCACATTGCATGAAATTTCCTTGCTACACATCCATATCATGATCCATGTCATTCAGTTGTGTCGATATTGTGACCATTGATGGGTTGAGTTACAATAAATGTAATGAATACCGCTTTGATCCTATGTTGATATAGTTGATGGACCGGATTGGTTATAGATACATATTGGTCGTGCGGCAAATTTGAGCTCATATGGTTGTTTTGGCAAAACATAATTATAAGGTTACACATATAGTCCAAGTGGGAGATTGTTGGATCCTTAATCCAACGTTGGCCTTATATGTGAAATAATTATGTGTTACGGGCTGTCACATTAAATTAAGTTCAATTAAAAGTGATCAATAAGGTTTTGGGTATTTGGGCTTTAATGTATCTAATAGGGTATGGCCCTTTTATGTGTAGACTTTATGGGTAATTTCTATTTTTATGATGGGCTAAAATAGGAATACCAAAAGATAACAACACGTTATCTCTATAAATAGTGGTTATGGTCCCCAGATCACACGTACAATATTTTTTAGTCTCTTCTAAATCCCATCATTAGAGAGTGCAGAGAGAAAACTAAAGGGATCTCTAAGAGAAAACATGTTGATCTGGAAGGCCAACCGCACCGCTCTAAAGTCATTGCTTGCTATGGACTCAGGTATGCTTCGCTTAATTCTGTTTAATTCTTAATGAACAAACATGATCGATTTAGGGTTTTAATATGTGGTAATTTTCACATAAGGTTAATCTGGATTTAACACATTTAAGATCCCAACGTATGAAGAAGTAGGTTAATTTAAGTCCCTCAGGACACGTATCAATAGGAAAAGAGTCTTTTGAGTTTTTATTAAACATTCTCTCCTACTGACACGTGTCTTTGGGGACCCAAATTGACTAAAATTTTTAAATATTTAGACCTTAAAATGAACTTATCCCTAAACGTTGGAGCCTTTTTTAAAACCACTCGAAATATTGAAACATTAAATAAACTTACCCTTAAACATTGTAACCTTGTGGTGTAATTTACCCATTATACATTTCATGAAGTGTGATAAGTATGAGGGATGAGTACTCAAGTCAATTTTGTACTGATCCAAAATATTTTAGTGAACGAATTTTCAACAAGTATACCAATCGATAAAGTAATATAGAAGTAAATAGAGTTATCGTTCATACACTGATTATTTCAAGTACTAGATCGACATCAATTCTATTATTATCCAAGCAATCAATATAAAAATAAAATTACTCTAAAACTAATTAAACTACTAAGCACTATCAACTAACCATAAAGAAAGCTTTTAAATTTTAAATCCAATCAAATAAAACGTGGGAGAAATCGAATCCACCATAATTACTAATCATATTGTTAACAAAATTATGACTATATTTAGCTAATTGGCTATTCTTGTGAATTTTCTAAATCCTTTATTTCCTTCCAAGTCCTAAAGTCTCTTTCTATCAAAACAATCAATTTCCTAGATTCCTCTAATAAAATTAATATGAACTATACCTAGTATTTTAATTAATTTTTCCTAAATTTCATTAATAAAAAATTAATAAGAACACGTCATTAAGTCCTATATGCAAATTCAATTTAATTAAAAATAGCAAACCTTTCAATTTTACCAATTCAATCAAGCATGAATCTTGAAAAACCTTAAATCCTCTTCCAGTTAATTAAGATATCCTATAGCATAACGTTTTGAGAACAAAGAGAATAAAATTAGTGCATCAAGATTCAAACAAGAATAATCCAATCACTTGATATATTATAACAAAAATAAAAATATTAATTTAGTAATTAGGCTTCATAAATTTTTTCACATAAAAAGATTAAGCACATAACTGAATTAAAAAGATACAAATACATATGAAAAAAATTTATAGAATAATCCATTAATATCAAAAAGTAATAAAAGTATAAAAGATCCATTTGTTTTTAGAGTGTTGCATAAGAAATCACCCAAAAAGAATTAGAGAATTGAATTCCGTAACTGTGCTTGTGAATTCGTCTCCAATAGTTCACAGTTCTCTAATAGCCGGTTTCTCAATATTCGCTCTGTCTCCCCTCAATTCTACAAAAAATGTTTTCGGTCTCTGTTTTGGGAATGGCCGTTGCGTGGCTCCGAATCCGGCTTTTTATTTATCCTGGAGTCCCCTTCGTATCTTCCGTGATCTTCTTTTTTTTTTTTTTTTTTTTTTTTTTTTCTGTGTATATATTATCAATCTATAGATATATGTGAATATATCTATACATATATATGTTGATCTCCATTCGTATTGTATTGTGGCTTTTGATTGTCCAGAAAAAAAATTATGGCACATGATGAACCTTGAATGATCTTTGACATGTCTGTCACGTGTCTAATTTTGCATCAACTGGTAACATTCATGCTATACTTGCACTGTAACAATACTGACCTCTTAGACATAAATATATTACGATAGAAAACTTGTAAAATAAATTATAATTTTATAAATTGAATTAGTGACGATAATTTTTATGATAAAAACTTATATTTAGGGATGAAAATTTTATCTTTAAATTGCAATTTTCTAATAGTGTTGTGTAGTTTAGCGCATAGTGACTATGGAATCCAAAATTGGATGGTGATGTGCATCCTATTCCTGGTATAATTTGCAATGGAATGGATCATAAGTATGTAACGATGGCTTGGATAAACCCATTAATTGCTGGCTAGACTTGAGAAAACAATGCTCTGGGATTCCGAAATTCAATTTAACATGAATATCAAATTTCAAGTAGTGGCTTCTTGTTTTTGTTTGAGATTCCTCGAAATCCAAGAATTATATATGTTAGGATATAAGTGTAAGATTAGAAAAATCCCACGTAGAAAATATGAGACTTATATGAAGAGTTTATAAGTAGGAAGATTCATCAACCTGACACCTTAAGGCTTTGACTTATAGATGGTATCAAACCTGTTAATGTATCTCGTCATAAGATCTATTTGAAGAATTTTTCCTATTGAAGGCTTTCTCCTCTCTCTTAACAATATGTATGAATCGTGCTCTATCCATTCAATTTACCTATAAAAAAATGTAAATTTATGCACATTATTATAATGAAAAGTTGAATAAAATATATATATAAATAATTATAATGTATCGCGTACCTATAATATATGCTTATTGCAACTATAGGCTAATCTAAGGAAATTCAGTGTCAAGATATTGAAATTGGATACCAAATATGGTTTTGCTAGTGAGCAAAGACATGTGACTAATCGCCATATAATCCAAGCTCAAGGCGAGAAGGAAATTAAGATCCAATTTTTTTTTTTTTTAATGAACAATAGAACAGATAGTGCTATTTAGAGTGTAACCAATTTTGTCGACTAAACAAGCACGTTATTTCCTTTTCACTATGGATTTGTGCAATTGTTAGTCATAAGTTTTGGTGACTTGGTCACATCAATAATGTAAGATCAAAATTTAGCGAGTCCCATCCAATAACTTGTGGACTAGAAATTCTCCCATTTTCAGCAAACATTTCTTTCTGTGGTTAATTCTTTTGGCGGACGCAATGCTTTAAAAATTTGTGAATGACAGCTTAATATATATCACCGCAAACCTGCCCATTCTTTTGACTAAATTAAGTGCCTTTTCACAACTACGTGGAGGTCGAAGAAGCAAGAAAAGCGAAAGTGAAAAAAAGAGAGAACGAGAGAAGATATGCAAATTGATGATAAAGAAAAAGGAAATGGAGAGAGAGAGACGTCTTGAGTTGTTGTGACGCACTACGGGGGTTTCTTCTAGTAAGTAGTAACTTAAAAAAAGAGAGCTTGAACGGGTACACCACAAAATTAGAAGTAGGACATAGCCCACAATGCAAAGCACGTAGATGGAGGTTCTAGAAAAATTGTAGATGATGCCATCCATGGTGGGTCGTGAGTTGGCTACTGGCCGTAGCTACTAATCTACCGTCCCAGGTGGATTTTGTGGAAACCGAGCACGGACATGGGAGACTACAAGATTGAACGGAATTAACAAACATTATTTTAAAAAAAAATGTCTTTAAATTATTGTACTTGTATTTTATTTACCAGATGCCAAAATGGGATACGAAAAAGTATATATGTCACGTCCCGAGGGTACCCTAATAATAATAAATAAGATGCACTTGAATATTATTATTAGTTTACCTTCTGAGAATGTCATATTTTTAATAAAAAGGATCTCTTAGTTGCTTTGATAAGAACGACAAGTATATATAAGTCATAAATTAGTAAATAAGTGTCATCCAAAGTTTGAGAGTAATAATAATATTACAGCCCATAACATTTCTATAAAATACTCCTAATACATAACTAAAGTTTCTAATGCTGAATACTTGCAACTAAAAAATAGAAATATAATCTTATCCCGAACTACTCCTTAAGCTTTCAGCTTCTAAATTCTTATCGAGACCATGCTCCTGGAAGTAATGAGCCAAAGTCGCAATGTGAACCTGAAAGAACTGTTGGAGTATGAGTTAAACCACGAGCTCAGTGAATAACCAGAACTTACAACATATCAATCAAGAATATTAACAATCATATGAAATGCATCAATCAAGTATATGCACAAATACAAGCTTGGATAACCCGGAATCCAAACAAGATAAAGATTTATGCCCTCTCATCGGGGTTGAAGGATCACAATCTATGGCCTACCTACCTAGGACAAACTAAGCTTCCAAGAAAACATCAATACCCACTTTAATTGTCTTTTCGAATTTATTATATCTTAAACACTCATTTCTTGTTTTAGCCTTAGAAACTCCACTAAGTGTTAGCCATTTCCAAGCAATACCATAAGCGGCGTCTTTTTTTACTATTTTGTTCCTATGGTATCAACAGAACAAAGGTAATCTTGAGATTAACTAATAGGTTCTTTGCCTAGATAAACCAAGCATTACCAGAGATCCAAAACACTAACATGTAGTAGGCTACCACTTACTCAAATGCTACTTTATACAAGACATGCAATGCATGTTTAATTTCCTTTATGGTACTAGTAGTTTTATTCAAATTGAAGACGATCAATCAATGCACAAGCAATCAATCAAGTTACACAAGTAATATAATCATACAAAATTATGTTATTATATTTATTAGAGTGACTTGGCAATTAATATTTCATACAACAAACAGTTCCCATAACCTATACAGTATACTCAAGTTATTATCTTTTATTTAAGGTTCGCTAAGTTACAAGTACATATAATATAAAAAGACCAAGTTACTCACCTGCTCATGTCGACTAGTCGTAGTAGTTGTTAGGAAAATCTTCACAAGTACTCAGGTCACCTATTAAGATGATTAATATATTCATCAATGTCACATAAATTATATTATTAGACTCCTATGAGTGTCTAAGTGTTCTATATTGATGTTGGGTTTTCATTTTAGTACTATATTGGTCCTTCAATGTTCCTATGATAATTCAATATTATTTAATATTTGTTTTCATTTTGCTTGTCTTGATCTTGTTGGATATTTATATACATTTACCTGGTATTTGAAAATTTGATATTATTTTCTAACTGACCCATTATAGTAACTCATATTTGTTTACCATTGTTTAGTATCATCGTGTTTCTCTTAATCTACTTCACATAATTATTTTGTCATTTTTAAAAGTCACATTATTCGTAAATTTAGCTTATTTTGATTTCCATTATTATCTATTTATCTATATAGAGCAAATATTTAACAATTATAGTTGCTAGTAATACTTAATATTTCTCTATAGTTTTTAGGGTTTAAAAGTTCTCAAATATTAAACATATTATTATTCTAAGTATTTGTATTTGTTTATTTACTTAGTAGAATATGTTTTGATGATGATGATGATGATGATGATGATGATAATAATAATAATATAGTTTATGTTCATGTAATATAGACTATAAGCAGGACAAGCATGTGTGTACGCCGGCTCAAATGCCGCCAGCATGGATACCCGGATGCCGGTATTCATAGGTTTTATATGTTATTTTGTATCAGGCTACGCTGGCTTGTAAGCCGCTAGCTTTACCTTGTACGTTGGCTAAAACACTATCGGCATAGAATTCAAGTTGGCCGACGTTTGTTTAGTTTACGTAAAAATAAACATTTACGTAGCTTATGTTCCATCTTTACATGTATATGATCTTAAATTTTCTAATTTGAAAAAGTACGATTAGGGTTTTCGAATTTTACCTTGTTTGAGCTTGTTTGGTGCAATTCGAAGCTGGTATTTGGTTTGGTAATGATCTTATGATCATCAGAAGTCAGTTTAAATCATTGTTTCTAATAAAAAACAAGCCAAAACAAATCAACTTACCTTGTTTCCAACTTGAGCGCTTTCGATAGAGTTTTTGGTTTTGATCCGAGCTGGAGTGTTCAGGACGAGTTGGATTTGGTTTTGTGGCTGTTTAGAGTGTTGTTTTAGTGTTTGTTTGAACTAGAAATTATGAGATTTAATTAGCCTTGTTTGCTTGTTCATAAGTGAATGTTTATATAGAAGTTTAGGAAGAAAAAGAAGAAGAATGTGTTCGTGATTTACATCCAGATTTCTCCAACTCTTACTACTATTTCACAACTTGTTTTTGCTTCAATTAATGAGTCCTACAACTGGCTAAATATGAGTGGAGTGTGTGTGTGTGTGTGTATTATTGACTAAAAAGAGTCCAATTTGGAACAAATTGAGGAGAATTTCAGTTGGCAATTGTCAAGAAGATCTCCTCCATCCATTTTGGTGCAATTTGCACCGAACTTTGCTTGATGAGATAGATAAATATTTTTAATATTATTAAGTTATGTAATTATCTTAGTTTTAGGGTATTTTATTAAGCTAAATGGGTATAAATTTATCAAATATGTGAGAGTTTTTGTCTAAAAGTATTTTTATAGGATTCTACAAAATTTTTAGATTATCAAAAGACACAACTTTGAGTTTTAAGTTTAAGTGATTAATTATTTTTAGAATTTTATCTTCCGCAATTAAGGTTTTTTAAGCTTATTAGATCAATTTTTATTTTAGGCTCCAATAGCTTAAGAATGCCTTAACTAGAAAAATGGTGTGATTGAAATATTTATTTGGAGTCTAAATCTCTAATTATACATCTGTTTATGTTTTTAATGCGTATTTATAATCCTAACAGTTTATCTTTAAGTTATCGTTTCCCATCTATAAGCGTAGTTAGTTATCTACTCATTATTGCATTTGATATATAAGCCAAGTTATCTATATATCTTAGGTTTTTGATAACTACTATGAAATCTCATTAGTAGTGTTTAATACTATCTAGGAATATTTGATTTAGGGTTTAAATCCATGTATAGGCTCAATACTACTCATTGTTCTAGTCTTAAGTCTTCATTGAGTTCAATAGTAGTCATTTAATCTCTATATTTATATTTTTCTTTCTATTCTTATTTGTATGACAAGTTTCGGGGTTCAAAAATTTGGGTTACCTTTAATTATATCTTGAATTATCGGTTCAAGATGCGAAATCTCGTTTTTGGTATCAATTAGGATCAAAGAAGTTCTTTATTCGGCTTTTATATCCTAATCCAGCCAAATTCAGGTCATTGATCTATTCTTAGGTTTTTGTTGAATTCTAGGTTTACTAACTAGTTCATACTTTCTATTTAAGAGTCGTGTACTGATGTGAAAAATTTCCGGGGTTTACATTCTTCTCCCCTTAAAATAAGCTTCGTCTTCAAAGCTTGCGTGCGTACCTGAATTCTCAAACAGATGTGGATAGTTTTTCTTGATCTCCTCTTCCAGCTCTCATGTCATCTCTTCAGTTCGAAGATCCCATAATACTTTGACATAGCGGATTTCTTTATTTCTGAGAACTTGCACTTTTATGTCCAATATTCTAACAGGATGCTTTTCGTAAGTTAAATTCTCCTTTAGATCAATTGGTTCCAGCTCAACTATCTTATCTGGATCTGATACATATTTTCTTAGTACCGACACATGAAAAACGTTATGTATACCAGATAAATTAGGTGGCAATGCAAGACGGTATGCCAGGTTTCCAACTTGTTCCAATATCTCATATGGTCCGATATATCTAGGACTCAACTTTCCTTTTGTTTGTCTGCTATGAAGACTTTTGATTGGACTTATCTTTAAGTAGACATGTTCTTATTCATTAAATTCTAATTCTCTTCTTTTCAAGTTCGCCCAGCTCTTTTGTCTATCTTGAGCTTCTTTCATTCTTCACTTTATTACTAAGACCATGTCAAATGTTTCCTAAACCAATTCAAGTCCAACCAATACTTTTTTCAAGTTATCCCAAAATAATGGTGATCGACACTTTCTACCACATAAAGCTTCATAGGGTGGCATCCTATACTTGAATTGTAATTGTTATTGTATGCAAATTCCACTAATGGTAAATGTTGATCCCAATTTCCTTTGAACTCTAGAATACACGATCTTAACATATCCTCCAGTGTCTGAATGGTCCTTTCTATTTGTCCATCAGTTTGAGGATGATAAGTTGTACTAAATTTCAATTGGGTTCCCAATGCTTTTTGCAATCCTTGCTAGAATCTAGAGACTAGTACACCATGTAATCTCACAATTTCCTTCAAATATAGTCGTGCCAGTTTTTCTAAGGGATAGGTCATATTGATTGGTAAGAAATAAGCTGACTTGGTAAGTTTATCCACAATGACCTAAACAGCATCATAACCCGCACTTGTCTTGGGTAATGAGCACACAAAATCCATGGAAATTTGATCCCATTTCCATTCGGGAATTGGCAATGATTTCAACAATCCACTTGGTTTTTGATGTTCCGCTTTTACCCTTTGGCATACATCACATCTGGCAACAAATTGAGCAACATCATTTTTCATCACATTCCACCAATATGCACTCTTTAACTCTTGGTAGGTCTTCGTTTCTCCTGGATGTATGGTATATCCGGAATAATCGCTTCATGCATTAATTCCTTCTTCAAGCTTTCATCATGCAGCCTACATAATCTTTTATTCATTCTTAATATACGTATATCATCTACATGAATATCCTTATACTTCCCTTGTGATATCCCTTGTATAATTTCTTGGAATTCCTTATCTTCCTTCTGAGCTTTTTTTATTCGTTGGAGCAAGGTAGGCTCTAAGGTTAAACTTCCAAGTTTTGCATCCAAACCTTGTATTGTAAACTCCAAATTTAGGTTCTCAAATTCCCTGATAAGTTCTTTTTGTTCGGTCAACATTAAAGTTACTTCTCCATAATTCTTATGACTTAATGCATCAGCTATAGCATTTACCTTACCAGGATGGTAATTGATAATTAAGTCGTAATCTTTGATTAATTCTAGCCATCTACATTGTCTCATGTTCAATTCCTTTTGGGTAAATATATATTTCAGACTTTTGTGATATGTATATATTTCACATTTCTGTCCATACAGATAATTATGCCAAATTTTAAGTGCAAAAACAATAGCAGCTAATTCCAGGTCATGAGTAGGATAAGTCATCTCATGGGATTTCAATTGTCTAGAAGCATATGCTATTACTTTCTCGTTTTGCATTAATACACATCCTAAACCATTTGTAGATGCATCACTGTAAACAATGTATGGATCCTTGTCATTAGGCAAAACCATTATTGGTGCTGATACTAATCTCTTTTTCAATTCTTGAAAACTCTATTCACGTTTGTCATTCCACTCAAATTTCTCATTTTTCTTTGTCAATTGCGTCAATGGTCGTGCAATCTTTGAGAAATCGTGTACAAATTTCCGATAATACCCTGCTAATCCCAAGAAACTTCTAACTTCTGTAACAATTTCAGGTCTTTTCCATTCCACGATGGCTTTAACCTTAGCAAGATCAATCAATATTCCTTCACCCGAAACAACGTGTCTTAGGAATGATATGCTTTTAAGCCAAAACTCACATTTAGACAATTTGGCATATAGCTGATTGTTTCGTAGTATTTGCAATACACTTCTTAAATGTTTATCGTGTTGCTCTTCTGTGGACGAATACATCAATATATCGTCTATAAAGACAATCACATAGACATCCAATAAAGGTCTAAAGATATGGTTCATTGGGTCCATGAAAACAGCAGGTGCATTTGTTAAACTTTCTAATTCTATTTAAACTTTCTAATTCTATTTCACTATGTTTGTCAAAAATCGCATAGAATAAAATTCCAACTTAAAATAACCATAACTTACTTATTTTTATCATAAAAAGCCATTTGTGTAAACCTCGGGAATTTTCCACATTAGTACCCGACCTTACAATAGAGTGTATAAACTAGATGATAGATTTAGATTCTAATCGAAGTCTAATAATAGATTAATATTTAGATTTTGGATAGATGGAGAATTTAGGAACCGAATAAAGAAATTCTTTAACCCTAGTTAATACCAAAAACGAGATCTTGTATCTTGATTAAATAATTCAAGATATGATCTAAAATTTAGACCCGAAACTGATATAGAAATAGATTTAAATATAAAATATGAATATAGATATTAAATGATTGTTTTTTATCACGATAATGATTCGAGATTAGAATAACGAGTAGTGATGAGTTTATATTTAGACTTAAACCCTAAATCTAAGAATTCTAGTTAAAATTTAAAAGCTACTAATAAGAATTCAAGATAGTATCAAAACTACAGATATATATATAGTTTGGTTTCTGTATTAAGTCCAATACTGCATAAATGATTATTTATGCTCCTAAACAGAAAACGATGATCCAAAAATGAACCGTTAAGATTTTAAATACACAACGAAAATACAAACTATCAAATAACTCAAAATCTAAACCCCAAACAAATAATCAAATCATACTATTATTCTAAACTGAGTTTTCTTAAGCTATCGGAGCCTGAAACAAAAATTGACCTAATAAGCTTAAGAAATCCAAATCGCGGGAGATAAAATTATACGAATAAATAACTATGTATATAAATAACCTAAATTTGTATTATTTGAAAATCTAAGTGTTTTGTATAACTTTATACACATAATTTTGTACAAAAACTTCCAAATATTAGCTGATTTATACCCGTATAACTTGTTAAATGATCCTAAAATTAAACTAAATAATAAACTAATATATATATATATATGAATCTCGACTGATTTTCGGTAGAAATTTTGGTGGAAAGCTATGTGAGGGAGGAAAGCCGGATTTGAGCAAAATAATGCAACAAGAGTCAACAAAATCAACTCCTACAACCAACCAAAGGATGCCAAATCATTCTCTCATTAATGACTATGAAAGGAACAGATGTAACACAGCTAAATGCAAGGGAAATTCGTATCAAATTCGGAGAGGATATGCAGTTGTGACCTCTCCTTCCTTCCTTCTATATATATGTGATTAATTGCATTAATGAAGAAGCAACCAACATTCATTATTCCTCAACTCTTCCAGAACGAAAATACTCTCAAACAACAACCAAAACGAACAGAAAACAGAAAACAAACCGATCCTAACACCGAAGTTCGGATTAAAAGAAAAACTAAGCTAAAAACCCTTGAATACAAGCTCCAAGGTAAGTTGATACGATTAAAAAGATTTTCGTTCAAATATATGGATTGTAACTGACTTATAATCATCTTAGGAACTTAATAAACACAAACATGAGCTTCGGATTCCATCAAACAAGCTCCAACGAGGTAATAATCCAAAACCCTAGCTTTATGTTGTAAGAATCGAGATCTATATATTTATGTTTTTAAACGTAATCAAACGTGTTTTATGTCCTTATATATGATGTATGAACACTTAAAAATAGTTTGAGTGTGTTTTTAACGTGTAAAAATCAAAGAAAAAGAATTGAACCGATGAAGAAGATGATGAACAGTACAACACTGCCTCAAGGCCGGCAGTGTAAACGCTTAACACCGACGGCTTAGATGTATAAGCCGGCGGGTATAGGCGGCTTACACCGATCAGATGCTACGTAAAATAATTTTTCACATAAAAGTTGAACGTAAGCCGGCTTCCTGGAGATCTACGCCGACGGCGTAGGGCTGGCGTACGTTGAAAGCCGACAGCTTTCAACACCGGTGCACTTGATATAAAAATTTCTTCAAAAACCATCTTACACCGGCATCTGGGAATGAAGGCCAACGGCTTTGAGCCGGCGTACGTCCAAATTCTCTTAACGAAAGCATGTTTCGAAAATAACCAGAACTTATATATATATATATATATATATATATGACCTAAGTCTACTTAGTATATATATATATATATATATGTATAACAATATAGCATTTGTTACCTAAACAAATAAAAAAAAATTTAAGAATATTTTGATTAATACCGGAAAATTCTTAAAACCCTAAGATTAAGAAAAGATATTAGATGTTAATCAAGGTTAGTATTAATTAAATATTGTTCTAAACAGATAAAATAGATAAGAATAGAAATTGAAATAAACTAATTTCTTGAGTAATGTGACTTCTAAAAATAACAAAACAATTATGCGAGATAAAATAAGAGAAACACGACAACACTAAGTAATAATAATTACCAAAATATCGAGTCTAGGACACTAGTCACAAATAGGGAATTAATTAATTTGTAATAATGAATATTTGGTCTTAAATAGGTGACTTTGACTCACTAGAGGATCTACCAGCGGATTACTACGATTGAGGCAGTATGAGCAGGTGAGTAATTCAGTCATATTGTACTGGTTGTGATTGTAAATAGTCAAATATATAATGCAAGATAATCAAATGAATGTTTGCTGAAAGTATGATTTGATTTGACTGTATGATTGTTAAAATATCTTTATAAAAGCGATAATGCAATGATTGATGTTGTGCAGTAGCATAATGGTGATTGTGTGTAATGTATGGTCACTTTGAAATTGATTAAAACTTATTGACTTAACTAAATAATATGAACATGCATTGCACAAATTGCATTATTGCATATATGGTTGTGACAGCCTGCTACGTATTAATATTTTGAATCTATGTTTTCTCTCGGTTGATCTAATGTGAAAGTTCTTCCAAGGTTCTCTTTGGTCTGACGGTCCTATGAGGAACTAAAAGGCACCGAAGAACGTCGCCTGTAGAATTGCTTTGAAATGATTAATACTTAGGGAGTTTCTTAGCGGATTGCAGGAGATGGTTTGTTCAATCGACTATATTCAAAGTGATAACCTTAAAACGAGAAATCGTTGATTCTCCTGTGTACTTAGTCTCTCCTGGGCAGGTGGGTCATTGAGTACTGGTTCTTCAACCCATTAAAAAGAGGGCGTAAATCTTTTTCCTGTTTGGATTCTAGATCATCCAAACTTGTATCTGTGCATATGGTTGAGTGCTTGCATTGCATATGATTTGTTAATGACTTGTGTGATGTATGGTATGTCTGGTTATTCACTGAGCTGTGGTTTCACTCATACTCCTACAGTCTTTTCAGGTTCACGTTACAACCCTAGTTAGTTACATCCAGGAATATGACTCCGGTAAGAGCTTTGAAGCTAGAAGTCTACAGATATATTTTAGTTTGATGGTTATGTACTATTATATTAGACTATTTAGTTATGTACTCCAAAGAAACTATATGGTTTGTAATAGTTTTGTAATGTTTATTCACTAAGTTATTTCTTTCATATATTTGTTATTTCTTATCAAGCAACTAAAAGATCCTGTTGTTTTGAAAACCTATCATTCTTTGAAGGTAATCTAGTGATAGTAATCAAGTGTAACTTGTTTACTACTACTAGGGCACCCTCGGAGCGTGACAATTTGGGTTTGGAAACAATAGGGTACAGAATCATTATAAAATTCTAATTCCTTAAACATAATTTTTCAAACTTTTCTTTATTCAAAAATCCTTAAGAAAAAATATAGATATTTATATGATTGCAAAATCCTTTGAATATATATATACATAGACTCATATTGTATGTATGATTTTAATGATGTTGCCTCAAAATAAATTTTGTAAACAATTTTGTGAAGATAGAGTTTTGTAAAGGGTAATTCTTTGACTTGTGATTAATTTGTTATTTTCTAAATTTATGACTTAGTAATAATATGCAATATAGCATATGTAGATAAATAAGATTTGGTTTAGTGATTTCAACCTTCACTTTACTCTACTTTTGGAGAAGATTCATACTCAATCAAGACGACACACAACTGATACTTAACTCGACTTAACTCCAGACCTAAGACGACATATTAACACTATGTTGACACGATAACACAACAAAAGAAGATTGCAAATTTTTTTTTTCATCCTCATATGAATATATATATATGACATTGTGCATATAAAATATGTTGTGTTTATATTCTTTTCATTATTAAAGATATCATTTTTTATAAATTTTTTTTATGTGGTCATCTTAATAAGGTTAAAGTCAAGATCACGTTGTCGATTAAGAAAATTATGTGAAATTTTGTTTTGAATTTTTGTTATTAATAGCTTTGACCTTTAGATAGCACTTAAAATATTCAAGCTTTTGATGTGCTTTGTTTTGGGCAAATTTAACATCAATAGGGGATGGCGTTTGATTTGATTTCTACGTATGATATGCATTATATTTTTATCAATCTTATATCTATCCATTCTATATTAGGTTAGGATGGTTATTTATTCTATTGGCGTTACTAATCAACAAACCGTTCTTCTAGTTTTAGTGGTGTACAAGGATATTCGAACATCTAAAGGTATAAAGTTAACCTGATACCAAATCACATCAATGACCATCTTCGTTTCTTGTAGTAGTGAGTTCTATTTCCTCATCATTGGCTTCTTCATAAACCCACTGTTCATGTAAGTTATATATATTGTTCTTGGTGAAGATGTTCCTAAGCGGTTCTTTTTCTTCTTCTGTTGTTACTTCCATTCTTATTATATCTCCTTCTATTTCCAAATAAACGCGATGACTTGATGTGTCAGTTATTCCATCTAGGGTACGCGTTGGCCAAATGTCCTGTTTTTGTGCAGATAAAGCACGTGGTAGCAGTCTCCTTGGACAATTTTCAATTTTGTGATTAGGGTTCCCGCAAAGGTAACATTTAGACTATAAATGAGAAAATTGCATCGGATAATGCTTCCTTCCACATTACCAACATTGTATCTCTTATGTAGTTGAGTTTCCGTCCTTATTTGAACCCTTTTTGGAATATTTCAAATTTGGCACTTGAACTTGTTCCATAAAATGGTGTCCTCTTGAACCTTATGATATTTCTTTCAACCATTTCTCGCCTTCTTTTTCTTTCATTCTCCACAATTCTAGCTCTTTCCACGAGTTTCTTAAAGCTCCTAATATCGAATTCCTTGAATCTAACTCGAAGATCTTCCTCCAATCCATTCATAAACACTTATCTTTTGAGTTCCTTGATATGCTTATATTATTCCAGGGCATATTGTAGTAATATACTAAACTATGTTTCATATTGCTCAAGGCTATGGCCTCCTTGAGAGATACATAAAAATTTTGCATCATGTTGAGCTCTCAAGCTTTCGAGAAAAAGTTCTCCAAGAATTCATGCGTAAAAATTTCCCATGTGATTAGCGGTAGTAGCTCCCTACTCTTGGATTCCCACCATATTCTTGCATTGAATATTAACATATATGTGCTGTAGGTGAGTTTGAGATGTTGTGGTATTTCAAAAGCACCAAAGGATCATTATATCTAGGTTAACCAATCCTTAGACTTCATCCAATTTTCTAAAAGCTCCATCAATATCAATTGCACTTTATGAAGTCAGGTAACATACTTTGATAGAGTCATGGTGATAGCGGTTCAGCTGGTGTTGGTGCAATAGGTGATGTTGGAACCTCTGGTGCCGCTTCCTGCATAGGTGTAGTCGGTACGAGTTTGTTGAACGTAACCTTTTACTAAGTCGGCAAGTTATTCAATATCAGCCTAGACTACTCTTGGTTGATTCAATTACTGAGTTCCTTCTTGGTTCTCATGTTCTATAGGGGCTATCTTCGGTTCATGTTGGTTACAAGTGCATCTCCTATGCGATCTACAATTTTATTTAGTCCGATGTGAGGCTTTTGAGTTTTTATTAAGATTTAGAAGTTCAGAATGACTTAGAGAAAGACACCTTAAAGTATTCGAGTACGAAAATAGATAAATATATATATGTAAAAGAAATATTGAAACTTGCAGAAATCAAAGTAATAAAGAGGAAATTTATATCATTAAAGCAAATACATGAAAACAGGAGGAAGGCTTAAATCTTCCATTTACAAAAGTTCAAGCAAGGATGCAAAACATTATTATAATTTCATCTTATTTTACAAAGCATTAATTAGACAACATTTACAAAAGTGCTATGCAATACTTCCAAAGGCTTTGCGAAACACCTAACTTCAATTTTTGCTTCGGGTTACATTTCACAGGGTAAGGATATCTCCTTGACATGTTAATCCTATTGATTCCTTGTCTTCATCATTAAGATCTTCTCCCTTTCCTGTATTGTGAGGTGATGTTGTAGGATCTTTAGACTAAATTCCATATTCTCTCTTGAATGGGTCATTTCTCTTAGGGGATGCGATTGAGTCGACCAATAGACCTTGCGACTTTGGGCACTCACATATGTAGCAATCCCGCTCATTGCACATGCAGTAAGTTACTATGGCATTTTTGTGGCAATTCCCGATTTGGCGAATGTGGCATCTGCATACATAACATTCCCTTAGTGTCTTTAGGCAATTATTTGCGCAGTTTCCTTCCTTAGCATGGACAAAGTAGGCAATACCAACCTTTTTAGGACAATCACAAATTTTGTGATCAAGGTCTCCACAAAAGTAACACCTATACTGCAGTTGGAGGAAACTTTTGGGGAAATGTCTTCCTTTACACTTCCAACATTTGACTTATGAGTTATGGCATTTTCCTTCTTAAAAGGTTCGAGTAGCTTATGCCTTTTGGCCTCGGGTTTCGGATTAGTAGTGGAGAAAGGCGCTCGTGCTGTTAGTGTTGTTCCAAGTTGGGATCTCATAATTGGAGCAGGCACAAAAATCGTAGGCACTTGACGTAAGAACTCTTCCATCATATTTACCAAATGCCTTAGAGAGGTTAAAATTTCCTGATTTGATATTGTTGTGGGGGTGATTCTTATTCTTGTCGTTCTTCGAGAGGGATGTCTATTCATGGCATAGTCTCCTCAGGTAGTTTTGTCACACCCTGAGGGTATCCTAGTAGCAGTAGACAAGTCTCACTTGAATACTATCACTACATTACCTTCAGAGAATGACAGGTTTTCAAACAACAAGATCTGTTAGTTGCTTGATAAGAAATGATAAATACAAGTAAGAATTATACTGGTAAAACCTTCTATAAAATATTAGAAAATTATTACAAACCCAATGGTCTTCCTGAAGTACACAACTGATACATTAGCACTAGTTAAGCTATTCTAATAAAACATAACCATTAATTAGTACAGTCATAGACTTCCAGCTCCTAAGCTCTTACCGGAGCCATACTCCTGGAAGTGACTAACCAGGGTTGTAAGGTAAACTTGAAAAGACTGTTGGAGTATGAGCGAACCACAGCTCAGTGAATAATCAGACATATCATACATTACACAAGTTATTAGCAAATCATATGCAATATGAGCACTCAACCATATGCACAGATACAAGCTTGGATGATCTAGAATCCAAACAAGAAAAAGATTTACGCCCTCTTTTTAAGGGTTGAAGAACCATTACTCCATGACCTACCTGCCCAGGAGAGACTAAGTTTACAGGAGAATCAACGATTTCTCGTTTTAGGGTTATCACTTTGAATATAATCAATTAAACTGACCATCTCCTGCAGCCACCTTAGAAACTCCCTAAGTATTAATCATTTCAAAGCGATACTACGGGTGGCGTTCTTCGATGCCACTTAGTTCTCATAGAACCGACGGAACAAAGAAAGCCTTGGAAGAACTAACACATTAGAACAACCAAGCACTAACAGAGAACCGAAATATTAATACATAACAGGCTGTCATCTCAATATATATGCAATAATGCAGTTCGTGTAATGCATGATCCAATTATTTCATTAAGTCAATAATTCTTATTCAATTTCATAGTGATCTTACATTACACACAATCATCATCATACTACTTCACAACATCAAATCATTGCATTATCACTTTTGTAAGGATATTTTAACAATCATACCATCAGATCACAACATACCTTCAACAAAACAATCGTTTGATTATCTTTGCATTACATATTCAACTACTTATAAGCACAAACAGTACAACATGACTGAATTACTCACCTGCTCATACTAACTCAATCGTAATAATCGGCTGGAAGATCTTCTAGTATTTCAAAGTCACCTAGTAAGATGATTAAAGTATTCATCAATAAAATATAAATCGTATAACTAAATTCCTATATGTGGCTAGTGTTCTAAACTTGATATTTATCAAGTTTTGGTAGTGACTAATACTAATTTTATGTTATTCTATACTGATCCAAATATAGAAAATTATATTTATTTGTTATTACTTAGTGTCGTCGTGTTTCTTTTAATTTATCTCGTATAATTATTTCGTTATTTTTAGAAGTCACATTATTCAAGAATTTAGCTTATGTCAATTTCCATTCTTACCTATTTTATCTATTTAGAACAATTATTTGACTAATTATAACTTTTATTAACACTTAATATTTTTCCTTAATTCTAGGATTTTAAGAATTATTAATTAAAATATTCTAAGTATTTGTATTTACTTATTTACTTAATGAATTCGGTATTAGCATATATATATGTATAATCAGTAGGTGTATTGCGTATATACATATATATATTCTATTTATTTCAAAACTAGCTTTCGTTGAAGAAATTTGGGTGTACGCCGGCTCAAAGCCGTCGGCTTTGAAACCCAGGTGCTGGTGTTGATTTAGTTTTGCATAATATTTTATATTGAGTGCACCGGCTTTGAAAGCTGTCGGCTTTCAACGTATGCCTGTCCTACGCCGTCGGCGTATATTTCCAGATAACCGGCTTACATTTATTTTTACGTGAAAATAAATTTTACGTAGCTTCTGTTCAGTGGAAGCCGTTTTTACACCGCCGGCCTATCCTTGTAAGCCGCCGGCTTTTAGGCAATTTTAGCACTGTTCATCATCTTCATCGATGATCTGATTCATATTTGTTAAATTTTCCATGTTAAAACATTCTCAAACTATTCCTAAGTGTTTCTATATCTCATATATAGACATAAAACAATTCTTAAGACGTCTATATACATAAAATTTTAGATCTCGATCTTATGAAAATAAAACTAGGGTTTCAGATTTTTACCTCGGTTGAGCTTGTCCGATGAAACTCGAAGCTTGTAGTTATGTTTATTACGTTCCTATGATTATCAGAAGTCAGTCCTAATGCTTAGAATTGAAAGGAAATCATTTGAACTTCATCAACTTACCTTTGAACTCGTATCCAAGGGTTTTTCGTATTGTTTTTCTCTTGACTCGTATTTGGATGTTTTGATCTATTTGTTTTCTGTTTTCAGTTCATTTTGTTTGCTATTTAGGAGTGGATTCGTTCTGGAAAGTGTGGAAATTAATGAGGGTTATTTGTTTCTTCATAATGAGTTTTAAACATATATATAGAAGAAGAAGAAGAAGAAGAGGACTTGCGGTTGTATTCTTCCTCCGAATTTCCTTCGATTTTTCTCCTCAATTTGTCTCTGTTTGATCAGTTGTTTTCATGTTAATTAATGAGGAGTTGAGTTGGCTTTATTTGATTGGTCATTAAGTTGCTTTTGTTGACAAATTGGTGAATTATTTGATCAAGTCTGACTCTCTCTCTTCCGGTAACTTTCCAACCAAAATGCAGCCATAATTCCACCGAAAACATATATATATATATATATTAGATAATTATTTTACTTGATTTTAGGATAATTTAGCAAGTTATACGGGTACAAATTAGTTAATATTTGGGAGTTTTTATACAAAAATATGTTTATAGGAGTATACCAAATACTTAGATTATCAAATAATACAATTTTAAATTTTTATAAATGTGATTAATTATTTATAATTTTATCTTCCGCGATTAAAGTTTCCTGAACCCATTAGGTCAATTTTTATTCTAGACTTCAATAGCTTAAGAAAACTAGAATTAGAACAATAATGTGATTCGATTATTTATTTGAAATTTAGATTTTAAGTTATTCATCAGTTTATGTTTTCGTTATGTATTTATAATCTTAACGGTTTATCTTTAGATTATCGTTTTC
The DNA here is from genome assembly GCA_024138025.1 of Combretum micranthum. Taxonomy (NCBI): domain Eukaryota; kingdom Viridiplantae; phylum Streptophyta; class Magnoliopsida; order Myrtales; family Combretaceae; genus Combretum; species Combretum micranthum. Next base: position 1,147,526 of record JAMXBD010000325.1, read on the forward strand.
TGTCTATCAACGTAGATAATTATTTACTCAATATCGCTTTTGATACAGAAGTTAAACTATATATATATATATATATATATTTAGTTTTGATATCCTTCATAAAATCTTGTTAGTAGCGTTTAATTTTAACTAAGAATCTTGAATTTAGGGTTTAAATTCAAATCTAAGTTCATTACTACTCGTTGTTCTAATATCGAATTATTACCGAGTTCAAAAGCAATCATTTAATCTCTATATTCATATTTTTCTATTTAAACCTATTTGTATATCAGGTTTCGGGTTTAAATTTTAGATTTTCTTTTAATCATATCTTGAATTATTCATTAAAAATACGAAATCTCGTATTTGGTATCAGTTAGGGTTAAAGAAATTCTTCACTCACTTTCTAAATCCTTTATCTGACTAAATTCTAGGTATTGATCTATTCTTAAGTTTTTATTGGGATCTAAGTCTATTAACTAGTTCATACATTCTATTGTAGAGTCATATACTATTGTGGAAAATTTCCAGGGTTTACAAGTTTCCTAGAACAAGCAAAACAGTCGCATTAGATAACCTTTTTATCTTATTCAGGTTTTATGCACATGTTATCTACTTTTAGAGAAAGGAAGCATAGCAGAACACTTTATTACACACTTTCATTCGTTTGGTTAGAGGGTTGGCACAAACACCTAATATTATTCACCTAGGATCTTGTCGATAAGAGGGGTAATATACTATCTTGTTTCTATTTGATCTCGGCTAGGAGTCAAGTATAGTTACTATTCATTGAGTCTTTTGGCAAGTGCTAAGGTGGACTTACTCTATTCATCCTATATTTCAAATCCTTGTTTCCTTCATCTTTTTCCCACATTGTCTTGCTATGATCATCCTCCAATTATCACTACTTTCCTCAAGTTCAGGATCGACATTCTAAGGTAAATCTTTTTATGTGATATTCTCGCTCATCATTCGTATCTTCCGAAATATCCTCCAATTCTTGTACAAGTATTTTCAACCTTTTTCTAATAATCTCCAGGGTAGAATTCTATTCATAGACATTAGAAATCAAATCTTATGGGCCGTAGAAGTTAAGACTAGCTCTCCAAATACCTTAAGGGTCATCTAAGATCCACCTCTTTATTTTTAAGTCAAATTCTATCGTTCTAAGCTCCTAGTATCCTTTTACCTAATTTTCAAAACCTTGTTGCTCTGATACCAACTTAAACTGTCATGCCCTAAAGGGTACCATAAACATAGCAATCTCCTGTACACAGTATTAAAACTTAGGAATGACTTCCTTTGTCATGTAAAGGCTTTTATATTGTGCACAAGGCGTACAACATAGTAGAGGAAACGCATCGAAGTAGTGTAATTTACTTTGATAACAAATAAGGAATAAGGCAAGAAAAATACTTAACGTATAACATAAGTAAAGTCAATTACAATTCTTAGGAGTATACCCTACTAATGGCTTCAAGATTACATAAATACATTTCCTAGTAATCTCCGAAAACAACAAACATATCATATGTAATTCATAAAGAAATTTCATGAAAGAAAATCCATTCTATGTTTCCACTTCTTCCATAATAGCTCAAAGATTCTTCAATGATTTTCTTAATATTCCAATCCTCGAACGTGACCGCAACATACCTGTTTCAACAAAAGCCTATGGAAGTGTAATCTTACAACGAGCTTAGTGAGATATTCCCTTTTATTCGTACCGTGATTTTAAACAAGTTTATTTATTTTCACACATATGCTATGCATGCTATGCAATAGTCACTTGATTACACAAATATATATGGTTATCTAGAGATCTTATATAGAACGGATTTACTCCTCCATATCAAGGGTTAGGGAATGGTAATTGAAGGTCTTCACAATTTTCTGTTACTAGTCCCGAGCATTACGCTCTCAACGATCGATCGACATGACTCATCCTTGGAATGTATCCTCGGTATGCCTTAGTTTCCTAAGAATGAGCATGGCCTTGGGCTATCTTGGCCTCGGACCTTTCGATTCTTCGCTTAGGAGTAGCAGCTTTCGACATGTGACTTGACGGATGCAATGCATATCCATTTAATTGATATTGAAGCTGGGTATGATTAAGGTATACTTAAGAGCAATCAAACAATCATCATACATACATAAGCAACATGCAATATTAATGATATACTTACATAATCATTTGTGGGTTCTGACATGCTTAGCATTCATTGTCATACAAACATAAGAGCATATACATATAAAACTATACCCCATACATATTTATTTTATCTTGTACCTATAGATATAGTGTAACTATCTACAAGCATAAGCAAGGTAACGAAATTGAGAGGGAAAACTAACTCGTCCATATCGCAATCTTCTTAGTCGTAGCAATTCTCGAGAAGGGGAGTCTCATTTTCCTCGTCACCTAGATAGAAAAAAATACCCAAAATGAGTATTTCAAAGAAGTTCTGCTCAAACTTTCTAATTCTATTTTGTTATTTTCGTCAAAATTTAGATTATGTGAAACTCCAAGTTAAAATTGTCATAACTTGCTCATTTTAACTAGGAATTTTGCATATACGATGCCTTTTATTACCTACTTGAAACAATCTATTTATTTCTAAGGTTATTTTTAACATTTGAAGTTATTTGGGTTAGAAAACAGGTCGGCACAAATCTAGCACGAAAATTCCAGCCTCAATTTGTAATTTTTCTCAATTTTATTCCATCCAAAAATTCTATAGTAAACACATGAATATTTGTATAGTTGAAAGATCCTTTTAATATATATATAGGCTCATATTATATATATGATTCTAGTGATGTTGTCTTAGAAATAAAATTTGTAAACAGTTTTTATGAAAGATAGATTTTAGTGAAGCCTCATTCTTTAACTTATGATTTAAATTGCTGTTTTGTAAATAGGTGATTCCATTAACAAGAAAAATCATAATTCAATACATGTATCTTTTACAGTTGTTATATTTATTAAAAAATTCTTACTTAACAATTTATTTTATATAACATGGTTTTGTGACAAAGACCCAAGTGTAGTTTTCTTGAAAGAATTTCTTAAGTTTGATTCTTTCAACAAAATTCTAATTCTAAATTTGTAAATGTGAAAATCAATTGAAGGAATTCATATTTCCATATTTATTTTGAGTTTGTAAATATTTTACTTTCACACTAAACTTGTTTTAACTAATTATTTTCTGAAACGTGAAACTTTATGTGGTTGTGAGGAAAAATCATCCTAAGTTGTATAAAAAAAACATTTTAAGTTTTCGCTTATGAGGAAAATTTAAGGAATAGCTTGTTTTAAATTCTTATTCTCATAATAACTCTTTTCTAAATCCATAATTTTTCAATACATGAACCTTTGTTGGAAAAATCCTATTTTTTGTATTTCCTTAATTTAATAAAAGAAAATGGATTTTTACTTCATAAAACTTAGTTCCTTAAGTTATACACTGATTTATTGAGTTGATTTTAAACTTGACTTAGAAAAGTTGTTTGGTTCTTAGCGTTTATTAAAGTGTTGGTGATAATCTTATTAATAAGTTTTTAAGAAAAATTTATATATCAAAGAATTATTTACCTTAAGGTTTTAGATAAAATTTTATTTTGGTAGTTTTTAAAGAAATTAGAGATCTACCTAGTTAAATTTTTAAAAAGTCATAATATCAACACTAAAATCTATGGTGAACTTGTCTAAAACTTTTGAAAAGAATTGTGTTAAAATATAGATCTAAGTCTTCTTAATAGGGATTTTTTTCTAAGTAATAAACATCATTTTATTATAAAGAGTTTAATTCTTATTTCCTTTATCAAAGAAAGAAATCCTTTTATTTTATCAAGACAACAACAAGATGATCATGCATGAATATGAACTTGTAGTTAAGTACCATGAACAAAAATAATTCATATAAAAGATCAAAGACATAGAAATTAAATAAGTACATATATTCTTATTATTTATAATTCTTATTATATTCTAATTAATAATTCTTTATTTTCTATATTTATTTAATTTTATTTACTTTACCGATAAATAGAAAAAAATCGAACTGGAGATTGTTGTTCAATGGATTTACATGTCATGAAAGGCAGAAGTCCAAGTTAAGGAGTTACTCAGAATGGTGCCTAGATATCGGTATCTTTGGTTTGATAGTCAGGACTATAATAAGTCTTAACTTGTATCAACACTTCCTGGACTTAGATAAAGCAAGTCTAAAAAGAAAGAAGAAAAGTTTGTTTTGACTTGATGATGACAAGTCTAAGACTAGAAAGACTAGTCTTAATGAAATTATATGAAATATAAATAAATTGCATGAACATAAACAAAAGTTATGTTATTGAGCTTATATGCTGTAAACCCCAGAAAATTTCATAATTCTTATAAAATAATCCTAAGAATCAAACACCAGAATTGAAACCCTAAAAATTGAACCAAGTTAAAACTTAATTCTAAATAAGATAAAAAAAAAAGAGAATTCTTAATCTTGAGAAAAAAGAGAACCCTCAAAAACAAAATAGAAATCCAACTATCGGTTGAATCAACATCCGTACGCCAATCAAATCATCTACCCGATTCCTAAAACACAAATCAAAACGATATATCCAAATAACGCTCGACAACAAAATGCTAAGATCATAAATCCTTCAGTGAATTTTAGAATAAGAAATTTCAATTTTCACTAAAAGTCAAACTAAGTCAACTCATAATCCTAAACTTGGTTAAATGATCCCGAGAACTGAAAACCATTAAATAATCTCACATACAATGAGATAAACCATAGATATCGAACTAAAAATATAATACGGTCAAAACTCCAAATTATATCTTATGAATAACTCAACAAAATCGGAAGTCAAATCGGAACCCTAAAAGTCAACAAAACTTACAACAAACCCTAGTGTTTAAGATTCGGCAATCTCGCGCTCTTAAACCCTAAACAACGAAATGAAAATAACTGTTGTTAATGGTTCGTAATAATATAGGGAAGTTTAAAAATATCATATTCGCAAAATTCTAGTGTCATTCGGATCCGAACAAGATCAGTTTTTAAAAATCGTGCTCTGTACACCGAATGACAAAAATATTCCGTTAATACCAATAGACTCGTAAAACTATAAGTTTTTCAAAAACATCAATTTTAGAATTTTTCGGTAGCTAAAAATTATAGATATCGCATTTATACGCGTATTTTTATTACTACCGGTATTTTAATTATCTAATTTACTATTCATAGTACTTTTCTATTATTTATTACTATTTCTCTATCTTTACTTTTTTTACTACCTATTATTACACATACATACCTTTTTCTTATAATTTTTTCCAATAAAAATTCTACACCACATATTATCAAACTTCTCTTACACTTTTCTTCTAAAATTGATTTTTAATCAATTTTCTCTTTCCTCCTTCGTTGTTGCCTCCACTTCTCCCTCCATTTACTCTCCATTTAATTTCTTTTTCAATTAATTTAATTACATATAATTTTCACTCCAAAATTCTATAAATATCCTCTTCCTCCATTCTTTCACACAATTCATTCTACCACCAAAACTCTCTCAAATTCACTACACAAACACTCTCCACAAAATTTTTCTCTACCAAAATCCTCTTTCACCAAATACTCACAAAATTTCTCTTTATACACAATACAACTACCATTTCTCAATAACCACATAACCAAACATTCACTACCATCCTCATACCACATAAACACTTTAGGTAAAAAAAAATTTCTTCCAACCATTTAGTTTATCCATGTCGTATCTTAACATGACTATGGTGTTGTTTTGAAACTCATATGAGTAGTAAAAGCAACAACATATTCATGTTTTGTTCTTGTACATAAATTTCATATTTTATTATGTTGTTATGTTGATTTTATTATTCATATCTAAATAAATATATTTATGTAGTTATATATAATCTTTAGAGCATATAAGCTCACTTGTTATTTATTTAATTTCATGACTTGCAATTTATTTATTTTATGTTACTTTTAAGACTAGCCTTTCTAGTCTTAGACTTGTCCATATCAAGTCAAAACAATCTTTTCTTTATTTTCTTTATTCTTTTTAGGACTAGTCTATTCTTAGTCCCGTGATGCCTTGATGAAGCTAAGGCTCAGGCTCCCAATACTTGACCGGGATACCTTGATGAAGCTAAGATTCTCAATACTTGGTATTTTATTATCTTGCTTATTATTATTATTTGTTTCTACTATTTTCTATTATTATTATTTTACATGCTCATAATACTTGCATCTAGATAAAGATATTGTCTCAACTAATTTAAAAGTAGAATTTTACTTTATTAAAGGAACTTAAAACTAAATTTTTATATTATGTGACTTGTCACAAAATAATGGAGTTATTATCAACAACATAGAAATAGAGTAATACAAGTTTTTTTCAAAGTTTTCTCAAATAACAAAGATAGTGTCACGCCCCATAGGGGTATCCTAGACGTAACTATCCGCCACAAACCATATAAGACTCTCGAATTACTATTCAAGCCTTTCAGGAGTCTTGTATAGATGTAAAACGTCCCTTTACGACAATAGAATACTCTATTCAATGGAGTTAAAGAGTTTAATTCGGCATTCAATAGCATTAAATAATAAAATCAAAACGCATAGGCAATAAGTTACAAATTCTAAGGGGCATTCTCCCGCAAAAGAATATTTAAAGGTCCATTACAGTCATCAAGAGTCTCTTGGTTTCCTGTGGGAGTCTAAACAAATCTGAATACAACTTCTATAGAAAACGCCTAGCTCCTGTACCTGAGCTATAGCATGTCTTGGTCTAAGACATATAAACTCGTACTGCAATAGATAGAAACTATAGGGACGTAAGCTATACTAGCTTAGTGAGTGAAAACTTCCATGATCACAATTATAACACATCAATCAAACAAATGATTAATCAGACAAATGATATGCATCAAACACGTGAATTCAACAAACATATGACCAGCTGAAAATCATATGTGGATGGACTTGCGCCCTCCATCCTGAGTTAGCAGATTAACGAATCCTGCGGTACGACGCCGTTTAGGCTCACAGTCAACCAACTTATAATTCGTTTTATGGATCATGATTAACCAACTCAATAATTCGTTTTATGGATCACGATTAACCAACTTTTATACCGTTTAGGATCACGGAGAACCAACAAATGCTAATGCTCCATCCCTATTGTGATATGAATGAGTTCAAGTTCACCTTTAATTCCGAATAATCAATTGTACCAATTCTTTTAAGTGACCAATCAATCTCCACAGACAGTCAATCCTAATTCCTCTATACAAGCAATGATTAATCACTAGGTTTTGATATTCATTAAATTCAACTTCTCATAGCAACATCAAACATATATAATTCCCGTTCAACCCCATCATGCATATTTATTTTTTTATCTTTGCCAAGTATCTAGTGTAACTATCATTACAATCACAAACAATAATTGAAATCGGAAGTGATACTCACTCGGCCATAGTTCGCCGATGGTAAGGATTCGTCGGTTTCGGGGTCACCTAACAAGGAAAAAATACCCTAATAAGTATTTCATCACTTAACTAATCCAAACTATATATCAAAACTAATCAAAATCGTAATTCTCGCTATTTGTGGAAGTTGCAACTTAAAACGGTCATAACTTGGTCATTTTAACTAGGAATTTCGCAAATTATATATCGATTTCTATCTACTTTGAAAGATCTATCTAATTCTAATATTTTTTTTTCAAGTTTTGAAAACATTTGGGCCATGAAACAGAAGGATCAGATCTGATCAGTAACGATCTCCATTTTCGAAAAATAGTTTTGTAATTGTTTGAAATGTTTCTATTTGATAATTCAAGTATACATGAAATATGAATGATTTCCTAACATGGATGACATGTGAGGAGTTTAATGTATGCATGATCTTGATGATTTTTGCTAAAAGAAAATTTTATAACTTTTTATTTTGCAAGACCACAATAACAACTACTTATGAAAAATTTAGTTTTCTAACTTTGACAATACACTTGTGTTTTGGAATTCATTCTTAAGAATTTCTAGTTATCTTAGTTAAAATTGAGTCTTCATAACATACACTACCTAAGACCTTCATTTTTACATAAAAATTTTCATTTTACACTTTGTAAATATGTTTTTAAATAGGATTTACTCAAAAATCCGAATTTTAGAAATCAAATTTTTGAATGATTCCTTTGGGAAAAACTTGTTTAATGCATTAAAATTTAAGAATTTATGACACCTATTACTTAAGGAATCCATTTATTACATAAAACTTTTATTTTGAGCTTGGATAATAGGTGTTCTTATGGCCTACATCCAAAATTACGAATTTCACAAACTGTCTGCTAACTCAAAATTTTCCATCTGGATTCTACTTCTTGTTTTATACATTAATCTCGTCAAAACTCATTTCAACTTATAAAAATCACTACTTAATGATATCTATTACCCTTATCCTTCATTTTTCACATAAAACATGATTTTAAAGTTGATACAAGGGTTTTTAAAATGTAGCTTTGAAGTCATACGAATTTTCTATGAATATTTTCAACAAAAACTTTTTCTTTTTAAGTTCTTTATCTTATATACCTAAAGATCCACTAACTACCACATTTTATATATAAGAGAAAGCTTTTATGAGTATTAATGCATGAAGACACAAAATATTTACGAGAACATGAATGTCAAGTATAATATGAGTATCTAAATGCTAGATCTACTACCTATTATGCATGAAAAGAAGTTTAAAAGCTTGATCATGGATGTTTATGCAAGATCTCTACATTTATATGCATGAACATGAAAATATCTCAACAAAAACTCATCAAACATAAGATCTACTCTTGTAATGGCTTGATATTCATGAATTAGCATTTTCTTCTCCCTAGCAAATGCTCATGGGGATTTAAGATGAAAATACACATGAATAATCTTGCCATTACAAGATTAAATGGTAGGAAGGCTTAAGATTCATCACCTAAGGTTGGATTAAGTGAAGAAATGAAGAAGAATGAAGCTTGTTTTGTGTGTGTGTGATGGGAGTAGAGGCTCACGACACAAGAGGGGGAATAGAGAGAGTTTTGTGAGATTTTTGAAACAAAAGAAGTAAAATGAAGGAGAGAGAAAAGAAAAGATTATTTATATTAAGTGAATTAGGGTTTGTTTAATTAATAAAAGGAAATAAAAATAAGCAAAATTGGAAACAATATCGGGGGGAGGGGGTTGCACCGGCTAAGCTAAAGGAAGAGAGAGAGAGAGATTTGAATTTGTTAAATTTGTAATTTATGAAATAAAAGTATTAAAGGTGATAATTTATTCAAGAGACAAAAATTTCTTGGAAAAGAAAATATAATGAGTATTTGTAAGGATGTAAGACTAGGGTATGGGTTGTGTGTGTAATAGGTAGTACTTGTGAATAGTGATAAATAGTAGACAAGACATTTACTTTACAGATAGTAAAGAAAATACGGGAAAAGGCTATAATTGTAATTTTTATAACTCGAAAAATTATAAAACTTATATTTTTGAAATCCTTATAAAATTTTGGTTCTAAAGAGTATTCTGGAATTTTTCTGAGTTTCTAGTTTCAGGGCTCGCATTTCCGTAATAGAGCTCGGAAAGGCCCGGAACAGAAAATTTTTCGAAATCAAAACTTTCTATGGTTTAAAATATACTTTAAAACAATATTCCACATTAATTTATTTTATAAAATTTCTTTTGATATGAAACCAAAGGAAAGCCGGATCTAGGGTTCTTAGGTTTCTCTCACAAAACTTGAACTAAACCGGTTTAGGGTTTCGTTCTCCGGTTTCCAAAGTTTACTTGATTACTAAGAAAACCGGGGTTTACAGATAGCTTTACTAAGGAAACATAAGAAATAAATACTTTCTTTGTATATTATGGTAACCTAAGTTTTAGTAAAATAATTTGTTAATATCCAAAGTTTTCACAAAAAGCTTAAGATTAAACTCTTTTTAACTCCATAACAAACTAAGAAACAAACTAGTTTTCAAAGTTACAATAAATTCAACCCATAAAGTTATAAACCCACTTAGGAAAATAATGATTTTTAAGTTTCTAAAGAAGAAACTTATTTTCAAAGAATATAAATAAGATAAGATTAAAAACAAAGGATTTTATCAATAAAGATGATTCTTTTCAAAGGAAATAAAAGGAAAAAGTTTTAGAAAACAAAAATTTATATTGTAAATAATAAATATAAGAAGACAAGACTCATTTTCTAAAACCATTCTAAATACAAATTTATAAAAAGGTTTTCAATAACTTAATACACTTTTGATAACTTTGATCTTTTACCACTAGAAGTAAAATTTATGAAAGACTAAGGTTAAAGGAAAATTTACTTGTTTTGGAAAAAGGAATGAAGAAAATAAAATAAGAATATACTCATTTATAATAACCTATGAAAATATAAAGTTTCTTCAAAATACTTGAAAAGAAATTTATCAAGTTAAGTTTTAACATTTTAAAAAGAATTGTTTTATGAAATAAATTGTTGAGGCACTACCATTAGAATTTTTGCATATAAAGTGAGTTTATCTATATACTCAAAGGATTTATCAATCATATATATATATATATATATATATATTTACTAAAGGATTTTTGAATGAAGTTGAGATAGAAATGGTTTTGCAAAATCTAGAAATTTTCGTTTTAAATCTGCACCCAACGTTTTCAAAACCCAAATGACCTTATATGACAAAGATAACCTTAGAAATGGATAGATCTTTTTGAATAAGTAGAAAACGGTATATTATGTGCGAAATTCTGAGTTAAAATGAGCAAGTTATGGCCATTTTAAATTGGAATTTCATTCTATGCAATTTTGATGAACATAGTGAAATAGAATTAGAAAGTTTAAGTAGAATTTCTACGAAATACTCATTCTGGGTATTTTTTTTTTTCTAGGTGATGAAGGATACGAGATTACCTTTTTTGAGGATTACTACGACTAAGAAGATCGCAAAATGGACGAGTGAGTTGTTCATCTTAATTTCGTTACCTTGCTTGTGCTTGTAAAGTAGTGATATTAGTATACTAAGAAAAGATAAAAATGGATATATATGAGGAATTCGGGGATATTTATATATATATATATATATATATATATGTGTGTGTGTGTAATTCTATGTTTGTGCATGAAATGAGAATTAAGAATATCGCAACTTCAAACTGCCTGTTCAAGTGTTTTTGTTTACTTACTTGTATGACTGCTTATTATTTGCTAAATTGATTGATCGCCCCCTAATAAACCTTAATAAGATTTGGCTTAGGAAAAATAAAATGCTTACGCATAGCATCCATCGAGTCACATCTCTTTTGGAAAGCAGCTACTCCTATGTGTAGAGTTAATTTGGTTGTTATCGTGCTGTGACATGGGTCATGTTTCTTTCTTGAGAATCCAAATCGCTAGGGGAATGCAACTTTAGGTTCAAAGCCGAGCTAGCCGAACGCTTTAGGTGGGGACCTGGGGACTAGCAGTAGAAGATCGATGATCTTCATCATCTATTCCCTAACCTTCGATACGGAGGGATAAATCCGTTCTATATATGGTTTGCGAATAACTATTTATATTTGTGTAATCACGTGATTGATGCATTGTATGCATAGTATATGTGTGAAAATTTAAATGAACTTGTTTGAGAACATGGTGCGAATGAAAATGAATACTCATTAAGCTAGTTGTAGCTTATACCCCTATAGATTTTGTTGAAACAGATATACCCGTGGCTTAAATTGAGGATCATGACGTTAAGAAAATCATGGAAGGATGTTAAGCTTCTATGAAGGCAATGGAAACATAAGATGGAGTTATTTTGTAAGGTTCCTTATATGTAATGTATGCTATGTTAATGTTTTAGAAATTCTAAGAAGTGTATTTATTTTGATTTGAAAACAATAGAGGGATACACCCCTAAGAATTGTAATTTACCATGTTTATGTTTTATGATAAGTATTCTCCTTACCTTGTTACTTAATTATTATCAATATAAATTGCACTACTTCGATGCGTTCCCTTGGTTGTGATGTACACCTTGTACATGATATGAAAGCCTTTGCGTGACTAAGGTAGTAATTCCTAGGCTTTAGTGTTATGTACGGTGGACTACCACGTTTATGGTACCCATTGGGGCGTGACATATGCTCTAAGAAATCTATATATGCATAAATATATTTACTAACATATAGGAGTTAGGTTATAAACAAGAATAAATTAACATAACATAATAGCAATAGAACTTTTGCATGAATAGGAACAAAATATGAACATATTGTTGCTTCCATAACACTCATAGGTTTAGGAAACACGCACCATGGTCATGTTAAATTACATGACATGAAAAAGAAATTTTAGGAATTTTTACCTAAGGTTAATGGAGGATTTGAAGGTAGAAAAAACAAATGGATAGTATGTTTGATATTTTTCTTAAAGAGAAGTGGATGGTAGAGAGTGTTTTTTAGAGAGAAAAGTTGAGAGGAGAATTTAGTAGAGTTTTGATATGTTTTATAAGATGTGTGAAAGAAATTGAGAAAGAGTTGATATTTAAAAAGAATTGTGGAGGGATTTTAGATGTAATAAAATGAATTGAAAAAGAAATAAAATTAAGAGGAAGAGAGAGAGGGTGGACAGCATGCATGAGAGAGAGAGTGAAAAAGTGATTAAAAATTAATTTAAGTAAAGAAAAGTAAGTAAAGTGTAAGAGAAGTCTAGTAAAAAGTAATATTAGAAAAGTAAATATAAGAAATAGATGTGTAGATGGTAAGAAAAAGTAGAGATAAATAAATAGTAGAAATGATACAATGAATAGAAGACTAGATAAATAAAATACTGGTAGTAATAAAAATACGCATAAATGGGCTATATCAGATATTTTTAGATTCCGAAAAATTCTAAAACTGATTTTTTGAAACCTCATATTATTACGAGTCTAACGGTATTATCAAAATATTTTTACTATTCGATGCATCAAGACATGTTTTTCAAAATCTGTTCTCGTTTGGGTCCAAAACGAACTAAATTTGGATGAATTTGATATTTTTAAGCTCACTATATTATTACGTACTATAACCTATTATTAGTTCAATTTTATTGTTTAATGGTTTAACGCACGGATTGCCAGATCTAGTCTTATAAGGCTTGTTGTTGGCCTAGTTAACCTTTAAGGATCCTATTTTAATTCTGACTTTAAGATTTACTCGCAAGATTATAAAATTTTGGGATTCATGACTATCATAGATTTTTGGTTCAAAATTTAAGTTTTTACTTTATTTTTATGATTTATTTATTATTTAACAATTCTCGAGATTTTTTAATTGAGTCTAAGGTTAAAGGTTAAATCTGTTTAACCTTTGGTGGTAGTTGAAACTTTTTATTCTAAACTTCAACGAAGGTTTTAAGGTTTTAGTATTTTATAGTCGAGTGTTGTTTGGATATATCGTTTTAATTTATGTGTTAGTGATTAGATAAATGATTTATTTCATGTACAAATTTCGAATAAAATAATTATTAAATTTCTATTTTTATTTTTAAAGGTTCTCTTTTTCTTATGGTTTTTGAAATTTCGTATTTTTACCTTATTTAGGATTCGATTTTAACTTGGGTCAATTTTCAAGGTCTTGCTTTCGGTATTTATCCTTAGGATTATTTTCTAAGAATTTTGAAAAATTAAGGGGTTTACAGTTATGTAAATGAGATGTGTGACAGAAATGGAGGGAGATATGGTCTTTATAGAGAATGTGGAGGGAAATTAGATGTAATAAAATTAATTTAAAAAGAAAAATAAATAGATGTAAAGAGACAGAGTGAGCCGGTTTTGGAAGAGAGATGATAGAGGAATTGATTAATTTTGTATTTTTGTAATGAAAAGTAAATAAAATATAAGCGAAGTTAAGTGTAAAGTTCTATACGAAAGGAAAATATAAGAGATAGGTGTGTATGTTATAAGAAAAAAGAGAGATAGAGGAATAGTAGTAAATAATAAATGAATAATAGACTAGATAATTAAAATACTGGTAGTAAAGAAAATACGCGCAGAGGTGCTATGTCTAATATTTGAGAAGATTAAAAATTATAAAACTGATATTTTATGATTCCTCATCTAATTACGATCCTAGATATGTTGGAATATTTTCACCATTTTGCATGTCGGGACCCCATTTTTGAAAACTAATCCCGTTCATGTCCGAAACGAGTGAGTTTTTGACAAATCTGATCTTTTTAGGTTATAAGAGTTTATTTTAGAATATAATCTACAGTTAATTCATTTTTATTGTTTTAGGGTTTCACGCTGAGGATTGTTAGATCTAGCACTTTAGTTTTTTGGGCAACTCTAGGTTGACTTTAGGGTTTTCAGTTTGACTTCAGGTTCTATGGTTTGCTTAGAATTACCATAGAATCTAGGGGTTTACAACCTACCCTCCTTAAAAAAAGTTTTGTCCTCAAAACTTGATTGTATACCTGAATCATCGAATACACTCGGATATCTTCATCGAATCTCATCCTTTGCCTCCCATGTGCCTTCCTCATGCAAGTGGTTCCTCTATAAGACTTTGACATATTTAATCTGCTTATTTTTCAGCTTTGAACCTTTTACTCCAAAATTTGAACTAGATGCTCTTCGTATTAGAGATTCTCCTTTAACTGTACTGGTTATAATTCCATAACTCAATCTGGATCTGGTACATGCTTTCGCAGAACAAATATATGGCATACGTTGTGTATATTGGACAGGTTGGGTGATAGAGCTAGATTGTAACACTCTAACCTAAAGGCGTTATCGGCCCTCCATGTGTCCTTACTAGATTAGACATGCTAAGGCTATAGATTTCTAAAACCACAAATATATATTTAAAATCTCACCACTCACTCACATAAAGGGGAACTTTTAAAAACTTTTCATATCAAAATAATTATCCTCATCATCGAATAGCATAACCTAAAAATCCAACCTAAAACAGAAATGATCTTTACATATAAAATGTTTCCAAAAGAAACTAAATCATCATATGTTTCTACTTCTCAAATTACTAAAAACTAATTTCAATTATCAGCAGGACGGTCATAACCGCTATCGCGCTCCCCATCATCGACAAAGACATCATAGCCCATCAAATCATAAATTATAGAATCTTCACCTGTACCTGTGGAAAAATAAGGATTGAACGAAAAAATGCCCAGTAA